>CM071794.1:32651070-33213570 GCA_036559045.1 Platycarya longipes | reverse complement strand
AAGGAAGGCATCAGAGAAATAGTAGAGGTAGAAGTCGAGAAAAGTACGGAAGTCAAAGCAAAGGGAGATCCCAAAGTCGCGGTAAACAGCGAAAGAAGGGAAAATGCTTTTACTATGGTATTGAAGGCCACTTTAAAAGAGAATGCCGAAAGCTGCAGAAGGAGCAGAATCAGCCAAGCAGTCAATCAAAGCACGAAGAAGGCGAAGCTGCAGTTACGCTTTCTGGAGATTGTGTACTCCTTTCCGCTGGTGAAGAATCTTGCTTGCACGTTTCAAGCGAGGAAACAGAAAGGGTAATAGATACAGCAGCATCCTATCATGTCACTCCTTGTAAGGATTTTTTCAGTACTTACAAGGCAGGAGACTTCGGTACAGTCAGGATGGGAAATTCAAGTTTCTCAAAGATCGTGGGCATTGGAGATGTCAGGATAAAAACCAATGTTGGCTGTACTATGGTGCTAAATGACGTTCGGCACGTACCTGATCTTTGACTCAACCTGATATCTATAAGAACCCTTGATCAACAGGGTTACGAGAGCATCTTCAGCAATAATGCTTGGAAATTGAAGAAAGGAACAATGGTTGTTGCACGGGGACATATCTGTGGCATTTTGTACAAATCAAGTGCTAAGATATGTGCAAACAGTCTCAATATAGCTGAAGATGATACATCACCAAACTTGTGGCATCGGAGACTTGGCCACATGGGAGAAAAATGGGTGTTTATGCTTGCAAAGAAAGCATTGATCACAGTAAACAAAGGTATTGCCCTCAATCCTTGTGAATATTGTTTATTTGGTAAACAGCATAGAGTTTCATTCTAGACATCTACTGGAAAAATATCAGAGTTATTGAGCTTGGTACACTCTGATGTTTGCGGTCCTTTTGAAGTTGAATCACTGAGAGGTAACAAATATTTTGTTACTTTTATTGATGATGCTTCACGAAAAGTGTGGGTGTATATCCTAAAAGGAAAAGATCAAGTTTTTGAGCAATTCAAAAACTTCCATGCCATGGTAGAAAGAGAAATAGGCAAGAAGCTGAAATACCTCCGGACAGACAATGGAGGTGAATACACTTCTCGAGAGTTCAGAAAATACTACTACAGACATGGCATCAGACACGAGAAGTCTGTCCCCTACACCCCACAACACAATGGTGTAGCAGAACGGATGAACCGGACCATTGTAGAGCGAACAAGATGCATTCTGAGTATGGCAAAGTTGCCTACGCCCTTCTGGGGTGAAGCAGTAAGAGTAGCCTGTTACCTGATCAACTAAACACCGTCAGTTCCACTGCAGTTCGAAGTCCCAGAGATGGTGTGGTCAGGCCGCAAGATTTCATACTCTCATCTAAGAGTATTTGGGTGCAAAGCATTTGCACATGTATCCAAGGAAAAAAGATAGAAACTTGATGAAAAGTCTACTCCGTGTTTTTTCATCGGCTATAGGGATGAAGAATTTGGATACAGATTATGGGATCCAAAAGCGAAGAAGGTCATCAAAAGCAGGGACGTTGTGTTCCATGAAGACCAAATGTTTGGATCAGAACAAACAACTCCAAGTGCTCCAGAACCAGCTCCGAGTTCACTACCACTTCAGTCTGTCTCAAACACTGAAGATAGACAAGAAGTTTCCCCAGAAGAAGAGGATACTGACAATGGAGAAACCAGTACTGAGCAGAGGGAGCAGTTGCCCTCTCCATCAGAAACTGCAGAGTTTCTACAGTTGTCAGGTAATCAACCTCAGCAGGACAGATCCTCTAGAGGGCGATTGTTGATTCCGTCTCGAAGATATCCAAAATTAGATTATATTCTTCTTACAGATGAGGGGGAGCCAGAAAACTTCCAGGAGGCAATATCTCATCCAGATAGCAACAAATGGATGCAGGCTATGCAGGATGAGATGAACTCGTTATAGAAAAATCAGACTTATGAGCTGATGGAACTTCCAAACGATAAGAGAGCACTGAGAAACAAATGGGTGTTCAAGCTGAAAAATGATGGCAAGCAGGTGAAGCACAAAGCTCGCTTAGTCGTCAAAGGATTCCAGCAGAAGAAAGGAATCGATTTTGATGAGGTATTTTCATCTGTTGTGAAGATGACTTCAATTCGAGTGGTACTCGAATTGGTGGCAAGTCTTGACTTGGAGCTTGAACAGATGGATGTGAAGACAGCATTTCTTCACGGCAACCTTGATGAGGAGATTTACATGGAGCAGCCAGAAGGCTTCCAAGTTCCTGGAAAGGAACATTTGGTCTGCAAGTTGGAAAAGAGCCTTTATGGTTTGAAGCAGGCTCCCAGACACTGGTATAAGAAGTTTGACTCATTCATGATGAGTCATGACTACAAGAAAACTGATGCAGATCAGTGCGTTTACATCCGGAGACTTTCAGAAGGTGACTTCGTGATGTTACTGCTCTATGTTGATGACATGCTGATTATTGGAAAAGATCCATCCATTAACAGGAAGCTAAAGATGGATCTATCCAAAGTCTTTGATATGAAAGACTTAGGACCTGCCTAGCAGATTTTGGGCATGAGGATCACTCGTGACAGGAAGAAATAGAAACTATGGCTATCACAAGAAAAGTATGTTGAACAAATACTACGAAGGTTCAACATGGAGAAAGCAAAGCCAGTCAGTACTCCACTAGCTAATCACTTCAAATTGAGCAAGAGCTCGTGTCCCTCATCACCGAAAAAGGTTCAAGAAATGGCTACAGTACCGTTTTCCTCAGCAGTAGGAAGTTTAATGTACGCCATGGTTTGTACCAGACCTGACATCGCTCACGCTGTTGGAGTTGTGAGCCGTTTTCTTTCAAATCCAGGGAAAGAATACTGGAAAGCAGTACAGTGGATTCTCAGGTACCTTAAGGGTATATCAAAGTTGTGCTTGTGCTACGGGGGAGCTAACCTAGTCTTGGATGGCTATACAGATGCTGATATGGCAGGTGATCTTGATGGGAGAAAATCTACATCAGGATATATTTACACATTTGCAGGTGGAGCTGTATCATGACAGTCCAAATTGCAGAAATGTGTGGCTCTATCTACAACAGAAGCAGAATACATTGCTATAGCAGAAGCAGAAAAATAAAGGTTGTGGCTAAAGCGGTTCCTCCAAGAAATGAGAGTAAATCAAAAAGAGTACAGAATCTATTGTGATAGTCAAAGTGCTCTTGATCTGAGTAGAAACTCGATGTACCACTCCCGGACAAAGCACATCGATATTCGGTATCACTGGATACGTGAAGTAATGGAGCAACAGTTGTTGAAGCTTGTAAAGATCCATACAAAAGAGAATCCAGCGGACATGCTAACGAAGGTAGTCACATACGAAAAACTTGAGCTATGTAGAAACATAGCTAGGTTAAGTACCTTGAATTAAAATGTGCCAGGATATCCTCCGTTTGGTGTTGAAGGGGAGATTGTTGGAAATCAACACGCAAATGAGCTGGAGGCTTCTAGAAGATGAAGTTAGGCACCGTCAGTAGCAGTTGGAAGGTAGGCGCCGACTGGAAATTCAAGAATGTAGGCTGCCGAAATTCCACCGTTATTTTCATGTTCACATTATTTCTTTCTCCTATAAATACATGTAAGATTGTAATGAGAAGCAGAGCTTGAGGTGAGGTCCGTTGGAGAGATTAGAAGCTGTGAGAGTTGAGAGAAACCATTGTAAATAGTTGGTTTGTTGTTTAATACAAATACTCCTCTATGTGTGTGTGGACGTAGGCTAAATTGGCCAAACCACCTTAAATTCTGGTCTCCATATTATTTGTGAGCTTCCGCCGATCCCAACAGCATGAAGTTGTGGCTCTTGGATTTATCGTGGAATCGTTTGCGCGGAAGCATTCCATCTTGGTTTGGAAAGTTTGAATCTTTGTTTTACTTGGATTTGTTAGATAACTCTTTCAACGGTGAGATACCAAAGAGCTTGACACAAATACAGAGCTTCAGAAGGGAAAGATCTCATTAGAAGAGCCTGTCACAAGTTTTCTGCTTTACCTCAACACTCGTGGAAGAGGTGGGCGCATGTTGAGCTATAAGCAGATTTCGAGTCTTCGACCAACTTTAGACTTGAGCAAAAACATGCTCGAGGGACCAATCTGCCCAAGTTTTGGAGATTTGAAGAAGTTGCATGTTTTGAATCTGAAAGAGAATACTCTATCGAGAAGTATTCCAGAGAGTTTATCAACAATGACAAACTTGGAGATTTTGGATTTGTCTCATAACAAACTATAAGGAGAAACACCTTATTCTCTATTAAAACTGAGCTTTTTGTCGGCTTTTGACATAGAGAAAAGCTGGGGTCACCGACCCCTCTTGAGAAAAGCAATCCGCTGCTGGAGGCAGCGGTGGTCGACACCGCCCACTCTATTGAGATTGGCAGGCTCCGGGGAGTTCATCCCGACGACGGCGACTCACGACAACTTCCGATGAAGCCCCAGTGGCCTTAAACTCGAAATGAGTCCGTCTTGATGGGATGGACGGTGTCGATAACCGTCACCTCTGACAGCTCCGTTCGACTGTATTTTTCCAGATAGAAGCTTTGACAAAAACAACGGTCTGTGTCGTGCGGGCTGTACTTATGAGTCTGAACAAACTCCTATCCATTCCTCCAAGGAAGAAAAGATGAAAATCTTTGGTTGGCAGATTGAGTCGGAGCTGCAACTGGTTTTGTTCTTATTGTCACTTGTTGCTTCTTGTCCGGATGGGTGCTTCCGAAGTCGCGAAAAAGGAAGAAGGCAGCAACTAGAGTCTAGAATTGGATATGATGAGGCGTATTCCAGTTGGGAAAAATGTCCGAGTTTTCTTCCATGGTTTTGACAGGATTGCCATTGTTCGGTTCATGCGAATATCAAATTGTGCAGAAAGAAGGCAAGTATGACAAATCATCAATTTTCAAGATTGTAGTAGAAAACAAATAAAGCGAGTTCGTTATTTAAAACTTAAAAGACCCAAAGGAAAAGGAAAGGAAGAAGCTTTATTAATGTTGTTGTTATTATTATTATTAATATTATTGTTATTATTATAAAAATGTTACCTTTTTTTACTGATTCTTATCGCTCCGGGTTATCGTTAGGATTATTTTATTTTATTTTTTATTTTTTTATTTAATAATTAAGAAAGTATTTTTAATATTATATTTTTTTTTCTTTTTTAAAAAAATTTAAAAGTATTAAAAACAATGACTAGCTGGGAGCAGTAGTGGCTGTAGAGCCATCCTATTATTATTATTCTTATTCACCAAACGTTTTCAATTTGAATAGAGTTCTTATGACTCCTATTCCTATTATTTTCTTTTGTTGTTATTTTTCATTACAAAAATATATATAAAATTAATATACTAATAATCATTTTCTTAATTATTAAATTAAAAAAATTAAAATATATAAGTATCAAATTGAGTAAGCATACTAATATTTTTCTTTCATATTAGGTGGTTGTAAGTCATATCCAAATTTAGGTCATGACCACAGGTGTAATTTTTTTTTTTCATATATTTCTAAAATAATTTTAAATATTTTTAAAAAATAAGAAAATTCACAATATTAATAAAAATATTTACTTAATTATTAAGTAAAAAATAAAAAATCAAGATATCAAGAGAAAAGCTCGGAATCTATTATCACCATCTCAAGCATTTCCCTTTCATTTTCTTTTGTTGTTATTTTTCAATACAATTATCATAACTATGGAAAGTTTATGTAAAAGTAATTCTATAAAAATAAAAGTGACTTGATATATATCAAATAATAGCCATATAGTTAGTCAGATTATAAAATTACATGTCTTTTTTCTTTTTTAGTTTTTTCTTGATCCACTACCTCTTTGCAAGTCAAACAGTTCATGTTCGAGCCTTATACTTTGCATTCCTTGCAATGCACTTGGCAGCGGGGCTTCCTGGCATATGGGCAGCTCGGGCCTCGACTTACAACACTAATCTTTTCAGTACTAAAACACATTATAGCAGCGGTCAGGCTGCTGTATCTGCTGTATATATACCATGGAGGTGCGACTGTTTTATACAGTCATACATAAATTATTGAAAAATGAGAAGAGAAGTCACACTCAATACACTCCTTCTCATATGAACAGTATCATACATTGTTCATGATATTATTTATGTGAGATAAAATGTCTTGAATGCGACTTTTCTCTAGCATCTCTTTAAATTATTCATTTATTTTAGACGAGGGTTTGTCTTCTTCTTTCCAGTTATCGGCCTTCTGATTTACAGTTTTCCGTTTCTCATTTCTACCATTTCTTTTGGAGGTTTTACTCTTTGCCATTCGGTTCGTTAGTGATGAAAAATATAAGGTTTTTGTTCTGATTATTTCTATGCATAAATATTCTATGTTTTTCTCCTGATCTAGTATTTCGTTTGAAAGGAAAAATGATATAAAATGGATATTTGGGTTTGGTGTATGGCCATGCACCTATTCGGGGATTCCTTTGCATGTGGGGAAAATGAAGATTCGGATGCATGTTTGATTCTTTGTTGGGAAAAGCTCAAAAAAAAAAAAAAATTTGACAAGTTGGAAAGGCAAGCTTCTCTCTTTTGATGGTAAGCTTATTCTTACTGAGCATGTTTTGAATAGTATGTCAATTCATATGCTTTTAGTTTTGAATTTGGCAAAGAGAGTGTTGTCAGCGTATAAAGGGATTTTTCTTCAACTTTTTTATGGGGCTCTAGCTAGCATGAAAGAAGATGAATTGGATATCACAGAGAAAGATCTATTTACTAATGAAGGTAGGTGAACTTGGACTTTGGGACCTCTCTGAGGTTTAAAATTCTTTACTTATGAAGTTTGTTTAAAAATTAATTATGGGAGGTTCACTGTAGTCGATTTTTTTTTGCAACCAAATATGTGAGTCATGCATACATTGAAAGATGCAATATTGAGGAAAAGAGTTGTGGCCTTAATGCCAAACTCATTGCAGTTCTGTTCTATTTATAGAGATGAGAAGATTACATCAGAGTACATTACATGAATTACAAAAGAATTTAAATTTAAAGTACAAAGATTGCGGAAGCAATATATACAAGGAAGAATTTAAATATTGCCAGCAGTTGCAGTTGAGGTTGTTGGTGGGTTTGAATTTGAACTTGATGATATAAGATTTGATTGCTCGAGATTCTGGGAACTGATCTGGATATGTTAGTTATCACACATTGCTTCAATTATGTCTTTGAAGAGAGGTTCTCGTTTTTTAAGAAGTTTCGTGCAGCTCATGCCTATAATTTTATGTAACTCGAGATGGCTAATTCGGAGTGGACAAGTGAATGCTTGGTATGATAATTGGCTGGGAGATAGGCCATTGGCAGAGGAGCATTTGGTGGTAGGGGATGCTGGTTTGGAGGTTCGTTCTGTGGTGGACGAATAGGGTAGAATTCCGACTTATTAAGAGAATTTGTCCCCGACTGCGTGAAGGTTATGATATTTGTGTCTAGAAGCATTCTGTAAAATGTTACAAACTCAAGTTTTTGTAAAACAACCCGAAATAAAATCCACAACATTTGATTTTAGAAAACTAGGGTTTCAAGAAAACATATATATCTTCAAATCAAGTTCAAGAAAGTAAAGAATGATATGCAAATCAACAAAAAATATAAAGAAAATAGTAAAGCAAAGAAAGAACACATAGATTACGTAGTTCGATTTTAATGGTTTACATTCATGACATAAACAATCTCAAAAATTGATCTTATTAATGAATCATCCAAAGCCTCAATAGTTATACAGATTATACTAGCCACTAGCCTTGAGTGTAGCATAAAAAATTTCAAATGGAATTATTCATAGCTAAGTGAATATGAAAATTAATGTCATTCTCTTTCCTTAAGAAAAGTGCCTATCAAAATATCGATAGATGGAGGAACGCAAATATACTGTTAATTTGAATTAATTTAATAAAGACAGCGACATTTCTTTCGGCATTTCTTACGACATAAAGATAGCGACGCCAATATTTTTATTTTATTTTATTTTATTTATGTCTAGGCACAATATTTACGAAATTAAACTACATTTTTTTTTTTGAAATCCAAATTAAACTACATAGTACTTATGTGTCACAGCTAAATCTTTCAGTTTCCAAATAAATTAATATATTCGGCATTTCTAAGTATTTTATTTTATTAACTTACAAGACTGAGCTCCCGACGTGACACTAACAAATGTCAGTCATGTGTAACCCGCTTTTGTAACGAAGTCTGGTATGTAGATAGATCATTTGCTTATAATTGATACCCTTCGACGTTTATGAAGTGATTCTCATAATATGTATATAGTGGTTCCTTCATTTTGTTTCTATTTAATAAGAGAAGAAAAAGTCTTAGAAAGAGTAAATTAAGATTGAGTGATTATAATCTCCTCTAATAATAAAATTTCTACAATTCTGTAGACATAAACAAATTATCGAACCACATAAATCTTGTGTCGTGATTGATTATGTTTGCTTTCACATTTTATTCGCCATCGTCAGTATGTGTGTTTTGACACAACAAATAGATGATTTAGAAAATAAAGGAACATTTAGGCATGTTCAGATTTATATATTTCATTATAGAGAGTTGATTATGAGATTTCCTTTTTACCACATACCTCTATGTTAATTACTATGTCTTTCTGGGACAGATGGAGGTGCATTGGAGGATTTCTGCAATTTTTTTTTTTCAGTATTTAGGCATAATATTATACTCTGTTCCTTGATGATTTATGAATGCGTATCGTTCCATCTTCCTGGTTGTGACAACTCGGTGACTAATGCATTACTCAAGTGTGTGTGACAGTCTGCTTGTAACTCTAGTGCTCTTTTCCTTAACTGCTGCAGCTCAAAACCTGCTCTGCCTCCCGAGGAGCTAGGGGTGGTCATTACAAGCCCCTCGATTTCTTGGCTGAAAGGCTGCTAGTTTGCCAGCACTTGTCTGTCTCCTAGCTACTCCATTAATGTTATACAAGTTATATCCTCCTGAAACCAAAGACACACCAGATGCCCCTGCCACGGCTGCAAAGAAACTGGAGCAAAGGGGCCCTGTCACCAGAAATAAGTGGGCGATGATTGGTACAATGCTTCTTGCAGTCTCTTTGTGGGTCCTATGGGTATGTAGTAGACCTTTGTGCTGTTTTTTGCAAGTTATCATCTAGTAAGTAGTATATATCAGTTAACCAGTATAACAGGGAGAGTTAAGTCTCCATTTATTTATATAGACCTTGTTCCACTTCATCTAAAAATGAAATATTGTGATGAGCGTGTGAAGCCATTCACTGTGCTTGATACCTTTCAGAAAGTTCAGTACTCTTGGTCCCTTGGAGTTGGCTCGGTCGTCGGGGGTAAGAGAAAAAGAAGTAAGCAAGGTGGTTGACTCCAGGAGATCATTATACTGTAGCATATCATATTGTCAACAGGAACCACTAAGGCCCGGATTGCATTGGTGAGTGCTCACATATGATTGATGTTACATTTAACAAACCCCTTTGACAAATGATTAGCAGTGTTCACATATGAATATGGCCTCGTTCCTGACTTCCCGAGACAACGCTATTCTACAAAAATGGGATTGAAGTCGAATCCTATTGTCAAGAGATCAATTTGAGTAGATTTGGACATCAAGATCATTTTGAAAGAAGGGAATTAGAGTCTGGACTCTGAACACACAAACAGTAGCTTTCGTGATCTCTGTCTTCGCGCTAGCTTACTCACGCTACTACACCCATATATATCGGGCAGGATCATTGTCAAGCGGTACCGCCTGGCTGGCTCAAACAAAAGCTTATAGCGTGACGAAGCAAAAATATTGCAACTGTTGAAAATGGAGTGCATTAAAGATCAGTAGGATAATTGTTAGTCATTTGTGGCTACTACTACAGAATTTCATGTCCTTTTCATATGGTTATCGCTCTACTATTGTTGTTCTTTGGGTCTAAGTTTCGTGTCCTTTTCATCTGAAATCAGTGGAAGAAGCAAATGGGATTGAAGAATACTATGAGATGAACGGAAAGAAAAAACGGAGAAAAGAAAAATGGGCTTTCAAACCCTCTTGTAGATTAACATCCCTCTCTCTCTCTCTCTCTCTCTCTCTCTCTCTCTCTCTCCCCAAATCTGTCGCCTACAATGGGCTTCCCCCATTTCTTTTTTCCCTTCCTTTTACCGGTGATCTTATTCCTTTTCGAGGTTTCGATCTCAAGCTCTAGTAGCCTGGCATGCAATTCAAATGACCTTAAAGCCTTGACGGGTTTCTCCAATTGCTTAGGATCAGTGATTACTGGATGGAACAGCGTGGCCTCTCCTGATTGCTGCAATTGGAATGGTGTCACTTGTGGTAGTTCCATTGTTTCTCCCAGAAGGGTAGTTGGGTTGGAACTTGGTAGCAAAAAACTCACGGGGAAGATCTGTGAATCCTTGGCAGACCTTGATCAGTTGAGATTCCTAAACCTCTCTCTTAATTTTCTAAACGGTTCCCTTCCTGCTGATTTGTTTAGACTGCAAAATTTAGAGGTCATAGACGTAAGCTTTAATGATTTTGCCGGGGAAATTCCAAAAGATCTGGCGAATTGTACCTCTCTTCGTCATCTCTCCCTTCGTGGAAATTATTTATCAGGAAGTTTGCCTGATAGTATCTTCCAGCTGCAAAATCTTCGGGAACTACATATTCAGGATAATAATTTCTCCGGGCCGCTGAAGAATGAAATTGCTAACCTTTCCAACCTTGAGAAACTGGATATTTCCTATAATTTGTTTTATGGAATTCTTCCGGATACTTTAGGGAGCCTTACAAGACTTGAGCAGTTCTCAGCCTCCTCAAATCAATTCATCGGTCACTTGCCTATATCGTTTGTGAACTCGCCATCACTTCAAATGCTCATCTTGAACGACAACTCTTTGAGTGGTCCAATCAATCTCAATTGTTCTGCAATGAAAAACCTCGTCTCCCTAGATTTTGGTTCTAATCTGTTCCATGGTCCAATTCCTGATAGTCTATCGTTCTGTCGTAGATTGACAACGCTTAATCTTGCCCAAAACAATCTAAAAGGTGAACTTCCCAACAATTTTAAGAATCTCGACGCCCTAGCACATCTCTCACTCTCAAGAAACAATCTTGAAAATATATCATCAACTCTTAGGATTCTGCAACACTGCAAGAACCTAACCGCGTTGTCCCTGACGATGAACTTTCATAATGAAGAAATGCCTGATACTGAAAATCTCCAGTTCCAGAACCTCACGAGTCTAGATCTCAGCAATTGTCAACTCAGAGGTTCGATCCCACAATGGTTGAGGGGTTGCACCAAGTTACAGCTTTTGAATTTACCGTGGAATCGTTTGGGTGGAAGCATTCCATCCTGGTTTGGAAAGTTTGAATCTCTGTTTTACTTGAATTTGTCAAGTAACACTTTCAATGGTGAAATACCAATGAGCTTCACACAAATAAAGGCTCTAAGAAGCGGGTGTGAGCCTTTCAAAAGTTTTCAGCTTCACCCCTACACTCGTAGACAAGGTGGGGAAATGTTGATCTATAAGCCAATTGCAAGTTTGAAACCAACTTTAGATCTGAGCAGCAACTTGCTCGAGGGACCAATCTGCCCATGTTTTGGAAATCTGCAGAACCTGCACGTTTTGATGCTCAAAGAGAATAATCTGTCGGGAAGTATTCCAGAGAGTTTATCAACAATGATAAACTTGGAGATTTTCGATTTGTCTCATAATAAACTGTCAGGAGAAATACCTCGTTCTCTTTGGAAACTTAGTTTTCTGTCGTCTTTTAACGTGTCATATAATCAGCTGTGTGGGGAAGTCCCAAAAGGAGGTCAGTTTGATACTTTCCCAGATAGAAGCTTTCAAGGAAACAACGATCTGTGTCGTGCGGGTTGTACTTGTGAATCTGAAAAAACTCCGATTCATTCTTCGACAGAGAAAAATATGACAATCTTTGGCTGGCAGTTTGGAGTCGGAGCTGCAAGTGGTTTTATTCTTACTGTCAGTTGTTTCTTCATGTCCGGATGGATGCTTCCGAAGCCGCAAAAAAGAAAGAAGGCAGCAACTAGAGTCTAGAATGGATATGAGGCGTATTCCAATTAAGAAAAATGTCCGAGTTTTCTTCCATCGTTAGACAGGATTGTGTAGAAAGCTTGCCAGTATGACAAATCATCGACTTTCAAGATTGTAGTAGAAAACCAATAAAGCGAGTTAATTTTCTAAGAGACCCAGATGAAAAAGGAACTTTATGTTCCTTTCTTTTTCTCCTTTTTTCTAAGCACATATTATAAGTATATAAAATAGATACAAGATATAAGAGATAACAGGGTGGGAGGCTCTGTTCCTTGACGATTTATGAATGTATCGATCCATCTTCCTGGTAGTTTTGTTATCATGTGACAACTCGGTGACTAATGCATTATTCACGTGTGTGTGACAGTCTGCTTGTAACTCTACTGCTCTTTTCCTAACTGCTGCAGCTCAAAACCTGCTCTGCCTCAAATTAGCCGAGGAGCTGGGGGTGGTCATTACAACCCCCTGGATTTCTTGGTTGAAGGCTGCTAGTTTGCCAGCACTTGTCTGTCTCCTAGCTACTCCATTAATCTTATACAAGCTTTATCCTCCTGAAGCCAAAGATACACCAGATGCCCCTGCTATGGCTGCAAAGAAAGTGAAGCAAATGGGCCCTATCACCAGAAATGAGTGGGCGATGGTTGGTACAATGCTTCTTGCAGTCTCTTTGTGGGTCTTAGGGTATGTAGTAGGCCTTTGTGCTGTTTTCTGCAAGTTATCATCTAATAAGTAGTATATATCAGTTAACCAGAATGACAGGGAGAGTTGAAGTCTCCATTCATTTTTATAGCCCTTGATCTTGTTCCACTTCATTTGAAAATGAAATATTGTGATGAGCGTGTGAAACCATTCACTGTGCTTGATACCTTTCAGAAAGTTCCACGTGATATGCTACATATTCTGTACATTTTTGTTTAAAGATTTGGAGAGTCCCATGGTTTGATTTCAGAATATCATAAGTGAAAGGTTGAAATGTTGGTTGTTGTCTTAAATCAACATGACAGTGCCTTCTGAACATGTGTAATAATCTCTAGTATATTTTGGAATGTGTTGACCAATTTCCCCAATGCTGCACGGAAATATGTTCTATATTTGATCCATTTTTGGAGCTTTTGTTTGGATGTGATCGTATTACCAATAATAATCATTATATTTCTTAGTGTATATATATAAAATGTGCCATATATAATATCTTTTTTAGACCACAGTTTGCATTGCAAGTTGTGGTTTCTATTCAAATCTGTTTTGTCCTGTTAGGCTTCTGAATAACCACTATTTTATTGGTCTGTAGAGATGCACTTGGTATAGCAAGTGTAGTAGGTTAGGTGCAATGATAGGCTTTTCAATACTCCTTTTGCTGGGAGTCCTGAATTGGGAGGATTGCTCGAGTGAAAAATCAGCATGGGATACCTTGGTTTGGTTTGCGTTTCTAGTGGGTTCCTGGCGTGTTGGCAGCTCTGGCTTTGGCTTACAACACTACCAATCTTTTCGGTGCTATATATAACACATTATAGCAGCGGTCAGGCTGCTGTATACCATGGAGGTGCGACTTTTTTATACAGTCACGCATAAATAATACATTTATCCTTTCTTTTAGACGAGTTTTAGTCTCATTTCATTTCAATTATTCTTCTGATCTATAGTTTTTGTTTCTCATTTTTACCATTTGATCTTTTGGAGGGTTTTACTTTCTCTCATTCGGTTTGGTAGTGATGGAAAATTAGAAGTTTTACGTGTTCTGATTATTGTTAGGATTGATGATCATAAATTATTTGAAGATGTCAATATTCTTTCATTCTTCTTTATTTGAATATTATTATTTCTCCCGTCTTTATAAAATCTATTGCAGTTTGATGTGTAATTAGATTTTTCTTGTTCTTCAAGTACAGCTGGTTACGTAGACCTAATTCCCGACGTATTCGAAATGGGATTCATAATGGCTCTTACGAATGCCACCATCAGGGGAGTGGTTGGACTTGGAGGATTTTGGTGGAAGTTTTTGGGCGTCTATTGATTTTCAGTTACAATGTAAGTAAACGTTCTTTCCCTGATGTACGTCATTGTCCTGTTGAGGACATTGTTGAGCTCGCAATTCTTATCTCGAAGAAACTTTTCATTTTTTAGTAGTTATTTTTTGTGAGGTTGAGCTCGATCTATTTAACGATTGAATTGGTAAAAATAGCACTAATTAAGCATGATCAAGTGCTTCGGTGAATGAATCATGTACTTGAGAAGCCTTGGCCTATTGTTCCTTCTCTCTATGACTTCATCTCCGCCGGAATAATCATTAATTTTTGTTCCTTCTCATCTTGTTTTTTCACTTTTTCAATTAGCCCTTGGCCTATTCTTTTCTTTTTTCTGTTTGTGTTTGGTGGAGGATTATGACGGAGTGCAGTTTTTGGTTATAAACTTAGAAGCTGTTTTAGTTTGTGATGGGAGTACGGTTCGGGATCTTTAATTTTCTATTTTAGTTTTCTTTATGTATTTGAGAAGTTGTAGGTAGGGGTGTATATTTAGATTCGGAACCAGATATCCATCCATAACCAAATCCAGACCGAATCTTAAAAATCCAGGTGAGTATCCGCCCGAATTGATCCAAAGTGGCTCTGGGTGGATAACTGGATTTAGGGCTGAGCATCGATTGAGTCGGAGTCGGAAATGGGATCCTCCGACTCCGACTCCAACTTCGTCGGTAACGAAATCCAACCTCCGACTCCAACTCCGACTTTTATACACTCCGATCCGACTCCGACTCCGAATTTGTCGAAGCGGAGTCGGAACGAAATCGGAGTTGGGCTTTTTTGTTGGACTTTTGTATTAGAGTTCTTCTTAACCCATTTGACATTTCAATTTTACAGTTTTAAACTATAATAGATCGAAGTTGGGCTTCGATATCATTTTGTCAAAATGTTATTTTATATTTCAATATACAAATTAAAAATATATAACTGAAGCCAAAGATCCAAAATTACAAGTTAATATTATTTATACAAATTAAACACAATCAAAGCCTAAAGTCCAAATTTATTAAAATTAAAATTACATAACCAAATCCAAAGGCAAAGGTCCAAAATTACAAAATCCTACTAATTAAAGAATATGAGAAGGCTTTCTTTAATGCATAAGGCTCCTTTAATTTTGGCTTCGACATGACACGTCTCCTTTACATGATTTTCTTCCCCTAATCTTCTTTAGCAAATAAAGAATATGAGAATAAAAAGATGTATATAAAATTAGTGGATTCTTCCCCAAACTATTCTTTTGTTATCCATCCCAAACTAATCTTCTCATACTAATTATATGGTTATGGCTGCATATATCTTCCGTTGACACCCTCTTTTTGATCATTCGACCAATTCATAATGATACTTGGGTTTGAAATATAGCGTAAACACAAGTGCATGCATGCAGCTCAGAATGAGTTGTTAATCTAAATGAATCAATGATACTATAAAAAAAATATTTAATGAGTTGTTAATCTAAATGAGTTGATCTTACTTGTTAGTAAATCAATCTCTTGCTAACATATTTAAGCGTTCCACCAATGAAATAAAAAAAAGGCAGCCAGTAAGCCATATTAACATAGTGGAGATATGGAACAATATATTATGAGAAGATAGTATAGCATAATACCAATAACAAAAAAAAAAAAAAAAATCTTACAATACTCAAATAAGCAATCCAAAAGGCACCAGAAGTAATACACGTACATAAAAGTTTACAAAATTATTACAATAATGCATAAGTATCCAATAAATCCATTAAATTGATAATTCTATATCTGGATTATGTTTTCTGCAGATTGGCAATATCAGGATTTTTTGGCATTTCTTAATTTTGTGATATTGGAAAAAAATGAGATGATCTTGTGTGTGTGTATAGATCCGAAACTTTTTAAATATAATAATGATCATCAATAAATGTAATTAATATACCTATTGACAATATCATCATGTAGCCTTCCAGGAATTATTTAGACTAAATCATGCTTTCGATGGATTATTGTAATTAAAGAAATGCTCCAAACTTCATGAATTCGATGGAAGAACTGAATAACTCATAAATGCGAAGGAACAAAGGCAAGTTTGGAGGAAGCAATGCTGTTGTGTTAGTGGGTTGCTTGGGGTGATGCGGTTACGGTTCTGGAGGATGCGATGGTGACTCCCAGCGACAAGTCTTGAACAGAGGTAGAAGGGGACGAAGGGGGGGGGGGTTAGATCGAATAGAGGGATGAAGGGAGAGGAGGGGGTTGGGTTGGCAACGAATGGGAGGGGGTTTGGATTCTAATACTCAAAGACGAAGGGGGGGAGGGGTTTGGGTCGGCGACTCAGCAACGAAGGGGAGGGGGGGTTGGATCCTAATACTCGGCGACGAAGGGGTGGTGGTGTTTGGGTCAGGGACAAAGGGGAGGGGAGACTCAGGAGAGAGACGAAGAGGGGGGGGGGGGGGGGTTTGGGTCGGCTGAGAGGGGAATGGGATGAAATTAAGTATTTATAAATTTAATCTGATCTAACAGTATAAATTTATAAATAAACTAAATAAAAATAGACAATTAAAACTATAAATACAATATAACTAATTCAAAATCAACTTTAAATACTAGAATTAATATTATTTTATCATAAAATAAAATAAGAAAGTTTACTAAATATTTTTAAAGAAATAATATTATATAAGTGAATAGAATTTTTTAATATTTTAAAATAATTATAAGTTTTTTAAATAAAATGATTTTTTTAAACTATACAATTCCTGGAGATTTAAAATATAAGAATACTTCTTTAAAAATCAAAATAAGTAATTATTTGCTATCAGCTTATGTCGTGGAAAAAAATTCATGAAAAACTATCAATATTGTTGTAGTGTGTTTATTATATTATAAGCTAAAATTATAATAGTCTAGTATTACTATTAGTGTACATTGGTGTTTATACATTTGTATTATTATTAATGTACATTAGCTCATACATTGATGTTTATACATTAGCCAATATAATATTTACTATTATTTCATTTAATTATCAATCTAGGGTTTAGGGTTTAGGGTTAGAACTTTGGTCTTAGTAAATGTCTATTCTATTATTTAAAAATTATTTTGAATAAGTTTGTGCTTATAAAATTATAACTTTATGCAATAGTATTATAAGCTATTACATTAGTAACTTTTAATACCTTGGTGTTTATAATTTTATGAATAAATCTATTTATCATCTTCTTTTTTATCATCCTCTCATCATCCCATAATGTGACATTAGATGATAGACTAACAAGTAAAATATAATAAATAATATCCAATCTATTAATGCCACATCATAAGATGATGAGATGATGATGAAAAATAAGATGATGAGTAGTATCGCTCTAATTGTATACATTACTAATATTTAAACATTAATATTACATTAGTAACTTATAATATATAATGGTTTATACATTAGTATTTATAAATTAGTATTGTACATTATTACATACCTCATTAATTTATGATACATTATGATATTTTATTATTTATTAACTTATAATATAGCATTACTTATATATTAGTCTTTAGTTTTGTATATATTAGTATTACTAATTATTACATTAGTAATTCTTAATATATTAGTGTTTATAATTATATATGTTTATTATATTATGAGTAAATTATTTGGAAACAATAATTAATTTAATTATCTACTATAATAGTTATATATGAAAATACATATATTTCTTTTACATTTATATGCAAAATGTCGAAGTTGGATATATAGTCGAAATCAAAGTCGAAGTCAGAGTTGGAGTCGGTATGTCAAGTCGGAGTCAGTATGTCGGAGTCGGATCGGGTCGGAGTCGGCAGAACTCCACAGCCGACTCCGACTCCTATTTTGTCGGAGTCGGGGCAGAGTCGGAGCGGATGCGGGGCGGAGTCGGGATCGGAGTCGGATTGTCGAATTTTCGCTCAGCCTGAACTGGATTGGATTCGGATATCTGGATTGAAACTGGATATTCAGACCTTTTAGTTTCTCTTTTAAATTCGGATATCCGGATTTGTAATACAACCGGATAACTAGGATTTTAATGGTTTTTTTTTTCCTTTTAAGACTTCAAACAATGTTTTATAGCACCCTTTTTTTAAAATAAAAAAAAAATCTAATATGATCCTTAAATTGTCCATATTTTTTTAAAAATATTTTTATAAAAAAATAAATTAAAGAACAAAATTAATAAAAATACAAAATAGATAATATTGTTGTTACATCACAATATAAAATATAAATTTACAATGAACAAAATAAATAATAATACATCATAACTAATTAAACTAATACATAACAATGTAAAATAAATAACATTATTGAATATTTTCTAGATCATTTTGACATTCTGGTGAATATTTCATCAAAGTGTTGGGTACTTCTTTCTCAACACATGAACTTGGATGAAATAAAAATAAATAATAAATAAAATAAATTAATTAATTAAGAAAAAAGTCAAGGAATTGACCATTCAAAAAAGCTACCTTTCACCCAATCAGGACTATTTTATAACAAGCATACTTAGCAGGGTTTTTATTCTTGTTAAATAAGTAGTGATCTTGTCGATAGTAATCATACGAGGTAAAGATAGCTTTTTAAGTATGTTGTTAGATCCCTTTTTGATAAAACATCACCAAAAAAGAGGCATATGAGAGGAATAAAGAGAGAGGTGGAAGAACACACATAGCAGTAATAAAACAGTTCATTAATATTAGTGCATTAAACTCTATAAGCATGTTTTTTAACAAATAGATTCCAAGTATTGGGTCACAAGAAATGCTTAATACGCATTTATAAAGTATTAAGATCCTAACTAAAATTTTGAAAACCAAGAAGATTACAAGTAGGACTGCAAACGAATCGAATCGAGTCAAATTTTAACAAGAGATCAAGAGCTCATTTAGCATATATATTTGCTTGAACTCGACTCGAGCTCGAAAAATATTAAAAAAATTTGATCTAGCTCGACTCGTTTAATGTAAATTATGATCGAACTCGACTCGAACTCGAGTACTAAAAATACTCGAGTTGATACGAGATCGAGTAGCTTGACTCGAGCTCATCTAAATTTGATCCACAATTTTTTATTTTTTTAATTAGCTGAAGTACCAATGAGATTTTTTTAAATAAATAAATAAGATTATCTCCTAATCAATTTTAACTAGATTTGTGATAATATATATTAAATTAAGCTCTTAATGCTTACTAGACATAAATCAATGATTCATTACTTGCCACAATATAATTACAAATTTAATTTACAACTTACAAATAAGTTTAAAAAAAAAATAATTCCAACATCTAAGATATCATATCACAATAAATTACAATTTCAAATGATAGATCACTAATTATAATTACAATTTCTAGCAAATTAAAAAAAATAAAAAAAAATAAAAAATTATGATTTCAAATGGTAAATCACTAATTACAATTACAATTTCTAGCAAACTTACAAAAAGAATAAACTGAGCAGCTTTAAAAGCTTACAGCTCATTACAAATATAGTCCAATTCAAATTTACAAATTCCCATGTCTCGGAATCCACACAATCGAGTAAGCGATGCCAACCAATTCTCGTGTCTTCTGTAAGGTTGTTCAAGCGGGTTCCGGACCTGGAAAATGAGATAATTCATTTTTTTATAATTTATTTTTAAAAAACTATCGACTCATACCACAGTATCATTCACTGGCATTAGTGCATACAAGAATCGAAATCCCAGACATCAATCTAAAATAGTTAGTTTTTTAACTCAAACTTGATATAGAAATTGCATGAAAATGAAGCTGAACAGACTCAAAAAACAAAGCATATTGCAGATTTTATCAAACCATCAATCCTCCAGTCACAAACCTTTTGAAATAAATCTAAGTGAGTTCTTCCACTCTATTCTCTAATTGATGGTTTATAAAATGCTTAATCTATCATCATTATTAAATAGCTGGAGGAATGCAACCATAATCTGGTTCCAAAGTTGTACATTGAGCTACCTCAATTCTTTTTTACTCAAACTAGCCTTTATTGTTGCAAGAGCCCAATTAGTCAACATGTTCTATTACACATCTAGGATACTTTCCTGTAGTAATAAGAAAAGTAATGGAAATTTAAACATGCTTGCCATCTCCAAAACAAGTGAATTCTACCTGTGAGATCCCAGATTTACGTGTATTTTTACACGTTATTTTATTCTCGGTGTTAATTATTTTAATTAAATTTAATAATATTATTAGTCATGTTTTATTTGTTTAAGATATTTATTTGAGCTCTTAATTAGTTAATCTTGAGTTACGTTGCTTTTCTTATTTATTTTAACGAGTTAATTATTTTAATGAGTGGAATTTAATTTCCTTTATTTTATTATGTAAGTTTATTTGATGTACTTTCATTATATTAATTATAGTTTTATAATTAAATTGCGCTTGAGATTAATTTATTTTATCGTTGGGCTTTAAACATTTTATTTATTGATATTGAATTGTTGTATTTTTCAGTTAGCTTTTATTTAATTTGTTGTGCTCTTTTTCTAGTAGACTTTATTTCCTTTTTCTTTTCTTTTCTTTCTTTTTCTTTTTTTCTTCCTTCTTCCTCTGCTTCCCCAGACTCGCGCCAGCCCCCTCTCTCTCTCTCTCTCTCTCTCTCTCTCTCTCTCTCTCTCTCTCGCCGGTTCTCTCATCTCCACCCAGGGCCGCCGTCGACCACCCACCGGCAACACCGCCCAGCCCAACCTCACCCCCACATGCCGGCAAGTCCAACGGCACCGGTGGTGTCACCTCCGGCCATCTCATCGCCCCTCCATGGCCACAAACCCGAAATGGGTATTTTGCCTTCCCTTGCATTTTCCGGCCACTGCCGGTCAGCCCTTGTCACCGGCGACCTACCAGCAACCTCCCCTCACTCCGACGAGCATAACCCACCGCCCAAAGCCACCAAACTCCGCCGGTTGCTCCTCCACCCGAAATGGGTCCTTAAATGGACCCATCTTCGCCGTGCCGCCGTCCGGCCACTGTAGGCCTCAGCGCCACCACCAAAAGACTCCCCTAGTCCAGCCGGTCATCCTCCTAGCTCAATTTTTCCAACCGTTGCCTCACCTTCCTGGTACAACCTCAAACTCGAAAATGGGTTTTCACCCATTTTGAGCCCAATCCACCACCTTCTAGTTGTTCCGCCATACCACCATATCCATGAGATTCCCCACCTTCCAAAGAGTATCTCCCTAAATTTTGGTGTCAAACCGAGCACTCTAGCCTAACATACAAGTGACCGCTACGAACGCAGTGGATTGACGTTCGCTCAAAGGATTTACGTTTTAACCGCTGTAAGTACTTTCCAAACGAGCTTTAAGATTTAAATATATTTTTGGTATCAACAGTTATTGTGTTTGATTATTGTTAGAATTTATTAATTGTTGGCTATTTGGTGCATGGTTGTCTGCATTGTGTATTTACGCGCATGTTCATAGAAATACTTGAAAATTAGATTTTTGCAAGATTTTGGATATTCATGTGTTGGAAATGGAAACTGGGTTTTAAATTGAGTTTATGGATTTTAATGGTTTTTGGCTGAGTCATAACGAGGACGGCAATAGTAACGCCCGTTGTGATCAGCGTGTGTGTGTGGATGACATAATGGGGACGGCGATACGTAACGCCCATTATGGTCATTGTGTGTGTCAGTCATAATGGGGACAGCGATACGTAACGCTCATTATGATTGGCAGTGTGTGGATGACATAACGGGAACGGCAATACGTAACGCCCGTTATGGTCATTGGGTGTGCATTTCATATCGGGGACGGTGATACGTAATGCCCACTATGAAATGAGTATGTGCGAATCATAATGGGGACGGTGATACGTAACGCCCATTATGATTAGTGTGTGTATTTATCATATCGGGGACGGCGATACGTAACGTCAGGTATGATTGGTTTTGTGAATATTATTTTCTGGATAATGATGGATGGTTTTTATTGGAGTTTTATTATGATTAAAATGGGATTTTGGCATGTGTTTATCTTAATTATTTTGAGAAAGATGTTCTTTTGAGATTCATGCATTTGGAGTCCTGTTCATTAGTTTTGTTGTTGCATGAGTATATTTCTGTCTTTTGGTTTGGTTGGGTTGTACTTATCTGCGATGCCATCTTGGCGTCGTAGTTTTTGGACGCAGATTATGAAGAGGCTGAGCCTGCGGAGACGGCTCCGCCGGTAATGTATTATTGTTATAAATTATTATCTCGGGAAATTATTTTCCCCTTTTAAAAATATGTATTCGTTAAGTTGTATTTCGGATGACTGTATTAAATCTCATGTTGGAGAATTTATGTTAAACTGGTTTGTAAAATATTTCTAAAATTCTGGTACTTAGTTATCGACTTTATTATCTGCTGCGACTTATATTTTATGTATGTCACGTGTGCACACACGTTTGGCACTTGTCGTTAGGATGTGTGACCCATGTTGTCATCATCCTGACGCCTCGATTCCCGTGTTTATTTTAAGGAGAATTTGGGGGCGTCACACTACCATTTAGCCAAGAAAAGTTTTTTGGTTATTGTTCAACTTAATGTTAAAATTTCTACTGTTCCAAATATATAAAAATTCATCAATACATGAAAAAAGAACACACAAAAAGCACATGAAAAAAGTAAAAGAAAAACTCCTACCATGCTATAAAGGATTTTCTATATGTTATAATATTTCAATTTATAAGTTTTCTTTGAACTAGTGGGCAACAAATGTAATAATATACGGGCTATTATATGTTTATATACATAAAAACACTCCTATATATAGTTAACATGATGACCCAACTTATTCTCTTGCTTGTTTCTTCCTTCGTTTATTTGCTATAATACTCTTTTTCCTTTTTCTTTTTTGGGTTATGGATGATGAATGACTCAAGATGAATGACTCAAGATACATGATGTGTGTGCTTCTATTATTTGTCTCCCATGATGGATCCTTTACATTGTAAATATATACATGAAAGAATTAAAAAAATGACCCATACCCAGACACGCAAAAAAGAGGGAGAGTTCCATACCCAATCGTGCGAGAACAAAGAAAGGGTCTGCGAGGTCATGGTCAGGAAAGAGAAGATCTGCGATATCGGAGACACACATAGACAATGGAACTCAAGATCTGGGCAAATTTGCAGTGAAAAAAGGACCCATGTTAGAGAAAAAAGACTCATTTTTACTTCCAAACCATATACAAATCATGTTAGAGTAAAAAGCATATACAAATCATAACACACCCAAACTCTAGCTAAAAAATTCATTTCTACTTCCAAACCAACCAAAAATCAAAGTAATAAAAATCTAGGGTTTACCTCAAGCTCCAAGTGTGCCCAAAAAGAGATAGGTGACAAAAATGAGTATATGGCTGGAATTGGTAGACCTACAACAGCCTCGCTGTTAAACTTGAGTCAAAATCAAAATATGTGAGTGAGAATATAGCTAAAATTCGAAACTCATAAACAAGGTGGTTGGAAATGAATTTTATACTCTATTACCTTCAAACTCAACCCATTTGGAACAAGATTTAAGCTTCTTCTCTTGGGTTGGAAGTGGAAACTGAATGGGTAAGCTAGAGGAGTGAACCCATGTGCCTAGGAGATGGATGAGCTCCCACTTTGTGATTTTCGCATAAATTAGAAGAAATGGAAGGAAAATATTGAGTTCTTGAAGAGAAATGAGAAGAGGAACAAAGAAGGCCGGCTATAGAAGTGGAAGAAAGTTAGGGCTTACCTTAGTCTATCTTGAGGCCAACGGGAGAGAGGGAGAGAGGAGTGAAAATAATTTGAAATGATTTTGACTTTTCAAGTCCCTTGGGTTATACTTGGCCGACTACTACAAAGGGAGATGACACTTTTGTAATTAGAATATTTTTCTTCCATAAAGTGAAATTAATAACGAGGAATGCATCTTACAAGATATTTTTCCAACTATCCACATCTAATGATTGGGGATTAATGGGGCCACTTTTAAATTCTTAAGAGTTGAAGGACCTAGGAAAAAGAGTAAAATAAAATAAATTATAATATCGCCATATTAATATATCTTATAAAATCTTATTATAAAATTAAACACCCTTATCATAAAATATTATTTAACAGTCCCTATTATAAAATAATAAGAGAAAATATTGTTATTATTATTTAAAATTAAAATATTAAAATGACATATGAAATTACGTAATAAGACTCGAGTGTTACAGAGAGAGGGAGGAGAGAGAGAGAAGAGAAACGAGGAGAAAACGAAAATTATGCCAAGTTTATAATTCAATTAAACTATTTATCATTAATTGATTTCATGGGAAAAAATAAAATATATAATATGTAATTTTTTTTCTGATGATCTTAATTGGTGGAAAAAACTTTTAATTTTCATGTATTTTAATTAGTTATAAATAAGTTTGTACAATATAATTATTTGGGACAGCAAGGTTTGTGACGATGTGAATTAAATAGAAAAAGATAATTATTTACTATCAAAGTTATAATTGGAAAATGTATTTCTTTTGTTACTAATTAGTGTCATCGGCAATAATTTCATAACTCGTAAGAAAAAAATATTATCTGCCAAGTTTTTCCTATAATTCTATATCTATTGGAAAAAGTGAATAATATTCACAGTTTTTATATTGTTAGAAATAAAATAGTCTATTATAATTATTTCTAATAGAACATTTCTGACAGATAGTTTTTTGTGACAAAATATCATTATTTTCTAACAAATTGTATTTGCAGAAAAAAAATATGTCCCAAAAACCAGAATTTTTTGTAGTGACTCCATTAGAGAGCGAGAGAGAAAGATCTGCAGAGGTGCCATGAAAGTGTGAAGGGTGGTACCTCGTTGTCGTCGTTATGGCCAGCAGACTCCATTGGTGTGAGAGAGAGAGAGAGAGAGAGAGCGAGAGAGAGAGAGAGAGAGAGAGAGAGCGAGAGAGAGAGACGCGAGATATGAAGCATCTAGGGTTTTTTCGATTCATTATTAAGATTCAATATATACAAGCCCAATCTTAACTGATGGGGCTTTTTCACAATATATAAATCCAAACTCCGGATTTTAAATCCGAGACCTAGTATATATAACTGGACCTGGATTTAATTACTAAGAAAAAAAAAATTAACAAATTATATATTTTTACTACTAGTCACTACTAATAGTGAAATAAATAAAAATAAAAAATAAAAGCGGAGCAAAAAGAATAGAGATAGTAAGAGACAGGAGGTAGTAACTACTAACAAATAAATTGTTATAAAATATCACCAAATTTACCTAAAAAATAGGCTTATATTATTACATCATAAGTATTTATGCTTGATTGGCAAAACTCCAACTTTCCAAAATGGAGGTTATATGGTCCGTATGGAGTTTGAATCCCCCTTTCCCAAACGAATAAAAAAAAAAAACAAAAACTCTAACCATACAGATGTAAATTGTAATCCTAATCCTACTTTTTCTATACGTGTGTGAGGTGTTTGATGTTTCACTTGATATGAGCCACATCAACATACTATAATATAAGCCTAACAAATATCAATGTAACATTGATTCATTATCACTTTCCAATACATGTGGCAGCATGAATGCCTAGTACATTAAAGTCATTTAAAAAATTACATGATATAGTTATTAATTTAATACTAAAGTATTCAAATGTCCTTGTCATAATATTACATATGGCCAAATAATCAAAATAAAAGTAGTTAAGAAAGTGTTACAATCAATTAAAGTTGCTTATTTTTATAAACATTCTATATTTGACTCAATAAATTTTTTTATAAAGTCAATACATTATTATTGTAAAATAATAAAACATGTTACTTATGTATAAACTTAAAGTAACAATATATATTACTTATCAAAATATCAAAAATAATATATATAACATATAAAATATATATAATAAAATAATGTATGTAAGTATATATATAAATATATATATAAATATTACGAGTATTGTGACGAGCTCAAAACAAGTCGGATCAAGTTTATACAGATATTGTTCACAAGCCTAAATCGAATCGAGTCGAGATTATACGAGTTTTGTTCATTTAATATTCGAACCAATATTATTGTTCACGAACAACTCATTTATTAAATGAATCGAGTCCGAATCGAGTTTATATGAGTCGAACTTGAATTGTTCAAGAGCGGATCTATTAATTTGCAGTCCTAATTACAAGCTCTGCCACCCTATGCTACCAGAATCAAGAATATTTTTCTTTAGATTGGCACCAGGTGTTTGATAACAAACCTGCACAAAGACATGAAAAGGATCCCTTGAAAGTTCAACTGTATTGTACAAGCATAAAGCATACACTAGAAATGACTTCTCATTCTAAAGGGCACCCTTATGAGCAGAAACAAAACAGAAAAGCAAAATATTAGAAAAATGTTGAAAAAGTACAAAATTAAGCCTTCTTTTCTTTGTATTTATCTTGTACCTTCTGGGAATCAACACAAAAGCCTCTACATGTTTCACTTAGGGAGAGTAGCAGAGGAGGAAATTACAAAACCCCATAAAAGTAGGAAACAATGGCTAGATAATTTACATGGTTGCTTCTAAAGGGAAGTGAATAGACATTCTAAAATTTAGATCTCCATATGCAAAACATTAACAGAATTTATTACGATAACAAAAGCCCATGTGAATCTAACAGAAATTGAGTAAAGAAATGAGAGATGAGGTGAAACAACAGCAATACCATTTTCGTACGTGGATAAATACATTTTTAACAATGTCCTGAGATTAGGTGAGCTTAAAATCATGTAATACTCACTCATCAGGAAGTGAAAATCCAAATAAAAGTGCCATAAACCATTACCTTGACTTTGTTCCATCCACATTTTCCTTTTCCAATCTTAAGATTGGTTACAAGAACAGATCCTACCACCTCTGCTTGACCGCCAGAATATCCTACAACCCACAAGGACTTGATCATCAAATCCAGCTCAACTTTTGAATGAGAAATGGTGAGAGTGAAGTGCATTAACCAAACCTTTGATAAACTCCCGCGCTTCTTCCTTGCTAGATAGTTTTTCCCTCACTATCCCTTCATACAAACAAAACCCATAGTTTACAAACAAAACCTAAAACACAAAAATCTCCAAAACACCCGTAGTTTACAAACAAACCCAAAGCACAGACATTCAGATCAAACACCCATCGTTTACAAAAAAAAAAAAAAACCCAAAGCACAGACATTCAAATCTACAAATATAGAATATTTACAAATATAGAAACTCAGATTTACAAAACATAAATTTAGATCTAGCCAAAGTGGGAAACAAGAGAAGAAAACAAACAATTGATCTCGCCATCAACTAAACTAAGAGTTCCAAATTGAAAAAGTAATGATATGGAGAGAGAGAGAGAGAGAGAGAGAGAGAGAGAGATGCTTCAATCATAAGGTGAAATCGCTTGTTGAGTTCCTGTCAATTTCTAGGATTCGTACTTCGTAGACTCAAATTGCATTTCCCTGGCCCTTCAATTTCATGTATTATTGATTTCGTGAGCGTTGAGTTCGAGAGATGGAGGCTAGGTTCACACTTTGCAGACTCAAATTGCTTTTTGTGCGTTGTTAAGGAAAATGCAAAATACCCCAATTTTTTGGTCCCCATTTTGTACCCCGACTAACGTGGATGTCCACGTTTCACTTAGTCTTAGTCAAAACACCCCCTCCCGCGTGCTACTTTCCACATTCCCTCTCCATTTTCTCATAAGACCCGATTTCCTCCAACATCCCATATTCGGAAACTCGACCAAATATCGGCGACAACCTCAAGCTCCGGCGACGAAAATAAGTCCGGCGACATACCCAATCTCAGGCCTTGAGAACATATCACGAAATCGAATTTCCTCGATCCCAATTTTGGCAAATCGCTAGGTTCCAGCACCGGCAACTCTCCCCTCCGATCTCCATCTCCGACCGCTGCAGATTTTCCCTCTAACCTCCATCTCCGACGGGCTGCACATATATATATTCAAGTAAATGTTCTTTTCTTTTTTTCCATTTTCTCTTTGAAATGCTATTTTTGCTCCCTATTTTTTTTTTCGTGTCATGAGTTTGCAATATTATTTCTTCTTTCTTATTTTGTTGTTGGGTGTGTTGGCTTGTATTGTTCAAGCGGCTGAGTCTTATATGTAGAAATTGCAAAACCGCATTCCACTTTATCGAGCATCAAGTGCTCAACAGAATGCCCGAAAGAAACTAGGTGAATTTTATTGAGTGAATTTTATACCAAGCTGCCACATACTCGACTCTATTGAGTGAATTTTGAACAGGCTTTTTATACGATTTCTTTTTTCACTACTCTTGATAATCATATCCCAAAATCAAATGATGGAGAACTGGGTATCGAGTTTTTTGGGTGAGGAAGCTCAGATTTCTGTTTGAGAAGCAAGGTAGCTTGCGCCTCCACTACATTAAGGTCAAGTTCTTCATAAAATTGATCATCATAAAAAGCATCCTTATTTTCATCTCCATTAGTGTCACAATGTTGTAATGATTCCCTGCCTACAGCCTCTGATTGAAGCAAGAATTATGTGTCTAAGTTAATTGTAGGAGTTGATTTTGACTTATATAAACTTAAATTTCTGTGAAGCAATTTTGCTAGTCACTTAATTTTCTTTGATTCTGACCACTTATAATTCATTTATTTGACATTGACTTTGCTTGTAGACACAAATCGATTGGCTGTAAAGTAACTCATTACAAGGGCTTTTCAGGGCCATCTTCTTGTCAAGAACAATGACAGATGGCAACTTAGTATAAACAAGTTTATTACATGAGAAAAAGAAGCTCCATCTGAAGGAACGCATGGAAATGAGAAAACAACAAAGCGAGGCACAAAAAAAATGCACTTTTCACACAACAAAGAGAAAAATAGAAAGCACTGTATATAAAAATAATAGTCAATCTAAAAATTATGGGATGTTGTGGTGGTAATATTCTTCATAATATGTGGGAATAAGAGGCTAGATGTATTTTCTGGAATGTATATATTAGATCTCTGTAAAGATAACTGATATGAAGTGGAAAATTTATTTCCGAGGCTGAAACTTGAAATGCATACTTGATCTTATTAGTAACAATGCATACCTGGTCTTATAGAGGCTACAACCTTGAAATACATTATTTATTTTACAAACGGAATTTGTTAAATTAAGTTATGCTGGAGTACTTTTTATGACTGATCGTTTATTTTACAAGCAGAGTTATCCTTTTTCATTTGACATAAATTCCTCCACAAAGCAATATAATTAGATTGCAAGAAAGACAATAAATTACATAGGTTAATACAATTAGCTTTTGAAGCACTGTCAGTCGACCAAGATTACAATCCAAAACATAGTTAATAATCTAAACATGTCATTATAACCAAGATTACAAAATTATCTCATGTCTATCCATCATAAAAGAAAGTGGTCCCTCTTAAAACTAGCATGATGTCTACCAAGTACTAAAGTCTTGATGAAGTTCTGAACTGACTCTAATATCAGTTTTGTCTTGATGAAGATCCGTAGTGTGTTCAATATCAGTTTAATCTTATAGAAGCATAAAAAAAATGTTAAAAGTGGCATTGAAATTCATTAAAAATAATTACCAAAACAATTTAATTTTATATTACCTATGACTGGTGATGAGCAGTCGACGGAGTTGCAAAAAAATCTGGCACATGTGTCCAAACTTGACTTTGTTGATCCTAATGTTAAAAGTATTATTTATCAATGAATGAAATAACAAACAACAAAGCATTCAAACAAAGTGGTGTGTCAAAAAAATTACTAATGTTTGAGAAGTCATATGTTGTGTGCCGCTCACAATGTATTCATGTGGAGTGTGACTGCCCCGCTATGCATTAGAATAACTATTAGCAATTAAGCTCTACACATCTATAATAAATGAATCATAAATTTAGTATACAATCCAAATAAAAACAAACATCAACTTCATTGTGCTGTAATCGCTTTTTACTACAGCATTTCTTAATACTCTTCTCAACGGGGTGCACTTTCCTCTTAGACAGTGGTCTTCCTTTACTGCGATCTACCAATGGACTACGAACTCTACATGCCGTGCATTCTATGGAAGTATGGGTATTAACTGTGTTGCTAGTACCATGATCAACAATACTAGGGTACTGTGTCTTCAACTGTTCTATTTGGTTAATCAATTAAACACAACTGTTCTCTGTCTTTGAAGCATTGGAACATAGTTCATAAAAGCAATTTTGGATCCTATCGTACCTTTGTGCATCATCGATAGTACTAGTGTCATAACTACTTTTTATGAAGGTCCCACCACCGATCCAATATGTACTTTGACGGTATCGTATATTAACCCATATGAGTTAGGACACGAAGAGCATGCCTACATAAAATACCCCTAAACTCAAATAACCTACAACTGCATTGTACATCAAGCAGATCTTGATCAACTTCAACACTAAAGGTTACACGTTTTAATAAGTCATCGCCAACTCGAACCTCATCAATAACAACAAATGTATATCTACCACTCTCACACCCCATATACTTAGCAGCTAAATATATAAATCCTCGCAATTTCTCTTGTACTTCTTTGAATTTAGTAAGAGTATATGCACTTTGAAATTGCTTCTCAACCTTCCTCCTAAGGGCCAAATCGTACTGGTCAACAAATTGCTTTAGAGTAGTTTTTGAGTGCACGTAGTCGTCGAAAAATGCATTCATTCCTTCACTACGCTGTGTAGTTGACATTCCTGCCCAAAATGTGCCTCTAACATAGGCCGGCACTTAAAAATGGCGATCACTATATAGTGATTCCAACCATGCATTATCATGCAAACCATATGTATCAAGCATACGACACCAATGTTCCTCAAACTCATGCTCACTGAAACAGTCATAAATGCACCTATGTAAAGTACTCTTGATTTTTCCATATCGACAATGTGATCCAAATTTCTCAGGAAGCTTTTTCATTGTATGCCACAAGCAAAATCAATGTCTAGAAGTTGGAAACACCCTCGAAATTGCAATATTCATGGCCTTGTCTTGGTCTATAATGATTGCATTTGGTGGTTGATTATTCATACACTGCAACCATGATTCAAATAACCACTCGAATGTATCTGCGTCTTCATTGGATATCAATCCGCACCCGAGTAAAATTGATTGCCCATGGTAGTTCACACCCACAAACAGTGCAAAATGCATTTTATACGCATTAGTCAGATATGTTGTATCAAACGTAATCACATCTCCGAATGATTCATATACAGCTCTTGTTGAACTCAAGGTTTCAAGGTTCATGTAAATCTACACATGGATTTTGATGATAACAAATGAATTCAAAGAATAAAGGAGTCTCAAGCTCAAGTTGTCTACACAATACAATCAAGCACATCAAGGAACCAAGCATGAGTAAGAAGGGAATAAGTTCACATTAAAATCATAGAGTAATTTTGTAAATCTCTTAAAAATTCGAAATTAGGATTAAGGCTCAAAATAAATATTTTATCATAAAGCATTAAAATACATTTTCCACATGTGCATGAATATTTTGAAAATTAACTTTGAAAATATTAAGATGATTGATTGTCATCTTTCACATGTGCATGATATGATTAAAGGTTTGAACTTTGAAAATATTAAGATGATTGATTGTCATCTTTCACATGTGCATGTTTTATTTGAATATTTTCAAAAGTGGTGGATGCTTTTCTTGACTTATGCAAAAGGTAGATGTCTTTGTTTGAAAATTTTGAAAAGTAAAGTGTGCTCTTTTTGTCATATGCAAAAAGTAAAATATTAGGTTTGAAATTTTTGAAAAGTAAAGTGTGCTCCTTTTGTCACATGCAAAAAGTAAAAAGATTTGATTTGAAATTTTTGAAAAGTGAATGATGATGTCTTGGACATGGGAATCTTTTCAAATTTGAAATTGAAGACTCATTTGCCTATAAATAGCTCACTTGAGTTTTGTAAAAATCACAACAAGAGCTTACACATCTATTGCTAAATTTTGCATCATTCTTTCAAAGCTCTCATTCTCTCTTTTCTAAAGTTTTGAACCTTAATTCTTGTTCTTGTTGAGAGAGATATAGTTTGTGCTGTATTGTTCTTATTTCACTCATTGAGGAGTGTTTTCTGATAGCCTACCCACTATCAATTCTTGTATCAGTAAGAGGGTGTGTATAACCCTTGTGTGTGTAGAAGGTGTTCTACACGGGGAATAGTTAAATCACCAAGTGTGAGGTGATTGGAAGTAAGAGGGTGCGTATAACCCTTGTGTGTGTAGAAGGTGTTCTACACAGGGAATAGTTGAATCACCAAGTGTGAGGTGATTGGAAGTGTAGAGGGTGTTCTACACGGATTCTTTGGAGCGGTGCTGCTCAAAGGTGTAATAGGTTTCTATCTCCACCTAAAGGAGATTGAATAGTGGATTTGGGAATCCTCAAGGGGTAGCTTGAGGCGAGGACGTAGGCAGTGGGGCTGAACCTCGTAAAAATACTGAGTTTGCTTTCTCTTACCCTACTCTTTATATTTCCTACTGCTTTATATTTTGGTTATATTTTATATTGTATATTTAGTTTAGAAGTATTAATTTTTTAATATAACCCAATTCACCCCCCCTCTTGTGTTAGTCATCTGGGCAACAATTGGTATCAGAGCTAGTTGACCTGTACTGTTCATACAGGCAGATCACTCATGGGAACTCTCGCTTGTGACTGTGTCACCGAAGCAAGACTCTCCGACCATGGGTGACGGTGCACCGGTAGAGACGGTGGCCGGCTAGTCTGGTAGGTACAGTTGTTAGGTGATATAGGTGAGGCCTATGATCAGTAACAATTGGTATCAGAGCTAGAGCTCTGTTATAAGATTAACTATCTTTTGAGTTAAGATCTTATGGCTAACATTGCAGCTTCATTTGGTGAAGGTCAATCCAGCAGTCGGCCTCCACTCTTTTGTGGAGACAATTACTCATTCTGGAAAGTTAGAATGAGAATATTCCTTCAGGCTCAAGGTCGAGAAATCTGGAAATGCATTGTAAATGGACCTTATATTCCAACAAAAGTGATTGATGGAGTAAAGGTCAAAAAGGAAGAAGAAGAGTTTGATCGTGAAGACGATAGACTTTATACTTTGAATTTAACTGCTATGAATTTATTATATAATGCTCTTAATGGTAATGAGTTTAATAGAGTAATGACTTGCACTACAGCAAAGGAAATTTGGGATAACTTGGAAGTTACTTATGAAGGAACTTCTCAAGTCAAGGAATCAAAAATTTATATTCTTACTCATGAATATGAGATGTTTAAGATGAATGATGATGAATCTATTTCTAGTATGCACACTCGTTTTACTAACATCATAAACAGCTTGACAGCTCTTGGCAAAGTTTATTCCAAAGTGGAGATAGTAAGAAAAATTCTCAACTCTCTACCAAAACGTTGGGAGTCAAAAGTGACAGCGATTCTTGAAGCTAGAGACCTCAAGAAGCTCGAAGTGAATGAACTCATCGGGTCACTTATCACCCATGAGTATACATTGAAAAGAGGAGAAGAAGAAGGAAATTCAAAGAAGAGTTTGGCACTTAAAGCTGTTCCACATGAAAGTGAAAGTGATGAAGATGAGGAAAATGACGACAAAGATGAAGAAGTTGCGATGATAATAAGAAGAATTCAGAGGTTCTTAAAGAAAAATAAAACTCCTCCAAGGAATTCCTTCAATAAGTTTTCCAAGAAAGATTCAGGTAAAAATGACACTTTAATTTATTATAAATGCAATAAACCTGGTCATATCAAGCCAGATTGTCCTCTGCTAAAGAAAGATCGAAACAAAGGCAAAAAAGCAATGAAAGCTACGTGGAATGATGATTCAAGTAGCTCAGATAGTGAAGCAAGCAATGGAGAATCAGCAAATCTTTGTCTTATGGCTAAAGATGACATTGAGGTAACAAATTTTGATAATATTGAAGATCCTTCATATGAAGAATTGCAAAATGTTTTAGAAGAGGTATATGAGGAATTTGAAAAATTGGGTATCAAGTATACTGCTTTGAAAAAGAAAAATTCTTCTTTAACAAACGAAATTGATATTTTAAGAAAAGAAAGTATTGTTTTGAAAGATGAAAATCTTGAGTTGAAGAAAAAGAAAACTGATTTAGAAAATATTATTGAAAACTTTACGAATGGAAAAAGAAATTTTGAAAAACTTCTTGGTAGTCAAAGATGTGTTTTTGACAAGGCAGGCTTGGGATATATGCCAAAACAAAAATACAAATCTTATAAAAACTTCTTTGATAATCCTTCTACATCAAAGTCCAATATTCAAAATTCTTTTCATAAAAATAATTTTGTTAAAAAAGGATACTATTATAATCACTCAAGTTATTCATATATGTCACATGCTATTTGTAATTTTTGTAATAGCAATGGTCATAATTATCATGCTTGTCCTATTAGAAGAAAACATACAATGACTATTAGGGCCATATGGGTACCTAAAAATCTTGTTTATTCTAATACTAATAAATAAAGGACCCAAAGAACTTGGGTACCAAGAATTGTTTTTAATTGCTTTTGTAGGTATGCATGAAGTATTCTACATGTAAAAATAAATGGTTTTTAGATAGTGGATGTTCAAGACACATGACGGGAGACGAGACTAAGTTCTTTGATCTTAGATCTAAAGAAGAAGGACACATGACATTTAGAGACAACTCGAAAGGGAAGATCGTGGGAATAGGTAAAATATGTTGAGCAACCTTCAGGTTTTGAAAATCATATTTCTCCAAATCATGTTTTCAAACTCACAAAAGCACTATATGGACTCAAACAAGCTCCTAGAGCGTGGTACGAGAGACTCAGTGGTTTCTTGATTGAAAAAGGCTTTTCAAGAGGAAAAATTGATACAACTCTTTTCATTAAATTAGAAAATGATGATATTCTTTTGATTCAGATTTATGTTCGGTGCTACTAACGAAAATATGTGCCAAGTTTTTGCTAAGACTATGCAGGAAGAATTTGAAATGAGTATGATGGGAGAGCTTACATTCTTTCTCGGATTGCAAATTAAGCAAGCAAAAAGTGAAATATTCATCAATCAATCAAAATATATTAAGGAATTGCTGAAGAAGTTTGGGATGGAAGGTGCTAAGGAAACTGGAACACCAATGAGCTCATCCACTAAACTTGATAAAGATGAATCCGGTAAATCAATTGACTCAAAGGTATATCGAGGTATGATTGGTAGTTTATTATATTTGATAACTAGTAGACCTGATATTATGTTCAGTATATGTTTATGTGCACGTTTTCAATCATTTCCGAAACAATCTCATTTGATTGCAGTCAAGCAGATTTTTTAGATATTTTGCCAGTACCATTGACTTAGAGTTATGGTATCCTAAACACACTTCTTTCGATCTTATTAGCTATTCAGGTACCGATTATACTGGTTGCAAAGATGATCGAAAAAGTTTTAGTAGAACATGTCTTTTCTTAGGTCCTGCACTTGTTTCATGATTTAGTAAAAAGAAAATTCTATTGCACTATCTACTGCTGAGGCAGAATATGTTGCTGCGAGTAGTTGTTGTGCTCAAGTTCTTTACATGAAACAACAACTTGAGGATTTTAAACTTATGTACAATCACATTCCAATCAAATGTGATAATACAAGTGCTATAAATCTTTCAAAGAATCCAATACAACAATCTCGGACCAAACATATTGATATTAGATATCATTTTCTTAGAGATCATGTGCAGAAGGGCGATATTGCATTAGAATTCACTAGTACACGATCAATTGGCAGACATTTTTACAAAACCCCTATCAAAAGATAGACTACGCATGATTAGAAGAGAAATAGGAATTATGCATGCCATGAATATCTGCTAGATACTTTTATTCCATTAACTCAAATGACCTACATAAACTTGAGGTTCTTAGCCTCATGTTTGAGACGCTCATTCTCTTCATACAATATCATGTCCTCCCTATCCATGGGAACTGGCAAGCGGAATGAAGAATCCAATAGTGATTTCAACCGTTTATTCTTCTGTCGAACGATTCCTTCCCTTATGTGAGACTCTTGAACAATTCGTTGAAGTACAACAATTTGTTCTTTAAGCTTTTCAACCTCATGATTTTTGACTTGTAGCCGTTGGGAAAAAGCAACAATAGAGGATGAGTAGCGAGTACCGAGACTCACCAAGTCGTAGATAGCATCGGAGTCTGGCTTATTAGCCAAACTATTGTTCTCTTGCTGCAACATGGCGCCAATGGTAGCTGCAGAAAGGACATGAGATTGAGATGTAGAATAATGAGCCATTGAGAAAAGAATTGAAAACTTAAAGCGAGAATATTGAAGGAATGCAGATGAGTTATAGAGATGAGAATAAGATTTGATGCAAATCAGATGAACTTTAAAACTGATTTTATAGAGATAGCATAAAGAACAAGACAAACTATTGTCTCTTCAAATCTTATTAGTCAAAAGAAATATAAGATATGTTGGACACACATTGTCAAAAGTTTTCTTACTAGAAAAACGGTTCTCTGCTCCTATCATGGCATTGACGGCCTTAGGAGAGAAGATTGATGGTTGATGCGTCAAGGGTTCCTGATTCAAGTCTGGAACATTAGTGGAAGAGAATTGTTCGGCCATTCTATCGTTATGGAGAAACAGAACTTAGGTCAAGAAGCGATGTTTTTTTTTGGTATCCGATAGGTGAAAATGATTTTTTTATAGAAACTTAGAGCCTTCAAACCCATTTGTCAACAACATCAGGCGATTGATTTAAATCTGCTTTCGCACCGACTACTAGAGCTAGGCCTCCAACCTTTACAGGTTTTGTCAAATACGCGTGGCTCCGCACCGCATTGCCAGAGCTAAGCCTGCAGCTTTTGCTGTCTTTGTCGGACACGAATAATTTTAATTATTCAACTTCAAATCTCTGGAACATCTAATTCGTCAATAACATCAAGCGGATTTAAATCTTCTTCCGCACCGAGATGATAAAATTCGGCTTCAACCTTTGCAGGTTTTGTCGGACACGGGTGGTTCTAACTTCTACAGTCTCTACTAACACAGCGTTTTATTTGTCTGTTAGTTATTGTAGGAATATATCTTATTGAGATAATTATAATTCCTTTTTAATGATGCCAAAAGGGGGAGAAGTTTTAGACTAGAACATTAACATTGTTTAAATTGCTAAACTTGTTATATATACTTGGAATTATGTTTATATTTTTGCTTGAAAAACTAACGCATATTCTCAGGGGGAGCTTAAGTATTCATACAGGTTTCAAGTTCTATCAAGTATTTGTCATCATCAAAAAGGGGGAGATTGTTGAACTCAAGGTTTCAAGGTTCATGTAAATCTACACATGGATTTTGATGATAACAAATGAATTCAAAGAATAAAGGAGTCTCAAGCTCAAGTTGTCTACACAATACAATCAAGCACATCAAGGAACCAAGCATGAGTAAGAAGGGAATAAGTTCACATTAAAATCATAGAGTAATTTTGTAAATCTCTTAAAAATTCGAAATTAGGATTAAGGCTCAAAATAAATATTTTATCATAAAGCATTAAAATACATTTTCCACATGTGCATGAATATTTTGAAAATTAACTTTGAAAATATTAAGATGATTGATTGTCATCTTTCACATGTGCATGATATGATTAAAGGTTTGAACTTTGAAAATATTAAGATGATTGATTGTCATCTTTCACATGTGCATGTTTTATTTGAATATTTTCAAAAGTGGTGGATGCTTTTCTTGACTTATGCAAAAGGTAGATGTCTTTGTTTGAAAATTTTGAAAAGTAAAGTGTGCTCTTTTTGTCATATGCAAAAAGTAAAATATTAGGTTTGAAATTTTTGAAAAGTAAAGTGTGCTCCTTTTGTCACATGCAAAAAGTAAAAAGATTTGATTTGAAATTTTTGAAAAGTGAATGATGATGTCTTGGACATGGGAATCTTTTCAAATTTGAAATTGAAGACTCATTTGCCTATAAATAGCTCACTTGAGTTTTGTAAAAATCACAACAAGAGCTTACACATCTATTGCTAAATTTTGCATCATTCTTTCAAAGCTCTCATTCTCTCTTTTCTAAAGTTTTGAACCTTAATTCTTGTTCTTGTTGAGAGAGATATAGTTTGTGCTGTATTGTTCTTATTTCACTCATTGAGGAGTGTTTTCTGATAGCCTACCCACTATCAATTCTTGTATCAGTAAGAGGGTGTGTATAACCCTTGTGTGTGTAGAAGGTGTTCTACACGGGGAATAGTTAAATCACCAAGTGTGAGGTGATTGGAAGTAAGAGGGTGCGTATAACCCTTGTGTGTGTAGAAGGTGTTCTACACAGGGAATAGTTGAATCACCAAGTGTGAGGTGATTGGAAGTGTAGAGGGTGTTCTACACGGATTCTTTGGAGCGGTGCTGCTCAAAGGTGTAATAGGTTTCTATCTCCACCTAAAGGAGATTGAATAGTGGATTTGGGAATCCTCAAGGGGTAGCTTGAGGCGAGGACGTAGGCAGTGGGGCTGAACCTCGTAAAAATACTGAGTTTGCTTTCTCTTACCCTACTCTTTATATTTCCTACTGCTTTATATTTTGGTTATATTTTATATTGTATATTTAGTTTAGAAGTATTAATTTTTTAATATAACCCAATTCACCCCCCCTCTTGTGTTAGTCATCTGGGCAACAGCTCTGCTCCGACCATCTGCCCAAAATACATTCTTTGACTGCATTTCTTTGTCAACATCTATCTTATAATAGAATGCCAAATTTCTTTTTTGCATATCTTCAAAATAGTTACATAGAGCTACACCACCTCCAACCCCAAGATGAAGTTGTCGTACTTTGTCAATGTAGTTTCGACATTCATTCTCCCTGCATGTTACATTCTCATAAGCCCCCGCCTCAACAACCACGGACTTGAAATTTTTGACCGGCTTTATACTTGCATCGGCATTTATTTCAAGTCTCTTAGCAACACAAGGATCAACCTTCTTAAAGCATCTGAAATGTTTTGTCTTTCCTGGACTATAGGCGTGTGTGTGATACAATATCACCTTAGATACAGTATATCTACCTTATTTATTAAATACTGCATTAAGCCTAGCCTTACACCCCATCTTTACTGTTTGTCTTTATTTCATAATATTGGCAGACCGGTTTCTTGATGTGCCTCCTCGTGCGCATGCCAAACAAAACCATTTTACAATCCCATCGTCGTCCTGTTTAATATTCCTTTTGGATACACTAAATCCTTTCTTCTTACCATACTTCATAAAGTAAGCATGCACTTCTTCTACAGATGAAAAATTCATTCCAACGATAGGTTCTTCAATAGTTTCATCACATTCAGTCTCCTTATCTATCTCTACCTCATCATACTCATCAAACTCATCGTTTGAATATTCCATGTTGACATCCATTCCAACGTTTGAATTATCTATAAAAATATCCAAAATTTGTTTGAGAATAAGGGAAATGCATTGTATATGAAAGAACAAGCAAATAAAAGGAAAAAAAATACCATACAACCAAGAGTGAATTTAATTTATTAATATAATACAATGAATTAGTTTTGCTAACAAATTACACTGGTTGTTTTAAATTATATAATTACAAATAAAAAATAAATATTAATACCTAGACAATTGTGTTTAATATTATGGGCTGTCATGGTGGCCACTAGACACTTTATTGTGGGGTTTGGAACACATTTTGGACGATATGTGTTCCCCACTTTCATATGCTCCATTAGATATATAAATTTAAAAATTTAAAAATGGATTCAAATATCTTATCTAATATCTCTCCCTTTTGATCAATTTCACTGTGAAAATATATACTAAACAGGTCAATTGGTTCATACGTACACATGAAATTCAAAAATTTTCATTGAGGCACTATGTCGGGCACTTGGTGCTCTGAAAATCAGCTTACGTCAGGAGCTGAACAACATACAGATTAAATCCAAATATTTACAATACTCATTCGCAAGCCAAGAAATACAACTATCGCACAATATGCACTTAAAATCAATCTGCGGCAGGTACGATGGATATGGAGGGGAGGAGATCGATGTCCTCACTGGAAGGGAGCATTGTAGCGGTCGGAGATGGAGATCGGAGGGGAGAGTTGCCGGTGCTAGAGCATAGTGATTTGCCAAAATCGGGATCGGGGAAATGCGATTTCGCGAAGTGGGTGTTGGCCTGAGATTGGGTATGTCGCTGGAGTTATTTCTGTCGCCGGAGCTTGAGGTTGTCTCCAGTATTTGGTCGAGTTGTCGAAGATGGGGTGCTGGGGGCAATCGAGTCTTATGAGAAAATGGAGAGGGAATGTGGAAAGTAGCACGTGCGAGGGGGGTGTTTTGACTAAGACTAAGTGAAACATGGACATCCACGTTAGTCGGGGTACAAAATTGGGACCAAAAAATTGGGGTATGTAGCATTTTCTGTGTTGTTAATAGTTATAACTGGTTACGGATAACCAAATTGAAATCTGGATCCATTTCAATCCCGTTATCCGTAACCAAATCTTAATTTTAATAACCATCTGGATTTAATCAAGGTGGGTATTCATATGGATAATACGGGTTTCCGGATTTCAAACCGAATCCAAAAAAATGGAATCCGGATGAACCCCTAGTTGTAAGTATTTTTTTGTATATTTTCTATGTATTTGGGTTATGCCTATTTTTTGAGATAAAGTCTTTTATTAGTTATCATGTCAAGAGAGATGCCAACAAAGTTGCCCAAAGTTTAGCTCAAAATTCTTTAAAGTTGGAAGAAAACTTATACGTATTGAAAAAAATTCCAAAATGTATACAAGCCACTATTTTCAGTGAGATGGCGTAAGTCCATTATTAAGCAATAAACCTTACGGTTTTTTCAAAAAAAAAAAATCTTGGAATATATTCTCTCCCATTCTATAGCATTTTCTACTGAATGTCATTTGGTGTAGGGGTGAATAACTGGCCCGACCCAATAATGACCCTTCCAACCCAACTCGATAAGGGTCTTATACCGACTGATCGATAAGCCGTAAGCCGATTACCCGAACCCAGTAGCCTTATTGGGCAATTGGGTATTCCGACCTTTTTTTTTTTCCTACAAGCCCACTATGCAACACTTGGCCCAAGAGTTATTCGTAAGAAGACTAGGCCGCTGATTGTCCAGGGAGTTATATTTATAATCATGAATATAATAGTTCAATTTATAAATGAGTTGATATTTGATACATTCAACTTGAGTTGTTGACCTTCTCTTTTACGCAACCGTTGTATTAGGTTTGGATGTTGAAAATATCTGAGAATGTTTGTAAATAATAATAAAAAGTAGGTAAAAAATAATAATAAAATATTAAATAATAATAATAAATTAATAAATAATAATAAAAGTAAGTAAAAAATAATAATAAATAATAAATAATAAATAATAATAATAAATGTTTGAGAATGTTCCGTTTTCAAACCCGAGTGTCCAAGGAGTTATGTTCAATTTCTCAAATGTTCCGTTTTCAAACCTGAGTGTCCAAGGAGTTATGTTCAATTTCTCAAATGACTGTTTATGTCCTTGGTTGCTTGCATGATTGCATCAGTGCATTTCCAAGCCCAGAGGAAAAGAAATCTATACATATACAGGGAAAGCAAAAAAATGTGTTGCGTTGGTAATCGGGTATTCCGACCCGTTTTCTTTTCTCTCTCTCTCTCTCTCTCTCTCTCTCTCTCTCTCTTTTTAAAAAAAAAAATTAAAATTTTTTAACTGGGTTCCGAAACAAATGTGCAAATCAAATAGTAATGTGCTTAATTAATTAATTAATTAGCCTCAAAGCAGAGGAGAGAGCCCTCGACTGCGAAGAAACAAAATGGACATCTTCAATTAGTTTGAGCAGATGAATACGTACGAAGGCAAAAGTTCCTGCGAGAGTGAGGAGAAGAGAAACCTAATCAAAAAGCGGTGTTTTCAAAGCTAATATTTGCCTAAATCGGCTTATCGGTATTACTCGATTGAAAACCAACGAGTCGGTAACGGGTATCGAAAGGTGGATTCTCGTTTTCAGCTTATCGATTCGGGCATTTCGGATCGATAACGAATCGGGCTAGCGGTCGAGTCAGCTTAGCGGCTATTTCGTTCACCGAATTTTGGTGTCTTGAATGTTGATTTTTGATATGGAAAACACTTCAGACAGGACGGCTTTGACTTTTTACACCAGCCAATAATATAAAGCCATGTAGACATTTCAAGAAGAGGCGAGCTGCACCTGCATGCACCCAAATCTTCTTTTCTCCCATTACTTCTTTCTCTCCTTCTCCTTCTCCCATCTACGTTCAACAGGGATCATTTCGAAGCCCAGGCCAACTCCTTCCACTCAGGGGCGGACCCACTTGTAACGTTGGCCCCTTCAAAATTCTTCAAAAATTTGATATATAATATATAAATATATATATTTACATATATAATATTAAATTATCCTTTAAATTATAAAAAAATTCAAAATTATCCTCCCAAATTTTCATTAAAATTATTTTTTCAAATATCAATATATATATAATTTTATTATAACTTTTAACTTTATTGAAATTTAAATTTCAATTCACCTAGTTTCAGAATTACTTTAACAGTCTAATTCTAAAAAAAATATGGTTATAAATTTATATGATTGTCAAAATTAATTAATTATACTTACTTATATTGTTTCACTCTAACTTAATTGTATGATTATGAGATATATTTTGTTAAAAATCTAACATCGGTATATCAGTAGTTTTTAAAAAAATTTTATATTTATTTTTGATCCATAATTTTTTTAAAATCAAAAAATAATATGAGCAAATAAAAAAATTATTTTTTTAAAAAGACGTAGATAATTCGAAGAGTAATACATTTAGAAAGTTTGACTACGAAAAAATGTGATACTTCTATCATATCCTTTTAAAATTTATATATAGCACACATTTTATCGATCACCCCCCAATTATAAAATCCTAATTCCGTCCCTGCTTCCTCTCCTCTCGAGTTCCCATCTTCACTCCATAAGTCCCAAAAAAGCTATATCTTGATGAGATTTGGCTTGCTTAATAACTTTTGAAGTCATGATATATTTTGAAGTTCTATCTTTTCCTTTCCCCCTGTTTCCTCAATAACCAAAGAGGCGTTATGTTGATGAAGAAATTACAAAAAATAAAAGGAAAGAAAATAGGTGCCACTCAATCTCTTGAAGAATAGGATAACCAATCTAATGCCACAAACCCATCAAGTACAGTGCCAAGAAGCTCTGTTTAGAATCCACTTCCTTCACTGTGTAAGAACCAGAGGAACAATGCTCTGGGCAGCAACAATGCGAAAAAGGCAGAGAAGCTAATAGCGATGGACAAGAAGAATTAATTCACCCGAAAAATGGAATACTGTTCATTAATGAAATGTAAAATATATACAGCAAAAAATGTAACCGTCTAACAACTTGCTCTAATAACCTTATGACAAGTGTAAAGGCAAATACAAATGAAATACAAGTGAAATGAATAAGTGAAATTAAATTAAATACAAATGTGAGCTGCAGTAGCCAGAGAGTAAAATCAGGAAGTGCCCAGACGACACGTCGTTTGACCAGTGTCTTCTAACACCCCCCGCAAGGTGGAGAGTAGAGATTAACTACTCCCATCTTGGAGAGATGTGATTTCAGCAAATAAGAGGGTAAAATTTTGATAAGAATGTCAGCCAACTGATTAATAGAAGACACATGAGAAGTAGAGACAATGCCAGCTTGAATTTGATCTCGAATAAGGTGACAATCAAGCTCAATATGCTTGGTTCGTTCATGAAATACCGGGTTGGCAGCGATGTGAAGTGCAGCTTGGTTATCACAGTGTAGAAGAGCAGCCTGAGGATGAGAAATACCAAGATCTTGAAATAAATACCGAAGCCAAAGTAATTCAGAACAAGTAGTAGCCATAGATCGGTATTCTGCTTCAGCGGAAGATCTAGAAACCACACTTTGTTTCTTGGATTTCCAAGAAACCAATGAGTCACCAAGAAATATGCAATAGCCTGTGGTTGATCTACGGGAATCTGGGTAAGAAGCCCAATCAGAATCACAATATGCACGAAGCTGAAAAGATGATGAGGAAGAGAGTAAAATCCCTTGTGCAGGAGCTACTTTAATATATCTTAGAACCTTGTAAGCAGCTGCCAAATGACTAGAAGAAGGAGTATCCATGAATTGACTCAGCAATTGTACAGCAAAAGATAGGTCTGGCCGAGAGATGGTCAGGTATAGGAGCTGGCCAATCAATCTCCTATAAATGGAGGGTTCTTTGAGAGGGATTCCTTCGGTTTTGCTGAGTTTAAAATTTTGATCAAGAGGGGTACAGCCAAGCATTCCAGAGTCTGCCAAAATATCTAGTGCATATTTTCTTTGAGAAATATGAATTCCTGTGGATGATCTAGCAATCTCCAAGCCAAGAAAATATCTAAGGCAGCCAAGGTCTTTAATTTTGAACTTATGATGAAGAAAAGTTCGAATTGAATCAATGGCAGCTTGAGAATCACTTGCAAGTAAGATATCATCTACATAAACTAATAAGGCAATGAAAGAAGAACCATCTTGCTTTGTAAATAAGCTATAATCAGCTTTTGATTGGGTAAATCCATATTCAAGAAGAGATGAGATAAGCTTGAAATTCCATTGTCGGGATGCTTGTTTAAGGCCATAAAGGCTCTTAAGAAGTTTACACACTTGATGTGGCTGCCCCTTAGTGTATCCGGGTGGTTTCTTCATGTAAAGCTCTTCTTGTAAATCTCCATTAAGAAATGCATTGTTTACATCGAAATGATGCAAATGCCATCCTTTGATGGCAGCAATAGCAAGGAGACCTCTCACAGTAACTAACTTAGCAACAGGAGAAAAAGTCTCATGGAAGTCTATGCCCTCTTTTTGTGTATATCCTTTGGCTACTAATCTAGCCTTAAGTCTCTCAACAGTTCCATCAGACTTAAACTTAATCTTATAAACATACTTACAATCAATGGCTTCTTTTCCAAGAGGTAATTCAGTGAGTGTCCAGGTCTGATTATTTTCCAGTGCTTCAATCTCAGCTTCCATAGCCTTACACCAACCAGGATCCTTCAAAGCTTGTCTGTAAGAGTGGGGTTCGGTTTGGACAAAGATGGAAGTAGTGAAGGCTAAAAAATTGGGATTGAATTTATGGTAAGATAAGCAATTTGTTAAAGGAAAAGACTTACCACTAATAGCAGGTGCATTCCTGGAAATTGATTTGGCAGGGTGATCAAGCATGGCTTGAGAACAATGATAATCTTTAAGATATTGTGGCGCTATCCGAGACCTGGTAGACCTCCTAAGAGCAGGTGGCGAAGGATTTATAGAGGGAGGTGAAGGGGAAGAAGTATTTAGAAGTGGTGGGGATGGGATTGAAGTGTGTGAGGGTGTAGGAGGTGCATGATGTGGAGGAGAAGATGATAAAGGATCAGCTGGGAGAGGAGGGTCAGAACTGGGTGAATAAAAAGGAGGATGAAAAATAGGGAGGGGTAACTGTGAAGAAGAAGAAGTGGATGAGTGTGATGATGTATGGTGGAAAGGGAAAATAGACTCATAGGAAATTACATCTCTTGAAATGAAAATGGTGTGAGTGGATAAATCCAATAATTTGTATCCTTTTGTGCCAAAGGGGTAGCCTAGAAAGACATATTTATGGCCTCTAGGGTCAAATTTTTGTCTAGCATGTGAGAGGGTGGCTGCAAAACATAAAGAGCCAAAAACCTTCATGTGAGCATATTGGGGTTGCTTATTAAAAAGGATCTCAAAAGGAGTTTTATTTTGTAAAATGGGAGTGGGAAGTCGATTTATGATGTAGGTGGCGGTTAAAATGCAGTCACTCCAATATGTAATGGGAAGATTGGATTGGAATCTCAATGCTCTAGCGGTATTGAGTAGATGTTTGTGCTTCCTCTCAACAATGCCATTTTGTTGAGGGGTTTGCACACAACTTGTATGATGGATAATACCTTTTTCATTAAAAAATTAGGTCATAGAAAACTCAGCACCATTGTCACTTCTTAAGATATTAATTTTGAGTCCAAATTGTGTTTCCACCAAATTATAAAAGGAAATAATACAGGTTTTAGTTTCAGCTTTGGAATTAAGTAAGTAAACCCAAGTGGATCGAGAGAAATCATCCACTATAGTTAAGAAATAGCGTGAGCCATCATAAGAAATAGTGGAGTGAGGTCCCCATAAGTCACAATGGATTAATTCAAAAATTCTAGAAGATGTATGATCACTATGTGGAAAAGGGAGTCTGTGAAACTTGGCAAGAGGACAAACAGCACAAGAACTTTCATTAATAGCAGTAAAATGCTTGCTTACAACAGGATCAGAAATCATCTTTATTCTAGAAAAAGATGGATGGCCTAGGCGAAAATGCCAAAGGTCAGATTGAGTAACACTGTTAACCATAGAAGTGTGTGCTGTAAAAGGTGTGTGAATGGAAAGAGATTGGGCAAATGCTGAAGGAGAGACTTCTGAACAGATAAAATGGTATAAACCATGCTTGAGTTCACCCTTCCCAATCGTTTTCCAAGAAGGCAGGTCCTGTATGAAGCAGTATTTAGAAAAAAACAGCAAACAACAAGTTAGGCTATGGGTCAACTTAGTTGCAGAAATTAAATTGAAAGAGAATGTGGGGACACAAAGAACATCCCTTAAAATGATGGTATTGGTTAGTTGAACATTACCAATATGTGTGACAGGGGCTAAACTTCCATTTGGAAGTTTAACAGAATAAGTGACATTAGAAATAATGGTTGTAAAAAATGAAGGGCTACAAACCATGTGGTCTGTGGCACCTGTGTCTAAGATCCAACTCGAATGACAATGAGAAGGAGTGCTGTGTTTGTGTGTAGAAAAGCAAGAGTATATACCAGACATTTTTGAAGCAGGGACAGAGGAGGAATGAAGAAGAGGTGGTGATCCTGAATGGAAAACAGAAGCTGCTATTGAAGAATCCTTGGGTTGCAACAAGGACATCAACTGCTGGTATTGATGCTTGGTCAAACCAACCCTGTCATCACTAGAATTTTCCACAGTAGAAGAAACAGTGTGTGAAGCCTGATTAGCAAGAATGACAGATTGGGGCTGCTGCTTGGCATGTAACTTGTGACCAGGTGGGTAACCGTGTAATTTGTAGCATTTTTCAACAGAGTGGCCAGTAAGGTTACAGTGGGAGCAAACGGGAGCAACATCATTGCCAAGTTTAAAGCATGTGTCCATTGAGTGGCCAGAGATTTTGCAGTGAGTGCAATATGGCCGATCCTTTTTGGTGTTAGGATTGTGTTTGGCTGTGTGTTTGGATGGGTGTAAAGGCTTATTAACAGCAAGAGCCATGGTCTCGGTAGATGGGATAGTATGGTTTATCTGAGAATGGCATTCTTGTTGTTGTATTAGGGAAAAAACCTTGGTCACGGGTGGAAGGGGATCCATCAACATAATTTGGTCTCTGATGGGGGAATATGAATCATTAAGCCCCATCAAAAACTGAAGAACACAATCTCGTTGATAACGATCCAGAAGAATTTTCAAAGTACCACAAGTACATGTAGGAAAAGGATCGTAAATTGAAAGCTCATCCCAGAGTGATTTCAACTTACCATAGTAAATACTTACAGAATCGCGCTCTTGAAGAAGACTGGCTAAATCCCTCTTCAGTTGAAAAATCCGTGGTCCATTTTGCTGAGAAAATCGATTGGACAGATCTCGCCAAAGCTCCTTAGCATCATCAACAAAGGCCACGGATGATTTGAGGGAGGGGCTAATGGAGTTCTGGATCTAGGAGACCACCATATCGTTGCACCTTTCCCATAAATCAAGTAATGGATCTGTGGGAGAGGTGGGTTTTAACAGGGAACTGGAAATGAAACCAAGCTTGTTCTTGGCTCTTAGGGCACGGCGCATGGCTCTTGATCATGTGGTGTAATTATCGGTGGTTAAAAGGTTAGGAACTAGAGTAATGGCTGGGTTATCACCATGATCAAGACGGAAAGGATTTGAGGGATCGGTGAGATTGAGGTAAGCGGGATGGGTATGAGTATGGGTATGGGTATGGAGGTGGGAATTAGGGTTTGGAGAGGGAGGCGAATGGTAGCTGGGAGACTTGGGTAGGGAAGGATTAGGGTGGGGTGAGTTCGGTGGGGTTTCAGGAGTCGAGTCTTCCATCGGGTTGGCTTCTCACTGCTCTGATACCATGTAAGAACCAGAGGAACAATGCTCTGGGCAGCAACAATGCGAAAAAGGCAGAGAAGCTAATAGCGATGGACAAGAAGAATTAATTCACCCGAAAAATGGAATACTGTTCATTAATGAAATGTAAAATATATACAGCAAAAAATGTAACCTTCTAACAACTTGCTCTAATAACCTTATGACAAGTGTAAGGGCAAATACAAATGAAATACAAGTGAAATGAATAAGTGAAATTAAATTAAATACAAATGTGAGCTGCAGTAGCCAGAGAGTAAAATCAGGAAGTGCCCAGACGACACGTCGTTTGACCAGTGTCTTCTAACACACTGTCAAAGCCAAAGGTGAGAACAAGAATTCCCCAACAGAGTTCCAAAACACCAAACTCATGACCCGCTTGATCTACACCCTCAATGAAATCAAAGGACCCTTTGAAGTATCTCCCGACGACACCATCAAGTTTGAGGAAAAAGATAGCATTGACTACGCCGCCGTCACCTTCCAGCTTCCCAGCGACGAGAGGGTACCATTACTTTTCACCATCAAATAGTTGGTGGCATCGGGAAAACCAAGAGATTTTTGGATGATTTTATTTGGGTTCAATTCGCTCGCAATGAAATGAAACCTTTATCTGGGTTGTGCAGTGTGGTATGGGCAATTAGGATCGGCTTCAGAGATAAAGAGGATGAGGAAGAGGCCGAAAGCGTTTGAGGAGAAGTTGGGTCTTGCTGTGCAGAACGAATTCTGAATCGGGAGGGAGAGAGCAGTCAAGTCCGGTGCATATTAGCTCACGATTTTCACTTGTGAGTGCCTATGTGGCACTATATGACTGGCTAGTGTAAAAACATTTTTACACCCATCCGGCTTGAAGTGCCACCGTTTTGATATTCAAGCAATAGTCTTGAGACTGGATATGTGCTAGTACCTTGACAATGGATCCTGCTTTGAAATTTGTAAGCAGTCATTAATGCATTCACGTGTGGATGAAAACTCCACCAAATTATATAAACAAGTTCGAAAATTCGTTACTTGATGATGTGTAATTTTTTATCTACTTTGGGATGAAGGTTTCGTGCATAATGCATACACATAGGAGGTCAAATTATTGATGCTATTTTCAGAAATCCAATCAGCTTTTGAATGGTACAAGACAAATGAAAGTTTTTGGCTGCAGAAAATATTGGAGAGTCTAATTACATATATATATAGAGAGAGAGAGAGAGAAAGGCTCTTCTCAAGCCGGTTCAAAGATCACATCCTACACACTAGATACGTGGACCGTAACATGCTCGATCTGATGATGGAGCTCAAAAGTCAGCAAGTCAATGAAGGGATATGGGGGGAAAGTCATCATAAAGCCAATGTCTGCAATTTTTTGCACTTTCCAGTAGAGAGATTTGAGGAAAAAGTCAGCAAGCCTCAAAATTTGAAAAAAACAAAAATGAGAACCAGTGTTGGATCTGTAGGAAGTGGAATAGATAGGAGAAGTGGAAGATAAGAATAGTTCAAAGAAAGGAGATTGTATTTGGGGGAGGGTGGGATTTGGGGACGACGACTTCAGATTTTGGAAGAGATTGTTTGAGGTAAGATCTAATTTTAATTATTTTATATTTTACATATTTTTAAGAAAAAAATGAGCTGGCATCTGCCATGTCAGATAGATTGTGGTGTGAATTTAATAAAAGGCTGTAGTATAGCAGGACTCATATATATATGTGTGTGTGTGTGGATAGATCAATACGTACTGACCTTTCCAAGAAACTGAGTGGGAGGGAAATTCGTAAAATGGGCTAAGCATGTCAAGCATCATCCTACATTTATTCATTGGCATAGAAAAATACAAGAGTTGGTAAAAGCATATGTGCCCCCTTGACTCCCCCTTCCTTTGCCATTTGAGGTGGTTTTGGTCTTGGTTCCACAAAAGCTTAAAGCGAGACGAAGCAAAAAGACTCCAACCGTTGAAAATGGAGTGGCATTAAAGAGTAAAATAATTGTTAGTCATTTGTGGCGATTAATACAGACTTTCATGTCCTTTTCATATGGTTACCGCTCTACTATTACAATTCTTTGGGTCTTTCGTGTCCTTTTCATCTGAAATCCAGTGGAAGAAGCAGATGGGATTGAATGCAAATGAGAGATGAACACGAAAGAAAATCTGGAGAAACAAGAATGGGCTTTCAAACCCTCCTGTAAATTAACCTCTCTCTCTCTCTCTCTCTCTCTCTCTCTCCAAATCTCCCTTTTGTACCCGCCTAGAATGGGCTTCCGACGTTTCTTTTTGCCCTTTCTTTTACCGGGCTTCTTCCTTTTCGAGGTTTCGACCTCAAGCTCTAGTAGCCTGGCATGCAATTCAAATGACCTTAAAGCCTTGACGGGATTCTCCAATTGCTTGGGGTCAGTGATTACTGGGTGGAACAGCATTGCCTCTCCTGATTGCTGCAATTGGACTGGTGTCACTTGTGATAATTCTACTGTTTTTGGCAGAAGGGTAGTTGGCTTGGAACTTGGTAGCAGAAAACTCACGGGAAAGTTCTGTGAATCTTTGACAGACCTTGATCAGTTGAGATTCCTAAACCTCTCTCATAATTTTCTAAGCGGTTCACTTCCTGGTGATTTGTTTAGATTGCAACACTTAGAGATCATAGACATAAGCTTTAATGATTTTGTTGGTCCCATCAATGGAGGTATGTGTGCATTATCTTCTTCAATTCGAGTGCTTAACTTTTCTTACAACTATTTTGCTGGGGCAATTCCAAAGGATTTGGCAAATTGTACCTCTCTTCATCATCTCTCCCTTAGTGGGAATGATTTATTTGGAAGTTTGCCTGATCGTATCTTCCAGTTGCAAAATCTTCGTGAACTGCATATTAAGAATAATAGGTTCTCTGGACCGCTGAAGAATGAAATTGCCAACCTTTCCAACCTTGAGAAACTGGATATTTCCTCTAATTTGTTTTCTGGAATTCTTCCGGATGCTTTTGGGAACCTTACAAGACTTGAGCAGTTCTCAGCCTCCTCAAATCAATTCATCGGTCGTTTGCCTATTTCGGTAGTGAACTCGCCATCACTTCAAATGCTCATCTTGAACAACAACTCTTTGAGTGGTCCAATCAATCTCAATTGTTCTGCAATGAAAAATCTCGTCTCACTAGGTCTTGGTTCTAATCTGTTCCGCGGTGTAATTCCAGATGGTCTATCCTTCTGTTGTAGATTGACTACGCTTAATCTTGCCCGCAACAAGCTAAATGGTGAACTTCCCATTAATTTCAAGAATCTTGACGCCCTGGCAGATCTCTCTCTCTCAAACAACAGTCTTGAAAATATATCATCAGCTCTTGAGATTCTACAACACTGCAAGAACCTAAGAATGGTTTTCCTGACGTTGAACTTTTATGATGAAGAAATACCTGATATTGGAAATCTGCAATTCCAGAACCTCAGGGGTCTAGTTCTTGCCCGCTGTAGACTCAGAGGCTCAATCCCACAATGGTTGAGAAGCTGCACTAAGCTGCGGCTCTTGGATTTATCGTGGAATCGTTTGGGTGGAAGTATTCCATCTTGGTTTGGAAAGTTTGAATTTTTGTTTTACTTGGATTTGTCAGATAACTCTTTCAATGGTGAGATACCAAAGAGCTTGACACAAATGCAGAGCCTCAGAAGCGGGAAGATCTCATTAGAAGAGCCTTTCACAAGTTTTCAGCTTTACCAATACACTCGTGGACAAGGTGGGCAAGGGTTGAGCTATAAGCAGATTTCGAGCTTTCGACCAACTTTAGACCTGAGCAAAAACATGCTCGAGGGACCAATCTGCCCATGTTTTGGAGATCTGAAGAAGCTGCATGTTTTGAATCTGAAAGAGAATAATCTATCAGGAAGTATTCCAGGTTTATCAACAATGACAAACTTGGAGATTTTGGATTTGTCTCATAATAAACTATCAGGAGAAATATCTCATTCTCTATTAAATCTTAGCTTTTTGTCTAGCTTTGACATATCATATAATCTGCTGTGTGGGGAAGTCCCAAAAGGAGGTCAGTTCGATACTTTTCCAGACAGAAGCTTCGACGGAAACAAATGTCTGTGTCGTACGGGCTGTACTTATGAGTCTGAACAAATTCCTACCCATTCCTCCAGGGAAGAAAAGATGACAATCTTTGGTTGGCAGTTTGGAATCGGAGCTGGAATTGGTTTTGTTCTTACCGTCAGCTGTTGCTTCATATCCGGATGGATGCTTTCGAAGCCGCGAAAAAGAAAGGCAACAACTAGAGTCTACAATTGGATATGAGGCGCATTCCAGTCGGGAAGAATGTACGAGTTAATTTCTTCCATAGTTTGACAGAATCAACTTGTTCACTTCATGCGAATATCAAATTGTGCATAAAGAAGCAAGTATGACAAATCATCAACTTTCAAGATTGTAGTAGAAAATCAAAAAAGCGAGTTTGTTATTTAAGAACGGAGGAAAAATGAAAGGAACAATATGCTTTATTCGTTATTATTAATTATTATTCTCCAAACATTTCCATGTGGTGTGGCTGTTAGTCGGATCCAAATATAGGTCACCACAAGTGTAAATTTCTTTTTCTTTTTATTTTTTCATATATTTTTAAAATACTTCAAAATATTTTTAAAATACTTGAAAATATTTTTAAAAAATAATAAAATTCTCAATATCAATAAAAAAATATAAAAAATAAATGATATCGGAAGAGAGTAACGCTAGGGATCGATCGGACTGTCCCCAGCGTCAAAAGTAGCCCAATAATAATTGGGTTGCTTTTTGACAATAAACACAATAATAAAATAAAAATAATAAAAAACTAAAGTAAAAAATATAATAAAAAAACAAAATGAAGAAAATACAATAAAAAATATAATAAAAAACACAATAAAAATATAAAAATATAATAAAAAACATAATAAAAAAATAAAATGAAGATGAATTTTAGGGAGATTCAGCCCTCATCCGAACAGACCTATTTCGGATTTAAGGCTGTCGGGGCTTCGTCGGAGGTTGTGATAGGGACCTCAGTCGTGTCCCCACTCAACTAAGCGGGTCCTCCTCGCCTTGTTGCTCCTCAATGACCGAGTAAGGCTCATTTTGCTTGTGATGGTTCGCGTACACCAACAATGAATGAAAGGGTGATATGAGGTTGATGTGGTTAAGAGAAATTGATTGAGTTCGTCTTGATTAGGGTAGGGTAGAGTGATGTACGACAATGAGGTTGGATGGCTAAGTATATAGAGCAATAATGTGGTATTTAGGCTATGGTAGTCTTGGTTATGGTACTGGGAAGGGAGATGTGGTGGGTTGAGTGGTAGATTAGGGTAGAAAAGGTTTAGGAGAATGTCCTTTTGTTAGGCCTATGTATTGGGGTCTCTTTGGTAAGGAATATGGGTCATATAGTGTAGTAAGGTTAAGGTTTTAGTGGAGACTATGGAGAATTTCGAGATTGAGATTAGGTTATGGTTTGGAAGTCAATTGGCTAGGGTTTGCAAAGATGGGTTTCGGCCAAGGTGGTTAAAATTAGGTGGGATAGGGTTTTGAGATGTTTTGGATAATTCCTAAAACGTAGGAATTAAGATTTTAGCAAGATAAGTGGGCGGCAATGAGGTAGGATTTTTGGCCGAGTATTGCTTCTATTTTGGGATAAGATTTGATTGATTCAATCGATTGAATCATTGATTAATCATTAGAGAGAATTAAGGGTTAATTTGGTGATGTGGCAAGTGGAGAATTTCGGCACTAGCTAGGGATGGAATGGCCGAGTGAGATATTTATGGAAAGTGGAAAGATTTGATTTTGAATTGATTTGGTTAGAATTGGTGGAGGCTTGTTGGGGCTGAGATTTGGGTTGTTTTTGGATGAGGGAAGATTTGATTTAATTGGATAAATTTAGGAGAAGATAAGGGAATGATGGCCGGTTATTGTTGTTGGAGATTTGGTTGGAATTTTGATTTAAATTTTTAAAATGATTTGAAATGGGGGAATGTATATGGCCGGATATAGAGATTATTGTAGTGATCGATTATGGAATGGATTTGGTCGATAGAATAGGTTTTGAATTTGAATTGATTTGGTTGAGAGAAATATGAGAAGTTATGATGGATAAGGTGGCAAGTGAGGGGTTCGGTTAGAGCAAATAGATGATGGCCGAATATGAGAAAAAATAGGGATTGTTGGTTTGATTTGAATTTGAATCAATTTGAATTCAAATTCACTTTGGGTGGCCGGTCATGCAAGGTCTAGAGGAGCACGAAATTGGCTTGATTTGGATGAGGGATTGGGTGGATTTAAGTGAGAAAATATAGGAGTGGATGAGGTTAGGTGGCCGGTTAGGTTAAAGGGCAAAGTTGGAAAGTGTTTAGGCTAGGGTTTGATGGTCTTTGGCCGTGTGGCTCTAGGGTTTGGGGGTTTGGTGCCATGGGCTACTTTGAGGCAAGGAAACACTTTTCAATCCAAGTGATTGACCAAATGTTGATTGAACACTCAAATATCCAAGAACACACTAATGCCCTTCAAGCACTTCAAGGTTCGGCACAAGCAATTGCTTCAAGACTTCAAGACTTCTCTCTTCTTCAAGCAACACACTCACACTCACACTCACTTGAGTAATCCGAATCTCTCAATGGAGGAGGGTTTTGAATTCCTCTAGGGAACACACACACAAGTTCTCAAATCCACAAGTGGTGTAGATTTGGCCTCATAAACACAAAACTCACACAACAATCAAACAAAGACTCAATAACATAAAAACATGAAATCAACCAACAAGAACTCACTCAACACCGAAACTCTTTTTATGAATAACCTCAAGATTTTTATAAATAAACTGAAAACAAAATAAAGGATAGATGTGGATCACCGATTCACGAATTGCAAGATGATCATCTTCCAAAGGGATTCACGAATTGCACCTTAGGGAAGCCCCAATACTAAGCACCGAAAATCCAAACCACAATAGTGTAGCCGGCCTAACTCTTTTCCAAGAGCAAAAGTCTAATTCTCAAATTGTCCAAAGATGTGAAATGAAAACCTAGAGGTCCTATTTATAGAGTCTAACAAATTGGAAACCCCCAAAAGGTCCCTAGCAAAATAAGATAATTACTAAAATAACCAAATGCATAAATAAATAAAATAAATACACAAATAAGCAAAGGTGGCGCCAATGATGATGGGGCCGTGACATGTTGTGGTCTAGGCATGGCCCACGGATGGTTGTCTGCATGGTGCCTGACTGCGTGGCATCTGATAGTGTGCATGGCATGGTGACATGCCTAAGTTTGATGATGTGTCCCGGGTGATGCCGTGCTGTGGTAGTGTGGCCCAGTCAAGTGGCTTGGGCGGTAGTCTTGCATGGCCCAAGCTGAGTGCTGGGTTGATGGTCATGCATGGCCCAAGCTGGCGGTCTGTGCGCATAGGCTGCGCGTGGCCAGTAGCCTCCATGGTAGCTTGCTGCATGTCAAGGCTTGAGCCAATGCATGCATGCAGGCTAGCCAAGTGACTGTCCTGACCCTCCACTAGCGGTGTCAAGGCATGATTCAGGACGGTTTTTAATGGGGTACTATTATGTTGCCGTGGGTCGCCGTCGTAAGGGTGGACTCGCCGGATCCTGCCGGTCTCGATGGTACCGGCGGTGTCGCCCACTGCTGCCCCCGACGGCAGGCCGCTTTTAATAGGGAGTCGGTTGGACTGACCCCCAACTTTTTCCATTGAGAGAAATGCTCGGATCCATTATCAGGATCTCAAGCATTTTGACAAGATAGAGACCTTGGTATGTGCAGAGACAATAGTATACAAGTGAGAACTCTTTAGCATACATTTGATGTACGATCAAGACTTTATTTATATTATTGAGTTGTTAGAATTACAATCAAGAGTGTTGAAAAGTGAGAAGTGTTTAGAAAAGTTATGAATAGAAGTGAAAAAGTAATAAAATATAAATAATAAAATATTAATAGTAATAAAAAATAAGTAAATAATAATAATAAAATAATAAATAGTAATTGAATATTAGAGAATACATCAGTAGCCAAATGTAGCCTTAATGACAAAATATTCTAAAGCAATCAAAGAGGATGATGTGCATGATTTGCTGCAGGTAATTTCCAAAACAGAGGTTTCCATAACACGGACTATCCTTAACACATTTCTCTTTTATTTTCTTTCAGTTGTTATTTTTTATTAAAATTATTTTAGCTATGAAAAGAGTACGTAAAAGTAAATATAAACCACATAATTAGTCAGATTATAAAATTTGGTGTCTGCACTTTTTTTTTGGTTCTTGATCCACTACCTCTTTGCAAGTCAAACAGGTCTTGTTGGTGCCTTATACCCTGGCATTCCATGCATTGCACTTGGCAGCGGGGCTCCATGTTAGAAACTCTGGCTTTGACTTACAACATGACTAATCTTTTCGGTGCTATTATAACACATTATAGCAACGTTCAGGCTGCTGTATGCGTACTACATATGGAGGTCCGACTCTTTTATACACTCATGCATAAATTATTTTTTTATCCTTTCTTTTAGACGAGGGTTGGCCGTCTTTCATTTTACTTATCCTTCTGATGATCTATTCCTGAAATTCAATAAGCTTTTGAATGGCACAAAACAATTAATTGAAAGTTTTTGGGTTCAGAAAAATGCGATATCTAGTAGGTAAAAGCATGTGTCCCCCCCTTGACTCCCCTTCCTTTGCCCTTTTCATGTGGTTGATGCTTTTCTACTGCAGTTATTTTGTCTTTCGTGTCCTTTTCATCTGAAATGTAATGGAAGAAGCAGTCTTTACCAGTCTTATACTACTTATTGAAGAAAAAAATGATAAGCCTATTATCCTCATATTACTTATTTATCAGTCTTTTTTAATTTTTTAAGAAAAATTTCATTTGCAATCTCACTCAGGGACTACATGTGCAGATCCTTTATTAAATATAAAAAGCTCCATTTTAAGATGAATATTATTAAAAGAGATATTCTATTTGCAATCCTTACTAGGAGACGGGGTGTGCATTTTATATAAAATATTATTATCATTTTATAATTTTTTAAACTGAGCTTGCATGAACAGTCATTAAATGGGGACTGTATGTAGACTAGCTCTTATTATAATTTTAAAATGGCAGCACTGTGTGCAGTCTATAAAATTGAATTTCTTTGCAATCTAAACAATAGACAATTCGTTCTTTGTTTTGGGTTTGTAATCTGTGTAGTATGTACAGAACATGAGCTGGGTATGTGGTAGATACCAACTTATAAATATGATATTCGAGATGAAGATCAACGAAAGTATTTTGAAAGGAGCCAGCTGGGAAAAGTTCTTCTGCCTTTTCTTTTTTTTTTTGGCTGCACTGCCATTGAATGCCATTAGATGCTCCACTCATGTTTCATTATTAAATAATAATTAATATTCAAGCGTTTTAACAAAGCACGTAATTACCAGAACCCACAATAATCTTGAAACTTGTACGCACCTAGACAATGGATCCTGCTTTGAAATCTTTAACCAGATTTCAATGCATTCACATGTGGACGAAAACTCCACCAAATATAAAACAAGTGGGGTTGCTTAAAAAATTAGTTGGTCAATGATGTGCTGATGTTTAATCAATTTTGGGATGAAGGTTTCTGCATAATGCATTCACATAAGTCGTCAAATTATCTTTACTTAATGCCACGCTCACCATCATTCTACTTTTAGAAATCCAATAAGCTTTTGAGTAGCCATAACCCAATTCAAAGTTTTAGCCTGCAGAACAAATATTGTAAAGGCAACAAGATTGATATACATGTTGAAAACATGAAACTCGAGTGGCATTAAGAATAAAATAATTGCTAGTCATTTGTGGACGATTATTACAGATCCGCTCCACTATTGCAGATCTTTGGGTCTTTCGAGTCCTTTTCATTTGTAATCGAGACTGGCTGTACATCTGGTTTCTAGACTGGAAATCGGATCTACCCAACCCAGACCATAAGTCCCAAATATGGTTCGGATTCCAGCCCTTATATGCCCGGATTGTGACTGGGCCGAAACTCAGATTAATCTGGATTTGACTCCCCCCCTTTTTTTAAAGTTTATACTCAGTTAACTTATAAAACATAATTCTTTAGTAAAACTTCTATATATTTTATTAAGATAACAGGGTGGAAGGCTCTGTTCCTTGATGATTTATGAATGTATCGTTCCATCTGCCTGGTAGTTTTGTTATCATGTGACAACTCGGTGACTAATGCATTACTCACATGTGTGTGACAGTCTGCTTGTAACTCTAGTGCTCTTTCCCTTACTGCTGCAGCTCATAACCAGCTCTGCCTCAAATTAGCCGAGGAGCTAGGGGTGGTCATTACAAGCCCCTGGATTTCTTGGCTAAAGGATGCTAGTTTGCCAGCACTTGTCGGTCTCCTAGCTACTCCATTAATCTTATACAAGCTTTATCCTCCCGAGGCCAAAGATACACCAGATGCCCCTGCCATAGCTGCAAAGAAACTGGAGCAAATGGGCCCTGTCACCAGAAATAAGTGGGCGATGGTTGGTATTGTTAATGTAAATTTTTTTGGTCTGGATTAGTGTTGAAGTATTTGAATTCAAATAGAATAAGATTTTATCTTATCTCTAAAGTTGTAAATTTGGATCATTGAGTTTAAATTCAAATAGGATAAGATTTTATCTTATTATTAAAGTTTTGGTTTTTGAATCAATATAATTTAAATATGGAATTTATCCATAGTATTTTGAGTCCATTTAAGGGTCTAGGAAGTCTATTAAAGGAGTTGAAGGAGTTGAATTTCAAAATCTGGAAGGATAAAATCAGAAGGCAAATTTGAAATTTAAATTGTAGCAGAAAATCCGAAAGTCTGTTAACAACCTGTTAGTAGACGAATTCTAACGAAAGACAACCTGTCAACAGACGAGTTTCAGCAGCACTTTTGGGAGTGTCTATTTAAATCAAGTCATATTGTAACTCTAGTAAGTGATTTCGGCTAGAGCTAATATTTAGAGTATGTTTGGGATTGCGTTTCAAAGTTTTAAAAAGTGCTTTTAAATAGTTAAAAGTACTTATAAAGAAAATGACATGTTTGGATAATTTTATTAAAAGCGCTTTAGTCGGTTGAAAAAGCTAAAAATCAACTTTTTCAATAAGCACAAAATTAGAGCTTTTATCAGAAAGCTCCTGCAGATAACTATATATTTTTAAAAAACTACCGTAACTAACTCTAAAAGTGTTTTAGACATATTGATCCCAAACAGTAAATGGCTTTTTAGTAGTAGAGCTTATTACATTAAGTTTTAAGTTATAAGTCTTAAGCTAAAAGCAATATTTCTCACCGCAACCCCAAACATGCACTTAGACATATTTGAGAGCTGTTTAAGAAAAAAATTAGTAGAGAATTTTCTTTATGATTTTTATACACGAATGTGATCTTGCTTAAGATTTGAGAAGATCGTTGATTGGTGTACGTGATCAACCACTGGAGGTTCCAGTAGGAGAGGCATAGATTGAAAATTGCCAGAGGTTCTAGCTGCTACTGCGGTAGGGATAAACGGGTCGTTTGTCCGATCAAGTAAGGGAGTCAATTGACAAAGATTTTGTAATTGAATAGCTTAATTGTAATCTGATTTTTAATCAATAAAAATAACTTTCCTGGTTTTGATTGCCCCTTAGGGTTTTACCTTTCGAGAGTTCTTCAAAAATATAAAAGTATAGAAAGATGTAAGATTCTATATTTTTTGAAAATGTTCAATTTTACTAAGAATCCCTATTCTCGGATCGGATTCTAACAAATTTTTCGAGAATTTGTAAGAAACTCTTTCTTTATTTTATTCACGTTTATTAAATTCAAATTATTAGACAAAACAAGATAGGGCTTCTCTTCGTAATCAATCGGTGTGTTATGCTTGTTAATTTATTTATTGCATATTTCTTATTATTCACATGATTAAAATTTAACAAGTTTGATTGTGAAGATTGTTAGGTTTATTCGGCCACACAGGAGTACAAAGGAAATTTCAATTGGCATCAAAGCGTGATTCACTTATCCGAGTGTAATCCGTGCCCTTGTAAGGTCATGACGTCGTTACATGTGCCACCATATTTCAATGGTGAAAACTATGCGTATTGGAAAGTACATATGAGAGCATTCTTAAAATCATTGGATGAACGAGTATGGCATGCTGTTGAAAAAGGCTGGAAAAAACCCAAGACCAATATCGAAGCTTGGTCAAAAGAAGAGTTGAGCGATAGCAACTTTAATACCAAATGATTGAACGCCATCTTCATGGCAATATCTCAAGAAAAATTCAAAAGGATCACCATGTGTGAGATAGCGAAGGAGGTATGGGACATATTAGAAGTCACGCATGAAGGAACAAAGACTGTGAAGAACTAAATTACAATTGCTAACCTCTATATTTGAAGATATTAAAATGGTTGATGTTGAATGTTTTAATGATTTTTATGATAAACTAAATGATATTGTAAATTCTAGGTTTAATCTCGGTGAAAAGGTTGAAAACTCAAGAATTGTGAGGAAAATCTTGATGTCTCTATCCGAGAGGTTTTGGCCCAAAGTCACGACTATTGAGGAAAGCAAAAACTTGGATGCATTTAAAGTCGAATAGCTGGTCGGGTCCTTACAAACGTATGAATCGAGAAAAGATAAATCTTTTACTTTCAAAACTGTGAAAGAAGAGCATGATAATGTTTATGATAATGAGAGTCTAAATGATGAAGATATAGCTCTTATTGCTAGGAAATTCAAAAAATTTATGTCTTAGAAAAAGACTAATGAAAAACAAAAGAGAGTAAAAGAATTTCCAGCAAAGAAAAATGAGATAGAAAATTGAAATAAAGTAAAAGTTGAGAAAAATGGGAAGGTAAAATGCTATGAATGCTTAGACTATGGTCATATTAGAATTGAATATCCTAACTTCAAGAGAAATAAAGGAAAAACATCAAATGTGTCTTCTAGTGATATTTCGAATTCTGAAAGTGAAAACTCAGCTTCGAATAATGAAAAATCTTTTATGATTTTTTATACTATTGTGAATGACTTGGCTGAAAATTCACTAACAAAATCTGAAAGTAATTGTGGTTCTAGTGATTCGGGCATTGCTCTAGTTGATACTGACCAAGAACTGTGTGTTTAAGATGCCTTTAATGAAGTGTGCGAAGAGGTAGTCAAGCTGAAAAAGCTCACTAAAAAGCTGTATAAAGACCTTATGATTACGCCCAAAGAATAATGCGGTCGTTTGCAGTATAGCTTTGGGGTGTCGATTCCACAGGGAGATGGATTGAGAAATTGAAGAACAGTAACGAAATTAACAAAAAGATTTAGATGAGTGCGAAAAGTAAATTTTAGAGTTTGACGTAAATTAAAACTAAATGAGTAATTTGAATAGTATAAAAATGAGACGAAAAGTAGAGCATAGGGAATTCCTTGTGTATTTGTGGTATTCAAATTTATTCTTAATTCATTGATAACTCAATTAAGAATTCTATATCCAAATTCTTAATCGGAAGATATAACATTAATAACCAAAGTTTAAATCAAATGTAACTCTTTGAAAAATCATTCTTCGCGCTTAACTCTCATAAATTGTTATCGACATTGAGAAAATCCAACGACGACAATATACCCAAGAGGCGATATTGCAGCAGAGAATTAAATCAATATAGACAATCAATTGCTCCAAACATAATTATAGAACTAATCCACTCAATAGAAAAAGCATGACTGAATCTATAAACGAAATAGATTCTATAATTATTTGAAGACGAAAAACATCACAAATAAATTGAGAATAATAGAACAAAAGAGTTTTAATATTTAAAGACCAAATACATGAATCAAAAATAAATTACAAACACCATCACACACACAAGTTCATCCCTAACCCTCTTAGAGAATTTAGTTACACATATTGAAAATATGTAACAAAAATTCTTCAAGGGATAATATGGAAGAGCCAACCATTATTTTCTTCTCTCTTCTTTGGTTTTTCTTTTCTTTTCTTAAGCTCTCAAAACAATGGCTCTTCCAAAGCATCCTCCCACACTAAGCATTGTCCTAGAACACACACCCCTCCCTTCTATTTATAAGCATCCTTCATGCAAGTTGTCATGACAAAATCATCACAATTTCAACTTGTTTTGCCATGTGCCATTCTTGAATCCAAGTGACTTGTGAGTTGTCATTTTGATCATTTGTTTTCCCACTATGCATGAGCTGGATTTTGCTTGTAGGTTGAGTGTTTCAATTTTGCTTCTCTACCCATTAGTTGTCTTGTATGACTTAATATCTTGTAGTCAAATAATTTGTCTTGAAGAAACTTGAGTGCACTTCATCTTGCATATGAATTGATCATTGCATTTCCAAGTTGGTGTAGGAGTGCTTGCTGGAAAATATTATGATGACATTTGGATTTGATGCAAGTGGCTGAAAAATATCCAGGAACGTCAAGTGCAGGTGCGTCCACTTGATGGTCGATTTTGTCTTGGATTGAGTGGATATCTCTTAAAACATAAAACATAAAAGTTATAGATATTTCTCTTGCGGTTCTATATCATCTTGAATCAGCTCAATCGGAGATTGGATGAGAGAGTTATGCCCATATTAAGAAAATACGTCAGAACTGTCTAAAATTCCGCAATTATCTTCATTTGCTCCTAATGCCTCTATTTGTGTCCTAAATCAAAATATAAGAATAATGAGTATATTTAGGCATCAAATAAGAATAAAGTATTAAACATTAAGAGAGGAAAATATGGCATTTTATATTCTCATCAATATATTAAATCATGCTTATATCTATCTCAAGATAAATGACCATTAATTTTAATAACATGAGTTATATTCATTATTTTCTCATTTCTTTTAACATTTAAATAGAGTATTTAGAGTGCATTTTTGTGCACTCATCACCTTACAACAGTAGAAAATGAGAAAAATAATTTGATTGAGACTTTAAAAATCTCTGAGGTTGAAGTATTGAGACTAAAAGATCAAAAGGTTGCACTAAAACAAAAATTGAAAAATTTTCAAGAGTGTAGATAAAATTCAGCAACTCAAAAATTAAACGAAATGTTGAGATCTCAAAAGCCAAGCAGTGATAGGACAAGATTAGGATTTGTGGCTTCTAAAGGAAAAGAAAAACAAATACTCTCATCTTCTACGTCGAATTCCAAAGGTATTGTGTTTGTGAAGGAAAGTCAAAATAAGAACCACAACAATCTTCCTATTCCGAAAGCTGTCCACTCAAGAGACTTGCACAAAAATTCACCACCGAGCATGATGAAGAATGGTAGGTAGAAGGTAAGTTTACTCCTACTTGTCATAAGTGTGGAATTGTTGGGCATATAAGACCACATTGCTTTAATATGTCTCAAGTGCAGAAAATCAAAACTGGAAAAAAAAATCCTAAAAAGAGAGGAAAAAGCCTACAAAACCAAGTTGATGAGATGAGTCAACAAATTAATTTTGTAAGTCGTGAGTTTGGTGAATTGGTAAGGCTATGCATTCAAAACAATGGAAAGGACAAGCCAAATCTCAAGGTAAAGTGGGTGGTAAAAAATGATGTCGTGTCACATTAGTTTATAGGACCACATGCATGTTCTTGTCTTTCTTGCATATCGTTAGTATAGGACATGCATTTTTATTGTGTTTTGCCTTGTTTATATTAAAAAAAAAATCTGGTTTGTTTATTTTTTTCTAGTTTCCAGTTTTTTTTTTTATTAAAAAAATATTTTTTTTGGCCCAATGATGTATAGTGCATGATTGATGATGTATTGAAATTCTTGAGCATGTTGATACTCATTTAATAAACTCTTGAACTCATGTATTTCTTCTTTGTTAAGCATCTCACCTCGTGCATCCTAACGCTATGGGTTATCATAGTAAAGGTTCACTCTTAATGCACTGTGAGAAACCTGTGTGAATGTACTTTTGTTTGATTAAAAAAAATGGTTGAATAAGTGTATTGAGATGTTCATCATGGAGGGAGTCCAAACTTTATATTGACTAATAATAGTTGAACCTAGTACAACTATGAAAAAAGTCTCCCCTTACCAAACACCACTTGTTGATCCATATAGAAAAAGTCAGTGTAAAATTTTTTGCGGAAAAAGACTCACACCCTACACGAATTTAACCTTGAAAGTTCTTATAGAAAAAATAAATTTTCCAATCATTGCGGAAAAAAGATGAGTAATAGAAATAAACCAAAAATGGGCTATGCAAGTAAAGTGTTTGGAGGTGACACTTATGTATCTAGGCCCTAGCATAAATATTGCCTTAAGGTGAGTGACAACCTCTTAGGAGCATCTTTTAAAAGAAAATTCTTATGATCAAAAGAAAAATGCATTTATGAAAAATATCTATATAAAGAATAAAATCATCAAGAAAAAGTTGTTACCTTTTATAAGTTGCTCACTCACACACTCACATGAACCTTGACTTTGATGATTTTATGAAGAGTGAAAATCCATTATGGGTATTGCTATCAAGAGGATGTATGTCTTGAATTTATTTTGTGAGTAACACTTTGATTGAACGTAAATGCATTTATCTATGCTACTTGCCCCATTGCTATTGTTTTTTTTTTTTTTTAAATCTGCTTATAAACTTTTTTTGTTGGCAATTTATTTTATGACCAGATTATTTTTAAAAAAATGGATCAATTTTTGGTTTTGCAAGTGCATATGAGGCATTGTTTTAGAGCTTCTTGAGATTTATGTGGTGTGGCTATGTCTCTGTAGGACATAAAAAGGATGTTAATGCTGAGATTGTGTATCTTGGATATCAAGTTTTTTTTTTTAAGAGACAAATCTGTGTTTAAGTCCTAGTGAGAATATTATATTTGAAATAATGAGTGTGGGAGTGGTCTACTTGTTCTATTTTGTGGTTAAGTCCTAGTGGGATACAAAGAAAGGTCTCGACAAGATTACATCACGTGACCGAGTGTTGGTCACTTAAAGTGACTCATGGCAACCTTAGTTGTCTATTCCGAGTGCATTAGACCCCCCTGATACCCATATCGCACTCAAGACTATTTTGTGTTCTAAGGCTCCACTTCTGATCATGCCCTAAGTCCCAAATTCTATGAGATCTCACACGATTTTTGCATGGTTTTGGACTATACTCAAGAAATATCTTCCATTTTTCGACATCCAGGTTAGTCAACTTAACTCTAATCTTGATTTTTCCATTCTAAGGTTCAGGTTCTATCCTTAAGAGTCTAAGTTTCAGTGTATATATAAGGTATGGATTTCGGATTCCTTTCATATGTGGGGTTTGAGCTTGATTGTTGGTTGGTTTGTGTAGTTTGGTTTACATAGCATGTATTGAGATTGATTTTTACATGTATTAAAGCCGATTCTACATGGGTACCGAACTTCTTCAATTTGATTTCTCACAGATGCACACCATATGTTTGAGATTGTTTCTAAATCAACTCACATTGTTTAATTGTCTCTCATTTGCTATGGTTCTCTCATTTAGAATGCATGCATATATGTTTGTGACAAGTCTGAGATAATATTGCTGGATACCGAACCATATGGTTATTTTTTTGGCATTTTTTTTTTCTTTTCAATGCATGCTTGATACTCGAGTTCTCCTATGAAACTAACTTGTGTTTGTTTTCTCTGACCTTTTGGTTGTGTGTGCTCAGATAAGAACTAAGGAAAAAATGAAATCCTTCCTCATGTGATTCCTCAAGTGAGGTTGCACTTTCAATTTATACATGACATTAATTTAACTAAATTGATGACAAAAAGGGAGAGAAAAGTGAGGAGTAAGGGTAAGCAGCAACACAAGACTAAGGGGGAGAAGGATTGATGAAGGGGTTGAAAGCCCCAGTAAGACATGCGAGCTGAACTAGCTGCTGATCTTTTAGAAATATACATTCAGTAAAAATGTTTTGTCACCAATCAGCCAAAGGGGGAGATTGTTAATGTAAACTTTGTTGGTTTAGATTAGTGTTGAAGTATTTGAATTCAAATAGGATAAGATTTCATTTTATCTTTAAAACTGTAAATTTGGATTATTAAGTTTGAATTCAAATAGGATAAAATTTTATCTTATCATTAAAGTTTTGATTTTTGAATGAATGTAAATTATCCATAGTATTTTGAATCCATTTAGGGGTCTAGGAAGTCTGTTAAAGGAGCTGAAGAGTTGAATTTCGAAATCTAGAAGGATAAAATCAGAAGGCAAATTCGGAATTCAAATTACAACAGAAAATCCGGAATTATGTTAGCAACTTGTTAGCAGACGGATTCTGGCGAAGGACAACTTGTCAGCAGACAAGTTTCAGTAGCACTTTCTGGAGTGTCTGTTTAAATAAAGTCATATTGTAACCCTAGTAAATGATTTCGGCCAAAGCTGATATTTAGACATATTTGAGAGCCGTTTGAGAGGAAAATTAGTAGAGAATTTTCCTTGTGATTTTTATACACTTGCGAGTGTGATCTTACTCAAGATTTGAGAAGATCGTTGATTGGTGTACGTGATCAACCACTGAAAGTTCCAATAGGAGAGGCATAGATTGAAGATTGCCAAAGGTTCTAACTATTACTACGGTAGGGATAAACGGGTCGTTTGTCCGATCAAGTAAAAGAATCAATTGACAAAGGTTTTGTAATTGAATAGCTTACTTGTAATTTGATTTTCAATCAATAAAAATGATTTTTTTGGGTTTGGTTGCCTAGTAGGGTTTTACCTTTGGAAAGTTTTTCAAATGGTTTCTCTTCATAACCAATCGGTGTGTTATGTTTGTTAGTTTATTTATTGCACATTTCTTATTATTCACAAGTTTGAAATCTAACAAGTTTGATTGTGAAGATTGTTAGGTTTATTCGACCATATAAGAGTACAAAGGGAATTTCAGGTACAATGCTTCTTGCAGTCTCTTTGAGGGTCTCTGGGTATGTAGTAGGCCTTTGTGCTGTTTAATGCAAGTTATTATCTAATAAGTAGTATATATCAATTAACCAATGACAGGGAGAGTTGAAGTCTCCATTTATTTTTATAGCCCTTGACCTTGTTCCACTTAATTTAAATGACATATTGTGATGAGTGTGTGAAACCATTCACTGTGCTTGATACCTTTCATATAGTTCCACGCTATAGTAGTAAAAAAATTACGTATTCTGCATATGTTTGTTTAACAATTTGGAGAGTCCCATGGTTTTATTTCAGAATATCAGAAGTGAAAGGTTGAAATGTGGGTTGTCTTAAATCAACATGACAATGCCCTCTAATCACATGAGTAATAATCTCTAGTATATTTTGGAATGTGTCGATCAATTTCCCTAATGCTGCGTGGAAATATGTTTTATATTTGATCCATTTTTGGAGCTTTTGTTTGAATGTGATCATATTACCTATAATAATCTTTATATTTCTTAGCGTATATATATATATATATAGAATGTGCTATATGTAATGAACGAACGAAATTATCAGCCGCCCCCTGTCCCACCACTAAATTATGTGAATGACTACACCACTATTATTTTAAATTCCGCATAGTGACTTGTATAGTAACTTGCATAGTAATTTCAAAGCCTATAAATAGGGGCTTCAGTTGTAATGAAATTCATAAGAAAATATAGAGAGAGAAAGAAAGTTTCAGTTCTTAAGAGTTCTAGAGAGAATTTCTTATTTCTTTTTTGCAATAGTAGTTTCCTTTTTTTAAGTTTCATAACACGTTATCAGCACGATGGTTCTACCAATTCTGAAGCTAGTGGCCTTATTTCTCTGTAAGTTTTTCAATATATTATTTGAAGTCTTTAATATATTTTATTGATGATTATCTGTGTGAATTTATAAATATGAGATACACATATTTATTTCATTATTTATATGTGTAAAAAATGGCAAATCTTACAAAATTGGAATTTGTTGCTCTTGATATATCTGGGAAAAATTATTTATCCTGGATACTTGATGCTGAAATACATCTTGATGCGATGAACCTGGGAGAAACTATTAAAGAAGGAAATCAAGCATCCCTGCAGGAACGTGCTAAAGCAATGATTTTCCTTCGCCACCATCTTCATGAAGAATTGAAAACTGAATATCTCACAGTAAAAGATCCCTATATTTTGTGGAACAATTTAAGGCAGAGGTATGAACACCAGAAGACTGTCATCCTCCCAAGAGCTCGTTCTCAATGGTTGCACCTGAGGTTGCAAGATTTTAAAAGTGTTAGTGAGTATAATTCCGCACTTTTTAAAATAAGCTCAGTATTAAAATTATGCGGTGAGAAAATCACCGATGATGATATGCTAGAGAAGACTTTTACTACATTTCATGCCTCGAATGTGCTCCTGCAGCAGCAGTATCGAGAGAGAAAGTTCAAGAAATATTCTGAACTTATATCATGTCTTCTAGTAGCTGAGCAGAATAATGAGCTCTTATTAGAAAGCCATCAGTCACGCCCTACTGGCTCAATATCATTCCCTGAAGTGAATGGTAATAGGTTTGCATCATTCCCAGAAGTGAATGGTGCATCCTTTAGAAGAAATCGGAGACGTGGACGTGGTAGGAGAAATTATAGAAATGTTGGTCCAAGGAATGACAACATTAAAAGGGATTATAATATACCATATCACCAGAAGTGGTACAATTCAGAAAGGGGTAAAAATCCTCAGAATAATTCTTCAAAGAAAAGTGAAGAGGTGTGCCATAGATGTGGAATGACTGGACATTGGTCACGTACCTGTCGTACGGCCAGGCACTTAGCTGATTTATATCAAGCTTCTATTAAAGGAAAGAATAAAGTGCATGAAACAAATTTAGTAGAACCATCAGATGATTTATTAGATTCAGTAGATGTAGACGTTACTCATCTTGATGTATCTGATTTCTTTAATCATCCTGATGGTAGTATTGAACACTTAATTGGAGATGGAAGTGTTCCACTCAATTAATGTATTTTCTTTCTATCAGTAATAAAAGTTTTGTATATTTTGTAGAATCATGGATCATATTGATGAGCTTTTTATCTCTGAGTTGAATGATAAAGATATATGTCTGGCTGACAGTACTACAACTCACACAATTCTCAAAGAAAAGAAATATTTTCAAAATCTAACACTAAGTAAAGCCTATGTCCATACCATATCAGGTTCATCGGATTTAATTGAGGGCTCCGGAAGAGCTTATATTGTGTTGCCTAATGGCACCAAATTTTGTATTGATGATGCTCTATTCTCTTCACAATCCAGAAGAAATTTATTGAGTTTCAAAGATATACGTCGTAATGATTACCATATTGAAACGACCAATAAAGGCAGTAAAGAGCATCTTCTTATTACTAAAACAATATCGGGCCAGAAGCTCGTATTAGAAAAACTGTCTGCTCTATGTTCTGGATTATATTATACAAAAATGAGAACAATTGAATCATATGTAGTAATGCACCAGAAGTGCATTGACCCTAAAGTATTTATGACTTGGCATGATCGCCTTGGACATCCGGGTTCTATAATGATGAGACGAATTATTGAAAATTTGCATGGGCATCCCTTAAAGAATCAAAAGATATTTCTACCCAATGAATCTCCGTGCTCTGCATGTTCTCAAGGTAAGTTAATTATTAGACCATCTCCCTCAAAAGTCATTGTTGAATCTCCATCCTTTTTACAAAGGATTCACGGAGATATATGTGGGCCTATTCATCCATCAAGTGGACCATTTAGATATTTTATGGTTCTAATTGATGCATCTAGTCGATGGTCACATGTTTGTCTTCTTTCCACTAGAAATGTTGCATTTGCTAGACTTCTTGCTCAGATAATTAAACTACGAGCACAATTTCCTGAGTATCCAATTAAGACCATTCGATTGGATAATGCAGGTGAATTTTCATCTCAAGTTTTTGATGATTATTGCATGTCAATAGGAATAGATGTTGAACATCATGTTGCCCATACACACACACAAAACGGTTTAGCTGAGTCTTTGATCAAAAGGCTTCAACTAATTGCTAGACCTTTACTTATGAAATCAAGACTACCTGTTTCTGATTGGGGACATGCTATACTTCATGCAGCATCTCTAATTCGCATTAGACCATCTGCATATCATAAATATTCTCCATTACAGCTTGCATTTGGTCAACAACCAAATATTTCTCATCTTCGTACTTTTGGATGTGCTGTATATGTTCCAATTGCACCTCCACAACGTACAAAAATGGGCCCTCAACGTAGACTTGGGATATATGTTGGTTTTGATTCTCCATCCATTATTAGATACCTTGAACCCCTTACAGGGGATATGTTTAAAGCACATTTTGAAGATTGTCATTTTGACGAATCAAATTTTCCGTTAATGGGTAAAGAAAAGTCGGTGCCTGAAGCACGACAAGATATTACTTGGGATAATAAGACCCTGTCTCATTTTGATCCTCCTACAAATGAATGTAAACGGGAAGTTCAAAGGATTATTCATTTGCAAAATGTTGCAAATCAGTTACCGGATGTATTTACTGACACTAAAGGTGTAGTAAAATCTTATATTCCTGCTGTTAATACTCCAGCAAGGATTGAAGTCCCTGAAGGACAAATTGTCAAAGCAGCAATAGGTGAATCTAAAATACGCCTGAAGCGTGGAAGACCTATTGGTGCAAAAGATAAAATTCCTAGAAGGAAAAGAATACAAAATGAATTTGGTGTTCTTGAAGAACACATACCCACAATACAAGTTACAAATATAATTGGTGCTCCTAAAGAGCTCAAATCTTCTATTACAGAACCTCCTGAAGAGGAAACTCTTGAAGAGTATAAATCTCCTAAAAATGGACCTCCTGAAGAGGTGTGTCATGAAATGTTTTCCCCTGAAGAGGAACAGGTACCTGAAAATAATGAGATCTCAATACATTTCATGAAAACTGGAGAAATTCTGGATAGAAATAAAACTGTTGTCGACAACATATTTTCATATAAAATGGCCCTTGACATTACCAGAAGTAATGAAGAAAGTGAGCCAAAAAGCGTCGAAGAATGTCGACGTAGAAATGATTGACCAAAATGGAAAACAGCTATTGAAGCTGAATTAAATTCGCTAGCAAAACGAGAAGTATTTGGACCTGTTGTCCAAACACCAAAGGGTGTAATGCCTGTTGGATATAAGTGGGTATTTGTACGAAAACGTAATGAGAAAAATGAAATTGTGCGATACAAAGCACGGCTTGTTGCACAAGGTTTCCTGCAGAAACCCGGGATTGATTATGAAGAAATATACTCTCCCGTTATGGATGCAATCACATTTAGATTTTTGATTAGTCTGGTTGTTACAAAAGGATTAGAAATGCGGTTGATGGATGTGGTCACTGCATATTTATATGGATCCTTAGACCATGACATATATATGAAAATCCCTGAAGGATATAAGATGCCTGAAGCATCTACAAGTACATCTAGAAATATGTACTCAATCAGACTACAAAGATCTTTATATGGGTTGAAGCAATCCGGACGCATGTGGTATAATCGCTTAAGCGAATATCTATTGAAAGAAGGATTTGAGAATAATCCTATATGCCCATGTGTTTTTATTAAGAAATCAGAATCCGGATTTGTCATTATTGCGGTTTATGTTGATGATTTAAATATTGTGGGAACTCCTGAATAGATCTCAAAAACCGCTATATATTTAAAGAATGAATTTGAAATGAAAGATCTTGGCAAAACAAAACTTTGTCTCGGCTTGCAGCTTGAGCACTTGCCAAATGGAATTTTTATTCATCAGTCCATGTATACTGAGAAAGTCCTAAAACATTTTTATATGGACAAATCTCATCCCCTGAGTACTCCAATGATTGTTCGAACACTTGATGTGAAGAAAGATCCATTCCGTCCTTGTGATGACGATGAAGAAATTCTTGGTCATGAAGTACCATATCTCAGTGCAATTGGAGTTTTGATGTATCTTGCGAATTGCACTCGACCAGATATTACATTCTCAGTTAATCTGCTTGCAAGATATAGTTATGCACCAACTCGAAGGTATTGGAATAGCATTAAACATGTCCTTCGTTACCTTCATGGTACGGTTGATATGGGATTATTTTATCAACGTGGTTCAAGTCCAGAATTAATTGGGTATGCAGATGCAGGTTATCTTTCAGATCCACACAGAGGTAGATCTCAAACTGGATATTTATTTACTTATGGAGATACTGCCATATCATGGAGATCTGTTAAGCAGACACTATCTGCTACTTCTTCAAATCACTCAGAGATCATTGCTATTCATGAAGCAAGTCGAGAGTGTATTTGGTTGAGATCAGTTATTCAACATATCCAGGAAAAGTGTGGACTTCCCATGATCAATAATAGCCCAACAATCTTATATGAAGATAATACTGCTTGTATCACTCAAATCAGAGGAGGATATATCAAAGGTGACATAACCAAACATATTTCACCTAAATTTTTTTATACTCATGAACTTCAAGAGAAATGTGAAATTGATGTCAAGCAGATACGATCTAGTGATAATCTGGCAGATTTATTCACAAAGGTGTTACCAACTTCCACATGAAGATTGTGCATAACATTGGAATGCGAAGACTCAAAGATCTTTTGTCATGCACTTTTCAGGGGGAGTAAATGTGCTGATTGTACTCTTTTTCCTTCGCTGAGGTTTTGTCCCACTGGGTTTTCCTCTGCAAGGTTTTAATGAGGCAATCTTAAAGCACTTGTGGATACATAAGAAGACTGTACTCTTTTTCCTTCGCCATTGGTTTTTCTTCCCACTGGGTTTTTACTTGGTAAGGTTTTAACGAGGCAGATTTCTTATTGGCGGTCATTCAAGGGGGAGTGTAATGAACGAACGAAATTATCAGCCGCCCCCTGTCCCACCACTAAATTATGTGAATGACCCCACCACTATTATTTTAAATTCCGCATAGTGACTTGCATAGTGACTTGCATAGTAACTTGCATAGTAATTTCAAAGCCTATAAATAGGGGCTTCAGTTGTAATAAAATTCATAAGAAAATATAGAGAGAGAAAGAAAGTTTCAATTCTTAAGAGTTCTAGAGAGAATTTCTTATTTCTCTTTTGCAATAGTAGTTTCCTTTCTTTAAGTTTCATAACACTATATATAATATTCTTTTTAGATCATAGTTCGCAACTCATTACATTTGCAAGTTGTTGTTTCTATTCAAATCTTTTTTTGTCCTGTTAGGCTTCTGAATAACCACTATTTTATTGGTCTGTACTCTGTAGAGAGGCTCTTGGAATAGCAAGTGTTGTAGGTGCAATGATAGGCTTATCAATACTCCTTTTCTGGGAGTCCTGAATTGGGAGGATTGCTTAAGTGAAAAATCAGCATGGGATACCTTGGGTTGGTTTGCAGTTCTAGTGGGTACGGCTGGGCAATTTACAAACCTTGGTATCGTCGCCTAAATGTCTGATAGTGTGGCCAAGTCCCTCCAGTTTCTCTGTCTAAGTTGGCCAGCGGCCTTTGGCGTTCTTCAGGCATCTTACTTCTTGATCCACTACCTCTTTGCAAGTCAAACAGGTCATGTTGAAGCTTTATACTCTGCATTCCTTGCAGTGCACTCGGCAGCTGGGGTTCCTGGCATGTTGGCGGCTCTGGCTTTGGCTTACAACACTAATCTTTACGGTGCTATAACACCTTATAGCAGCGGTCAGGCTGCTGTATACCATGGAGGTGCGACTCTTTTATACAGTCATGCACAAACTATTCATTTGATTTTCAGTTACAACGTAAGTAAATGGTCTTTCCTTTGTGTACGTTGTCCTGTTGAGGACATTGTTGAGCTCGCAATTTTTATCTCGAAGAAACTTTTCATTTTTTAGTAGTTATTTTTATTGAGCTTGAGCTCTGTTTTACGATTGAATTAGTATAATGGCACTAATTAAGCATGATTAAGTGCTTCGGTGAATGAATGTACTTTAGAAGCCTTGGAATGGTTGCTGCTTTGATGTTTTGGCCTCTCCCTCTCTCTCTCTCTCTCTCTCTCTCTCTCTCTCTCTCTCTCTCTCTCTCTCTCTCATTATGACTTTTCATCTCCTATTTCCGGCGCATCTCGCCGGGAATAATCTTTAATCTTTGTTCCTTCTCATCTTGTTTTTCTCTTTTTCACTAACGCTTGGCCTTTTCTTTTGTTTTTTCTGTTTGTGTTTGGTTAGAAGCTGTTTTAGTTATTTCTTGTGTATTTGTGCTTATGCCTATTTTTATGAGAATAAAGTCTTTTTATTATTTATCATGTCAAGAGAGATGCCAACAAAGCTACCCACTGTTTAGCTCAAAATGCTTTAAAGTTGGAAGAGGACTTATATGTGTTGGAAGGAATTCCAAAATATATTTTTTTGATAAGTAAAATTCCAAAATATATACAATCCACTATTTTCAGTGAGATTGTGTAAGTCCATTATTAAGCAATAAACCTTATGGTTTTTTCAAAAAAAAAAATCTTCGAATATATCCTCTCCCATTCTGCAGCATTTTTTACTGGATGCCATTTGGTGTCGTTAATATTGGATTTTTTATATTCAGGCCTTTTGAACTAGTCGAGGGAACCCAAACGATAGTCTTGAGACTGGATATGTGCTGGCACCTTGACAATGGATCCTGCTTTGAAATTTTTAGCCAGTCGTTAAATGTGACATCAACCATTTAACAAACCCCTTTCACAACATGATTAGAAGTGTTCACATATGAGCATGGCCTCGTTCCTGACTTCCCGAGACAACGCTAATCTACAAAAAAGGGAGTGAATTCAAATCCTAATCTCAAGGGATCAGTTTGTGTAGAATTGGTCCTTTAGATATTGATTCAAGTGACGTATCACAGCCGCGTTGATGTTGAAAGAAAGGAAGCGTCTGGACTCTCATGAACTGTCAAACATTACCTCTCATGATCTCTGTCTTCACGCCAGCTTACTCACGCTACTACTTCCATATATATCAGGCGGATCGTTGTCAAACGTTACCACCTGGCTGGCTCCACAAAAGCTTACAGCGAGAATTCGTCAAAAAGATTCCGACTGTTGATAATTGTAGTCATTTGTGGCGACTATTAAAGATTTTCTTGTCCTTTTCGAGTAGTTACCGCTCTAGTATTTCAGTTCTTTGGTCTTTCGTGTCCTTTACATCTGAAACCCAGTGGAAGCAGCAGATGGGATTAAAGAAAAATAAGAGATGAACACAAAAGGAAAAACGGAGAAAAGATAAATGGGCTTAATTTGAAAACCTCTTGTATAAGAAACTTCCCTCTCTCTAGTCTCCCTCTCACACTCCAAATATCACTTTTGTACTCGGTGACTCGCCTAGTACAATGGGCTTCCGATGTTTCATTTTGTCCTTCCTTTTACCGGCCTTCTTCCTTTTCGAAGTTCCGATCTCAAGCACCAGTAGCCTGGCATGCAATTCAAATGACCTTAAAGCCTTGACGGGTTTCTCCAATTGCTTAGGATCAGTGAATATTGCTGGGTGGAACAACGTGGCCTCTCCTGATTGCTGCAATTGGACTGGTGTCACTTGTGATAGTTCCACTGTTTCTGGCAGAAGGGTAGTTGGCTTGGAACTTGGAAGCAGAAAACTCACGGGGAAGTTCTGTGAATCCTTGGCAGACCTTGATCAGTTGAGATTCCTAAACCTCTCTCATAATTTTCTAAGCGGTTCACTTCCTGGTGATTTGTTTAGACTGCAAAACTTAGAGATCATAGACATAAGCTTTAATGGTTTTGTTGGTCCTATCAATGGAGGAATGTGTGTATTATCTTCTTCACTTCGAGTGCTTACCTTTTCTCACAACTATTTTGCTGGGGGAATTCCAAAGGATTTGGCAAATTGCACTTCTCTTCATCATCTCTCCCTTAGTGGGAATTCTTTATCAGGAAGTTTGCCTGATAGCATCTTCCAGTTGCAAAATCTTCGTGAACTTCATATTCAGAATAATAGGTTCTCAGGGCCGCTGAAGAATGAAATTGCCAACATTTCCAACCTTGAGAAACTGGATATTTCCTCTAATTTGTTTTCTGGAATTCTTCCGGACGCTTTTGGGAGCCTAACAAGACTTGAGCAGTTTTCGACCTCCTCAAATCTATTCATTGGTCGTTTGCCTCCGGTTGTGAACTCTCCGTCGCTTCAATTGCTCGTCTTGAACGATAACTCTCTGAGTGGTCCAATCAATCTCAATTGTTCTGCAATGAAAAACCTCGTCTCCGTAGGTCTTGGTTCTAATCTGTTCCGCGGTCCAATTCCTGATAGTCTATCCCTCTGCCGTAGATTGACTGAGCTTAATCTTGCCCGCAACAATCTAAAAGGTGAACTTCCCAACAATTTCAAGAATCTCGACGCCCTAGAGCATCTCTCTCTCTCAAACAATCGTCTTAAAAATATTTCATCAGCTCTTGAGATTCTGCAACACTACAAGAACCTAAGAATGGTTTCGCTTCCGATGAACTTTTATGATGAAGAAATACCTGATATTGGAAATCTAGAATTCCATAACCTCAGGGGTCTAGTTCTTGGCAACTGTAGACTCAGAGGCTCAATCCCACAATGGTTGAGAAGCTGCACTAAGCTGCGGCTCTTGGATTTATCGTGGAATCGTTTGGGTGGAAGCATTCCATCTTGGTTTGGAAAGTTTGAATTTTTGTTTTACTTGGATTTGTCAAATAACTCTTTCAATGGTGAGATACCAAAGAGCTTGACACAAATGCAGAGCCTCAGAAGTGGGAAGATCTCATTAGAAGAGCCTTTCACAAGTTTTCAGCTTTACAAATACACTCGTGGACAAGGTGGGCAAGGGTTGAGCTATAAGCAGATCTCGAGCCTTCGACCAACTTTAGACCTGAGCAAAAACATGCTCGAGGGACCAATCTGCCCATGTTTTGGAGATCTGAAGAAGCTGCATGTTTTGAATCTGAAAGAGAATAATCTATCAGGAAGTATTCCAGGGAGTTTATCAACAATGACAAACTTGGAGATTTTGGATTTGTCTCATAATAAACTATCAGGAGAAATATCTCATTCTCTATTAAATCTTAGCTTTTTGTCTAGCTTTGACATATCATATAATCTGCTGTGTGGGGAAGTCCCAAAAGGAGGTCAGTTCGATACTTTTCCAGATAGAAGCTTCGACGGAAACAAATGTCTGTGTCGTACGGGCTGTAATTATGAGTCTGAACAAATTCCTACCAATTCCTCCAGGGAAGAAAAGATGACAATCTTTGGTTGGCAGTTTGGAGTCGGAGCTGGAATTGGTTTTGTTCTTACCGTCAGCTGTTGCTTCATGTCCGGATGGATGCTTTCAAAGCCGCAAAAAAGAAAGGCAACAACTACAGTCTACAATTGGATATGAGGCGCATTCCAGTTGGGAAGAATGTACGAGTTAATTTCTTCCATTGTTTGACAGAATCAACTTGTTCACTTCATGCGAATATCAAATTGTGCATACAGAAGCAAGTATGATAAATCATCAACTTTCAAGATTGTAGTAGAAAACCAAAAAAGCGAGTTTGTTATTTAAGAAACCCGGAGGAAAAAGGAAAGGAACAATATGCTTTATGTTCGTTATTATTATTATTATTATTATTATTATTATTATTATTATTATTATTATTATTATTCTCCAAACATTTCCATATTGAGTGGTTGTTAGTCGGATCCAAATATAGGTCACCACAAGTGTAAATTTCTTTTTCTTTTTATTTTTTCATATATTTTTAAAATACTTTAAAATATTTTTAAAAAATAATAAAATTCTCAATATCAGTAAAAAAAAATATAAAAGATAAAAGATATAGGAAGAAGTGCTCGGATCCATCGTCAGGATCTCAAGCATTTTGACAAGATAGAGACCTTGGTATGTGCAGAAACAATAGCATACAGGTGAGAACTCTTTAGCATACATTTGATGTACGATCAAGACTTTATTTATATTATTGAGTTGTAAGAATTACAATCAAGAGTGTTGAGAAGTGAGAAGTGTTTAGAAAAATTATAAATAGTAGTGAAAAAGTAATAATAAAATTAATAATAAAATATTAATAATAATAAAAAATAAGTAAAAAATAATAAATAATAATTGAATATTATAAGAATACATCAGTAGCCAAACGTAGCCTTCATGACAAAATATTCTAAAGCAATCAAAGAGGATGATGTGCATGATTTGCTGCAGGTAATTTCCAAAACACACGGACTATCCTTAACACATTTCTCTTTTATTTTCTTTCAGTTGTTATTTTGACTTACAACATGACTAATCTTTTCGGTGCTATTGTAACACATTATAGCAACGTTCAGGCTGCTGTATGCGTACTATATATGGAGGTGCGACTCTTTTATACACTCAAGCATAAATTATTCATTTATCCTCTGATGATCTATTTCCTGAAATCCAATAAGCTTTTGAATGGCACAAAACAATTAATTAAAAGTTTTTGGGTGCATGCAGAAAATATTAGAAAGTCGAATTATATATCAGTGGAGCTAGATCAATATATAGGTAGTGGCCTTCCTTTTCCAAGAAATTGAGTGGCAGGGAAACTTGTAAAATGGGCTAAGCATGTCAACAATCATCCTTAATTTATTGGCATAGAAAAATACGAGATCTAGTAGGTAAATTAAGCATGTGTGCCCCCTTGACTCCCCCCTTCCTTTGCCCTTCGTCAAATAGAATATTGCAACCGTTGAAAATGGAGTGGCATTAAAGAGTAAAATAATTGTTAAGTCATTTTTGGCTTTAGACTTTCATGTCCTTTTCACGTGGTTACTGCTCTACTCCTTCAGTTATTTTGTCTTACGTGTCCTTTTCATCTGAAATCCAATGGAAGAAGCAGTCTTTACCAGTCTTATTCTACTCATTAAAAAATAATAATAATACGATCTTCATACTATTTATTTATCAGTTTTTTTTTATTTTTTAAAAAAATTCTGTTTACAATCCTCATTCAAAAATTGTATAGGTAAATCCTTTATTAAATAGAAAAAGTACTATTTTGAGAAGAATATTATTAAAAGAGAAAATCTATTTGTTGTTTTGAGTAAGAGATTGCATGTGTATTTTATAAAATATTATTTTAAAAAAATATTATTATCATTTTATAATTTTTTAAATTAAGCTTGCATGAACAGTCTCTAAATAGAGACTATATGTCACTGCAAGGTATTGTTTTCGTCGCAAATAGTCCTATTGATTGCTGTAAAAATTTATGGGCCTTATTCAACTCATCTCATAAAACCAATTCAACAAGAGAGGTTTACACATTACCTATAAACATATCTAAGACCTTGTTTACAGGCAATATGTGATTTATTCCTTAATACTCTCACTTACGTGCAAATCAGTAATTTTTCTGATTCTTGTCACGGGATAAGTAGCGTGGGTCTCCATTCTTCTGTGGCAGGGTCTGATACCATGTAGAAATTGATAGGCCTAACTCATCTTATAAAACTGGTTCAACCAGAAAGGTTTGCATATTGCTTAAAAGCAATATGAGATTTATTCATCAATACTCTCCATCCCGTGTAATTAATTGATTACAAATATTCATTTTTCTTATACTATATAGACTAGTTCTTATTATAATTTTAAAAGGGCAACACTGCATGCACTCTATAAAATTAATTTTATTTTGCCATCCAAACAATAACAAAATGGAAAAATCTCCATTTTTTTTATTTTTTGATTACAGAAAAGTCCCCATTTTAGAATTAATAAACTTGACTAAAATATTTTTATTTACAAATAAAAAATTCTCAAAATCTGAAAAATCTCTCTCTCTCTCTCTCTCTCGCTCTCTCTCTCCAAATACCAAATTTGTACTCAACGACTAGCCTACAATGGGCTTCCGACGTTTCTTTCTGTCCAATATCCATTCTTTTATCGAATCTCATTCGTTTATTTGTTATTATGCCACTCCCGTGCAGAGTTTTGTGTTGGGTTTGTAATCTGTATGGTATGCACAGAACATGAGATGGGTATGTGGTTGGTAAAACTTAGAAGTAGAAAGAAGAATCTGATATTTGAACAAAACTTTGAGGCGTATAGTAATATTGTCTTTAAGATGATATTTGCCCTCACTCATAAAGAGTTTGCTAATAGGTTCCTAGCAATTCGTCTCCAGAATACGACAAAGTCTTTAAACTCAATAAATAGCAATTTTGTTGAGTTACTAGAATTACTATTGAAAATGACAGAAAACATAAGAAGATGAAGGATTTTTCATGACTTTACAGATTTGTCACCACACTACTTATAAAGCCTGAAAAGACATGTATGAAAAATCACGTCGTTTGTGAATTAGCCGTTTCTCACTCGAGCGAGGATCTAGCGAAGTTACGGCCTTACCACTCGCTCGAGCGCCACATCAAACGTACATCGAGCGAAGTCTCGACATGACTCTCGCTCGAGCGAAATGTCGAACGAGATCAAACAACAAACACATATCGTTTCAATTGAGACGCATCTTTTCTTTCAGATGTCGCAACGATTCATTAAAATAGTTTCACGCTCAAACAAAACGTCGAACGAATATCTAGCGAGATCACTGCCTGACTCTTGCTCGAACAACTAATCGAGCGAGGCTTGAGCGAAGTCTCGGGTTTGACTTCGCTCGAGCAACATGTCGAGCGACAGTCTAGCGAGATCTCTACCAATGGGCATTCTCAACCATTTTATTCACAAGCTTTATACCTTCAACTTTTAAATATATATTACAACCTATACCAACAATCCTCCACTAGGTTGTGATATATATTTAAAGTTCTGTTTTACTATTGACATTATCATGCATAAAAGAATGTATCTTTCGATTTAAACCTTTTCTTAGTGTAATTAGCTCAAAGTTTTGAAAAGTAATTGGTGGCCTAAGCTTAAACCAAAACTCTTTAGTTTAAAACCAGAACCAACACACACATGAGAATATACTTTTCTAAATAGAATTTCATAATTATTAGCACTATTATGACCTTGTGCTACATCCTGATTTAATGAACATTTACAAGAGATAAATCCAACACTCTTGTTAGAAGCGGCACCACTTCTGTATTCATATAGGCAAAGTTCCTTTAGTCCCCATTACCAAGACACTTCTAAATTTGAACTTTATTAAGAGTAAAATTCATCCTCTTTTAAATGTAACAGTCAAGCACTTTCCATCCTGAATAAGACTTTATTTTTTATTTTTTTTTATAGTGCTTTACTAATCACAAATCAGTATTTTGTTATTACCCATTAAACTCTTTTAATTAAATCTTAAGAGTTAGGTTACCATTACTAGTGATTCTTTTGAAAGGGTTTCAGTCACATTCCAATGGATGTGATCCTTACCAAGTCTCGCGATAAACTTTTGGTAAAAGGATCTGCCAAGTTACAACTTGACCTCACAAAAACGATTGTTATGATTCCATCAATTACTAGTTGTCTAACATAATCATGTCTTAGACTTATATGTCTAGACTTTCTATTGTACACTTTATTGTACGCTCTATACATAGTAGCTTCACTATCGCAATGCAGAGAAATAGCAGGCATAGGTTGTGGCCACAACTCTATATCTAATAACATATTTCTAAACCATTCCCTTCTTTCCCTACTGCTACTAAAGCAATAAACTCAGATTCCATTGTGGAATGAGAGATATACGTTTGTTTCTTTGAAACCCAAGAAACAGCACCCCCACCAAGGGAAAATATCCACCCTGTTGTAAATTTATTGTCATTTATACTAGTGATCCAACTAGCATCTGAGTACCCTTCAAGTACCACTGAAAACTTTGAATAAAAGATTCATAAACCAATTGTTTTCTTTAAAAACCCAAGTACTCTACCAATTGCTTTCCAGTTATCTACACTAGGACAGCTAGTGTATCTTGAAAGTTTGCACACAGCAAAAGCAATATCAGGTCTAGTACAATGTATAGCATACATCATGCTACCAATCACACTAGCATACTCTAGTTGTGCTATTGCTCTTCCAGAATTTTTATCCAACTTGACACTAGAGTCAAATGGTGTATTAACTTCTTTAATTCCCAAATGTTTGAATTTAAGAAGCACTTTCTCAATATAGTGAGATTGACATAGTGCATAACCATCACTATATTTTTTCACTTTAATATCCAAAATAGTATTTGCTTTATTAAGATCTTTCATTTTGAATTTTGAAGTTAAATACTTTTTGGTTTCACAAATGACTTCCATAATAGTATCAAAAATTAGCATGTCATCAACATAAAGACAAACAATAACATCATATTCCTCAGTAAATTTTGAATAAATACATTTATCAGCACTATTATGTTTGAAACCATCAGCCAAAATAATAGAATCAAATTTTTCATGCCATTGTTTTGGTATTTGTTTTAGTCCATATAATGACTTGACTAATTTACATACTTTCTTTTCATTTCCTGGTAAAATAAATCTCTCAGGTTGTTCCATATAAACTTTCTCGTCAAGTTCACCATTTAAGAATGTAGTTTTTACATCCATTTGATGCACAACTAATTCATATATGGATGCAATAGCAATAAGTACACGAATAGATGTGATCCTTGTCACTGGAGCATAGATATCAAAATAGCCTATTCATTACTTTTGACTAAAACTTTTTGCAACCAACCTTGCTTTAAAGGTATAAACTATACCATCAGTATTATACTTTCTTCTTAATACCCATTTGCAGCCAATAGCTTTTGAATTTGGAAGTAAATCCACTAGAACCCAAGTATTATTGGATAATATTGAGTCCATCTCATCATTTATTGCTTCCTTCCAAAAAGCTGCATCTCTAGAATACAAAGCTTCCTTGAAACTTTTTGGATCATCTTCCACATATAGAACAATGGGTATTTTGTTAAAAACTGTGTTTAAATCTCCTTCCACAAAGAAGACTAAAGTAAGAGTTGATACAAAATCAGGACCATAATTTTTTTCTTTTCTAACTCTTTGACTTCTTCTTTGCTCTATTGGCAAATCTCTTGATTTTCTCTTATTTTTATTAAGAGAGTTATTCAAATCAAAGTTAGAACTTTGTGTTTGATTGGGTTCTGAAACAAATTCAGAATCATTGTTAAATTTATTTTTAATAAATTCAACATCTCTTGATTCCACTATGACATTAGAATTCAAGTCCAATAATCTATATGTCTTGGAATTTTCAACATAACCAACAAACACACTTTTTACAGCTCTTGGTCCTAATTTAGTTCTCTTAGGATCTGGAACTCTATAAAATGCCTAACACCCCCACACTTTAAGATAATCTAAATTAGGTTTTCTTCCATTCCAGAGTTCATAAGGTCACACTTGTAGTTTTTTAAATGGTATTCTATTATATACATGGCATACTGTTAGTAATGTCTCTCCCCATAAATTGAAAAGCAATTTTCACTTAGAATCATAGCATTTATCATATTTACAAGCGTCCTATTTTTTCGTTCAGCCAAACCATTTTGTTGTAGTGTGTAAGGTGAGGTCATTTGATATATAATTCCATACTCTTCAAAAAAATTAGAAAATTCATGTGAGAAATATTCTCCACCTCTATCAGTTCTAAGAATTTTAATCTTCTTTTCCTTTTGATTTTCTACTTCTGATTTATACTGAATGAACATATTATATGCCTCATCTTTACTTTTTAACAAATACACAACAGTATATCTAGAGAAGTCATCTATAAATATAATAAAATACCTTCTTCCCCCTCTAGTTAAAAAAACATTTAATTCACAATCAAAATATCTAAGTTTTAAAATTTGTGAATTTCTATTTGCAGTAGGAAATGGTTTCTTAGTCATTTTTGCTTGAATGTATATTTCATATTTTGAATCGACAACTTTATCGTGAGCTATTAAGCCATGCTTTGACATGTATTTCAAGTATTTAAAATTCAAATGTGCTAAATGACCATGCCACAAAGAAAATGAATCAAGCATATAAGCAAAATTTGAAACATCTTTATTCACAATAATACTGAGTTTGAACATCCCATCACAGGAATATCCTTTGCGTACAAAAATACCATTCTTGGACAATATTAATTTATCAGACTCAAGATAGCCTTAATGCCCTTTTTACACAATAAATTAGCAAATAAAAGGTTCTTCTTAATTTCTGGATCATGAAGAACATTGGTCAGCACAATTTTCTTCCCAGAAGTAAGTTGCATCTCAACATTTCATTTTCCATGGACTTGAACTGCATTGTGATTCCCCACAAGAACTTGTTAGCCATTAGCAGTCTCAACATAGTTCTTGAATTGTGCTTTATCATTGCACGTATGCACTGTAGCACTGAAATCAAACCACCAATCGGTAAAATTTGCAATTGAGACGAGATGCACTTCAGTTATCATGCCAATCTCCATTTCTTCCATCATTGCAATAATTTCTTCAATTGCATTTGCAATATTTGAACTGCTGTCATCATCTTTTTTTCTTGTTTTTCAATAATCTGCACTCAGGAATGTAATGATCTTTTTTTCCACAGTTAAAACATTATCTATTCTTCTTCAATTTATCGATGGAGAAATTATTTTTGAAGGTGTTTCCCTTCTTGGCCTTAAGAAAATTCTTTTTCTTTTCATCACCCTTTTGCACATTGTTCACATTCATTTTAGAATCAAAGTGACTATCATCACGAATTCTACTCTCCTCTTCAATTCGTAGATGCTTTCTAATTTTTTCTAAAGTCAGTTCTTCTGCTATATGCAGAAACTTCTTCTTGTAATTATTCCAATTTGGTGGGAGTTTTGCAATAACTGCTCCCACTTGGAATGACTCAGGAATTACAATGGACAAATCACGAAATTTGTTGACCAAGACTTGCAACTCATGCATTTGGTCTAGCACAAACAAATTATCCACCATTTTAAATTCGAAGTATTTCAAAATTATAAATTTATCAGTACCCAATTTTTCTGTCTTATACTTCACTTCAAGAGCATTCCATATTTCCAAATGTGATTTTATAGCAGTAAATAAATCATACAAGCGATCAGATAGAGTGTTCAGAATGTGACCTCTGCAGACCAATTCATCCTCCTAGCATTTCGTTCTCAACACCTTGACAGTCTTAGAATCTTTAGGGGTTGGTGCAGGAATTGGCTCCAGACTTGGATCCAGAACATAAAAGATCTTCAATGTAGTAAGAAGAAACTTCATCTTACCTTGCCATCGAGTAAAGTTGGATCCATTGAAATTATCCAACTTCACAAAATCTTGATTCATGACTTTGAAAGCAGCGGAATCAGATCCTCCTTCCATTGAAATATCGTCTTAAAATTGTTGGTAAAACTTAGAAGTAGAAAGAAGAATCTGATAGTTGAACAAGATTTTGAGACGTATAGTAATACTGTCTTTAAGACAATATTTACCCCCACTCACAAAGAGTTTATTAATAGGTTCCTAGCAAATCATCTCCAAGATACAACAAAGTCTTTGAACTCAACAAATAGCAATTTTATTGAGTTTTTAGAGTTACTATTGAAAATGACAGAAAACAGAAGAAGATAAAGGATTTTTCGTGACTTTACAGATTTGTCACCACACTACTTATAAAACCTGAAAAGACATGTATGAAAAATCACGTCATTTGTGAATTAGCCGTTTCTCGCTCGAGCAAAGTGTCGAGCGAGAATCGAGCGAAGTTAAGGCCTGATCACTCGCTCGAGCGCCACATCAAATGTACATCGAGCGAAGTCTCAGCATGACTCTCACTCGAGCGAAGTGTCGAGCGAGATCAAACGACAAACACATATCGCTTCAATTGAGACGCATATTTTCTTTCAGACGTCGCAACGATTCATTAAAATAGTTTCACGCTCGAGCGAAACGTCGAGCAAACATCTAGCGAGATCACTACCTGACTCTTGCTCGAGCGACTAATCGAGCGAGGCTCAAGCGAAATCTCAAGTTTGACTTTGCTCAAGCAACATGTCGAGCGATGCTCGAGCGAAGTCTCGGGTTTGATTTCGCTCGAGCAACAGTCTAGCGAAATCTCTGCCAATGGGCATTCTCAACCATTTTATTCACAAGTTTTATACCTTCAACTTTTAAATATATATTACAACCTATACCAACATGTGGTAGATACCAACTTAGTATGATATTCGATCGAGATGATGAAGATCAACCAATGTATTTTGAGAGGATCCAGCTGGGAAAAGTTTTGCAGCATTAACATTGAATGCCATTAGATGCTCCAATGTTTCATTATTAAAAAAAATAGTTTTGATATTATTCAAGCGTTTTGACAAATTAGTTACCAGAACCCACAAGAATCTTATAACTAGTCTATATGCACCTAGACAATTAATGGATCCTCATGCTTTGAAATTTTTAACCAGACCGACCTCAATGCATTCAAATGTGGGTCACGAAAACTCCACCCAATATAAAACAAGTGGCCGGGTTGCTTAAAAAATTAGTTAGTCAATGATGTGGTAATGTTTAATCAATTTTGCAGGGAAGAAGGTTTCGTGTGCATCATGCATGCATACACATAAGTCGTCAAATTATCTTTACTTAATGTCAACGCTGATAATCATGCTACTTTTTAGAAATCCAATAAGCTTTTGAGTAAACGCAACCCAATTGAAAGTTTTTTCCTGCAGAAATTTATATTAAAAAAGCCAACAAGATTGATACTGTCGAAAACTTGAAACTCATTGGCCTTAAGAATAAAATAGTTGTTGAGTCATTTGTGGACGACTATTACAGATCCGCTCTATTATTGCATATCTTTGGGGATGAGTGGAAGAAGCAGATGGGAATGAAGAAAAAATGAGCTTTCAAAACCTCTTGTAGAAACTTCTCTCTCTCGCTCTCTCTGTCCAAATATCACTTTTATACTCGGCGACTCCCCTACAATGGGCTTCCAACGTTGCTTTTTGTCCTTCCTTTTACCGGCCTTGTTCCTTTTCGAGGTTTCCATCTCAAGCTCCAGTAGTCCGGCATGCAATTCAAATGACCTGAAAGCCTTGACAGGTTTATCCAATTGCTTAGGATTAGTTAATGCTGGGTGGAACAGCGTGGCCTCTCCTGATTGCTGCAATTGGACTGGTGTCACTTGTGATGGTACTTCCACTGTTTCTAGCAGAAGGGTAGTTGGCTTGGAACTTAGTAGCAGAAAACTGACGGGGAAGATCTGCAAATCCTTAGCAGACCTTGATCAGTTGAGATTCCTAAACCTCTCTCATAATTTTCTAAGCGGTTCACTTCCTAGTGATTTGTTCAGACTGCAAAACTTAGAGATCATAGACATAAGCTTTAATAATTTTGTTGGTCCTATCAATGGAGGCATGTGTGCATTATCTTCTTCAATTCGAGTGCTTAACTTCTCTTACAACGGTTGATACGAATATGTCGATGGTTCGGTACGGACAAGGTCCTCTCCCTCTCCCAGTGAGAGCTCCCTCTAACCTCCTCCCGTGAGGCTAGGCCCCTCTCTTAAACCCCCAGATTTTAAGAGATCAATACACACAGTCACCATCTCCCTAAACATGGATGACGAACTCATCAACATGTGTGAGGGACTAAAGCTTACAGAAACCGAAAGGGATGAGATATCCCTCTCGGATGAAGAAGACCTTATAGGCAACACTAATGTCCTATCCCTGGCAGCCCTGGTTATAGCTAATAGAGAAGTGAACCGAGGAGCATTCAAAAAGACCATGAGCATGGCCTGGAAACTTGAAGGCAGAATCACCATCAAAGACTTAGGAAAGAACAAGTTCTTATTGGAGCTCAAATCTGCAGAGGACAAACACAAAGTGCTGCAAGGCCGTCCGTGGTCCTTCGACAAACACTTGGTGTGCATCCAAGAGTGCGAAGGACAAATCGCACCACGTGAACTCAGCTTCTCCACCGAACACTTTTGGGTCCAATTCCATGACCTCCCCTTCGCCGGACTAAACAGGAAAATGGGGGAAAAATTAGGATCAACAATCGGCCAAGTTTACATCATAGATGTGGATGAAAACGACAGGGCCTGGGGGAGTTACCTACGGGTAAAAATTTCCATAGATATCACGAAACCTCTAGCAAGAGGCCGAGTGCTTAACTTTGGAGGAATCAAAAGGTGGATTACATACAAGTACGAAAGGCTACCTGTTTTCTGCTTCCACTGTGGAATAATTCGCCATGGCAGTCTGGGATGCACCGAGGCAAGGCATGATGGTCGGACCAGGGAAGCTCAGCTCCAATACGGAACATGGATCCGTGCGGGAACAGAGAGCTTCCCAGGAGCTTCCGTGGCCCTTTCCAGCTCCGGTCGACCAGCAAGCATCGACGATCAAGACCCAGGCGAAGGAGAACCACCCACCAGACCAGACCTCGCCCAGAGCCCGAAGGGCACCACCATTAACCGGTCCGTGAGCGTGGAAGGACCGGGCCTCCTACGACTAGCCGTTGAAGGCTCGCGGGCTGACAGCACCATGCACGCAGACCCTATCCCCCCTGGCACACGCCCAGACGGTACCCAAGCCGAAAGCGAGCTCGATGGTCCTCCGGTTCCTCCACAACTTCCCTCCTTGCAACCAATGGACATAATGCCAGCTGAAGGACCAGAGCAGCCAACCCGTGAGCTATTACCTGCCTCGGGCCCGAATCCGCAGCAACCCGAACGTGGGCTTGCACCCGGCCTGGTCACGGCCCAGGTAAGTCCTCTAACCCCTGCACCATATTTATCCCCCACGGCCCAAGCAAAAAAAGCCCTATTCTCCAACTGGAAAAGGCGGGCCAGGGGGAAAACCACAGGCTTCCCTAGGCCGTTCCACATTTCTCCCTCCAAAATGGGAGCTAAGAAAGGGATTAAAAAACGCCTAGCTAGTCCAAATGGGAAATTGATAAAAATCCCCAAAAAAACCAAAAGAATTATATTGGCAGAGGGGCTGTTCCTATTGGCAGAGGCTGTAGAACAGCCCTGCCAATCATTATGAATTCCTTAATATGGAACTGTCGAGGGTTGGGGAATCCCCAGACAGTTCGCGAACTCCACTTTATAGTGAGAGAAAAATCCCCCGACTTAGTCTTCCTCTTTGAAACTAAGTGTAGAAGAAATAAAATGGAAATTATTCGCAACAATCTTGGTTTTACTTACAGCTTTACTGTTGACTGTGTGGGCCGGAGTGGAGGATTGGCCGCCCTCTGGACTAACAAATTTGCTTTTGATTTGGAATCTTATTCTCTACGACACATCTCACTAAAGTTTCCAACTGGAAACTCCGATGAAAAGGGTCTGATTACAGGTTTCTACGGGCATCCAGTGACCGCCAAGAGGAAGGAGGGTTGGAACTTACTAAAAGCACTTAAACCCAGTCCCAGTGTTCCCTGGTTATGTATGGGTGATTTTAACGAGATCATCTCACAGGACGAGACCACTAGCCTTTGCCCTAGACCATCATGGCAAATGGAGAACTTCAGGAATGCTATCATGGAATGTGACCTAGGTGACCTCGGTTTCGAAGGCCCTAAATTCACTTGGTGCAACAATAGACCGGGACCAGACTTCACAAAGGAAAGATTGGATAGAGCGCTATCTAACTGCGCCTGGAACAACAACTTTGCCATCAACTCAGTCCAAGTCCTACCTGTCCAACGCTCTGACCATTGCCCCCTACTGATTAAGAGTGGCAACTTTGAACCAAGGCAACCACGGGGTAAGAGACTATTCCGATTTGAAGCAGCTTGGTCTAAAACTCCTAAGTGCGTCGAAGTGATCAAGAAAGCCTGGCAAGGGGCAAGACAAACAGGGGCCAAAGCAGATATCACGAGAAGAGGCATCGAGAGGTGTGGCTTCCAGCTACAAGAGTGGTACCGAGAAGAGAGGAAGTTAAAACAGCAAGGGATCAACCGCAAAAGGGAAGATCTGGGATCTCTACAAACCCACAGCTCTGAGCACAATATTGACTCAATAAAACAGCTTCAGAAGGAGCTTGATGCAACCCTACAAGAGGAAGAAATGATCTGGAAGCAAAGGGCCAAGCAGAGATGGTTGCAAGATGGTGATAGGAATACGACCTATTTCCACAAGTGTGCCACACAACGTAAGCAGAGGAACACCATCAGCAAGATCAGCAATGAAAGAGGCATTACGCAGCATACCCCCGAAGACATAGCTAAGGAATTCCAAGCCTTCTACACCCAGCTCTTCTCATCCACCAACCCCACCAACTTGGACCCATACCTCACCAATATCCGTCCAAGTGTCACGGATGAAATGAACCTACTGCTCACCAAAGCCTACAGTCGGGAGGAGGTGGAAAACGCGATTACAAGTATGAACCCTCTCGGATCGCCTGGCCCAGACGAACTACCAGCCATCTTCTACCAGGACCACTGGAACATTGTTAGGGAAAGAATTATCGACACAGTCTTGGATATTCTCCACACTCGCACCGGGGTCAGGGGTATCAATCAAACCTTCATTACACTAATCCCCAAGAAGCATGCCCCCCAGCTGGTCTCAGATTACAGACCTATCAGCCTTTGTAATGTCCTCTACAAGATTGTAGCCAAAGTCATCGCCAACAGACTCAAAAGCATCCTCCCTCAGCTAATCTCCCCCTCACAAAGTGCGTTCGTGCCGGGCAGACTCATCTCTGACAACATCCTAATTGCCTATGAACTTCTCCACTCCATGCAGAACCGAATCAAGAGCAAGAAAGAAGGCTACATGGCACTCAAATTAGATATGAGCAAGGCTTATGACAGAGTAGAATGGAACTTCCTCAAAGCAGCAATGTTAAAGATGGGTTTTGACTTCATATTGGTGGATCTAATAATGCAATGTGTCGAAACAGTCTCCTACTCAATCCTCATCAATGGAGTCCCCCAACCTCCCATCCATCCTTCACGAGGCATCAGACAGGGAGACCCTCTTTCCCCTTATCTCTTTATATTATGTTCTGAAATACTTAGTCAAGAGCTCCACTTTGCTGAACAAGGAGGCCTTTTCTCCGGAATCCCGGTGGCTAAGGGCTCCTTTACCATCAATCACTTATTTTTTGCTGATGATAGTTTGCTTTTTTGCAAGGCACTTCCCTCGGAATGGAACAAGCTACATAGCACCCTACATGCATACGAAATGGCGTCTGGGCAGAGACTGAACCTGGAAAAGACCTCCATTATGTTTAGCAAGAACACAAAGATGGACACCCAACGCTCCATTCTGGCGACGGCTGGGATCAGAGCAACAGGTCCTTTTGAGAAATACTTGGGCCTCCCGCCCTTCATTGGTCGGCACCGAGTCAGAGCATTCAATCCAATACTGGAAAGAATAAAAGCCCAAATGAACAACTGGAAGACCAATTTCCTATCATATGCTGGCAAAGAAATTCTCCTAAAAGCAGTCATCCAGGCTATTCCCACCTATAGCTTGGGTATCTTCAAAATTCCTAAAGGAACACTCAGGAGCATTAATAAACTTATGCAAGACTTCTGGTGGGGACAAAAAGAGAACCGATCAAAACTACACTGGATCAGCTGGAAAGGTTTGAGTACTGCCAAAATGCAAGGGGGACTCGGGTTCAGAGATTTCGAGGACTTCAATCTTGCTCTCCTCGCTAAACAAGCATGGCGCCTAATACAATCTCCTATGTCATTGGCCGCCAGAGTCCTGCAAGCAAAGTATTATAAAAGAAAGGACTTCCTGAGGGCAACGCTCAAGCAGGGAGACTCCTTAGTGTGGCAAAGTATCATGGCCTCCAAACCACTCCAATGCAAAGGTCTCTTATGGAAAATTGGTAATGGTGAGTCAGTCAGTATTTGGGATGACAAATGGGTGAACATCCAAACGACCTATAAGATCCAAACGCCCCCCACGCACCTCCCAAAGACCGCAAAAGTAGCACTCCTCATAGATGCCGATAAGAGAGTATGGAACGAGGAACTGGTTCACCAAATCTTCAAAGCAGAGGAAGCTTCAGCTATACTCCAAATTCCCATTAGTCAGTGTGGAAGCTCAGACCAACTCTCTTGGCGTTGCACAACGAATGGTAAATTCACAGTAAGGTCCGCTTACCACCTACAAGGTAGTATAAACGCCAGAAAGCTCGGGCAACCATCTGAAAATAGCTCAAGTCCACAAATATGGGGTAATATTTGGAGTCTCAAACTGCCCCATGCCATCCGAACCTTACTCTGGAGAGCAGGGAAAGATATTCTACCTACGAAGGTCAACCTGGTTAAAAGGAAAATTATCAGTACACCGGAATGCCCGATATGCCTATTACATCCTGAAACTACGACACATGCACTCTGGTCATGTCCGGGAGCCCAAGACGTGTGGAGCAACTGCTCTAGGAAACTCCAAAAACTATCTTATTGTGAAGGGGCTTTCACTGACATTCTTGATTTTATTCTTTCCACAGGTTCGGAGGACATCGCGGTGGAAGCTTCTTATGTCATCAAGCACCTATGGCACAGGAGGAACAAAGTGGTCTTTGACTCAACCTTCCTTTCCCCAACGCAAGTGATGGAGCAGGTCCGAACAGGCTTAGTAGATTGGGAAGTCTATTCAGCAGGCATGCAGAGTAAACATAGGCCTCAGCCTACCCCGAAACCTATCAACGCCTGGCAGAAGCCTCCAAAGGACTACATCAAAGTAAACTGGGATGCGGCGATCGACAAAGTAAACTGCAAAGTTGGGATAGGTGTCATCCTCCGTAACTCTGAAGGTCAAGTTCTAGGCACCCTCCAAGCCTCCCGGAACCTATTCCCAGACCCCTCCTTAGGGGAAGCAGCTGCGGCAACGCGGGCTATCACCTTCAGCTTGGAGCTAGGATTTCGATCAAAGTTAATACTAGAAGGCGACGCCAAGGCAATAGTTGATAGCCTGAATAACCAAGAGGAAAGCTGGAGTTCAACCGGACTACTAATTCGTGATGCACGGCAATTACTTAAGAACATTAATGATGTCTCTATTGTTCACTCTCCTAGACAGACTAATAGGGTGGCCCATGTTTTGGCCAAAAACGCCCTCTCTCTAGATGAAGAATGTATCCTGTTAGAAACATTCCCCCCTTGTATCTGCAACTTGGTTTAATTTAATCTAATGTGATGAGGTCTTATTTCAAAAAAAAAAAAAACTTCTCTTACAACTATTTTTCTGGGGAAATTCCAAAAGATTTGGGAAATTGTGCCTCTCTTCATCATCTCTCCTTTCATGGAAATTATTTATCAGGAAGCTTGCCTGATAGTATCTTCCAGTTGCAAAATCTTCGTGAATTGCATATTCAGGATAATAGCTTTTCCGGGCCTCTGAAGAATGGAATTGCTAACCTTTCCAACCTTGAGAAACTGGATATTTCTTCTAATTCGTTTTCTGGAATTCTTCCGGATGCTTTTGGGAGCCTAACAAGACTTGAGCAGTTTTCAGCCTCCTCAAATCTATTCAATGGTCGTTTGCCTCTTTCGGTTGTGAACTCTCCCTCACTTCAAATGCTCGTCTTGAACAACAACTCTCTAAGTGGTCCGATCAATCTCAATTGTTCTGCAATGAAAAATCTTGTCTCCGTAGGTCTTGGTTCTAATCTGTTCCACGGTCCAATTCCTGATGGTCTATCCTTATGTCGTAGATTGAATGTGCTTCATCTTGCCAACAACAATCTAAAAGGTGAACTTCCCTACAGTTTTAAGAATCTCGACGCCCTGGTAGATCTTTCACTCTCAAGAAACAGTCTTGAAAATATATCATTGACTCTTAGGATTCTTCAACACTGCAAGAACCTAAGTACGTTGTTCCTTACGAAGAACTTTCGTAATGAAGAAATGCCCGATACTGAAAATCTGCAGTTCCAGAACCTCAGGGGCCTAGTTCTTAGCAATTGTCAACTCAGAGGTTCCATCCCACAATGGCTGAAGAGTTGCACCAAGTTACAGCTTTTGGATTTATCGTGGAATCATTTGGGTGGAAGAATTCCATCCTGGTTTGGAAAGCTTGAATCTCTGTTTTTCTTGAATTTAGGGAATAACTCTTTCAATGGTGAGATACCAAAGAGCTTGACAGAAATACAGCGTCTAAAAAGCGGGGATATCGCATTAGAAGAGCCTTTCACAAGTTTTCAGGTTTACTGCACTCGTGGAGGAGGTGCGCGAAGTTTCAGTTATAAGCAAATCTCAAGCCTTCGACCAACTTTAGACCTAAGCTACAACATGCTCGAGGGACCAATCTGCCCGTGTTTTGGAGATCTGAAGAAGCTGCATGTTTTGTTCCTGTCACATAATAATCTATTGGGAGCTATTCCAAGCAGTTTATCAACAATGACAAACTTGGAGGTTTTGGATTTGTCTCATAATAAACTGTCAGGAGAAATACCTCTTTCTCTATTAAAACTTACCTTTTTGTCTACTTTTGACATATCATATAATCAGTTGTGTGGGGAAGTCCCAAAAGGAAGTCAATTCGATACTTTCCCGGATAAAAGCTTTGACGGAAACAATGGCCTGTGTCGCGCTGGCCGTTGTACTTGCGAATCAGAAAAAACTCCGGCTCATTCTTTGAGAGAGAAAAAGATGACAATCTTTGGCTGGCAGTTTGGAGTCGGAGCTGCAAGTGGTTTTGTTCTTACTGTCACCTGTTGCTTCTTGTCCGGATGGGTGCTTCCAAAGCCGCCAAAAATAAGGAACCCAGCCAGCAACTAGACTAGTAGTAGTCTAGAATTGATGAATATGAGGCATATTGCTGTTGTTCATTTTAGAAAATGAAACCATTCATCTTGTTGCGTTCTTGACGTACCGGAGTTATAACATTTGAATTTTTCTTATACTCTATGTTCTCGAGATGGATTCTATTAAATATTTTATATTTTCTATGATCGTGTCTATTTTAGGCATTTGGAAAATCCTCCTTAATAGAAGAAATATTCCTACAATGTCAGTGCCAATTGAATTAATATTATTAACTGTGAATTTGGACTTTTTGGTATTTTTCGTTTCTTCAGATGCTATGAGGAGTCAATCATTCGCTTCATTTGTTCCGACGGTGGCAGCTGTAGAATTTGCTATTGGATTAGTCATTTTCATTATTACTTTTCGAGTTGAGAGACTGGACTACTGCTGTAAAAGCCATTAATAATTCAAGATTAAACACGACTCCTAGCTAATTTACCAAGATATGTCCTTGTAGGTGGTTTTCCTCTGAATTATCTAAAATTATTTTTTAAAAAGTATAAATTTATATATTTATCAAAAAAATTTGATCATATTTAATCAAAAGTTAGGAGATAAAAATAGGAGAATAGAATAAAAATACTTTTTGTTTATAGTAAAGTTAAAATCTTGTCTAATATTAGTCAAATTTAACTTTTGTTGGACAAAATTTTAGTTTAACTATTCACAAAAAATACTTTTATTCCATTTTCTCACTTTTAATCAAATATGACCAAATTTTTTTGATAATTTTGCAAATTTATACTTTTTAAAAGATAGCTTTAGACAATCCAATAAGAGTGTTCTTAATGAGGACTTGCAATAATACTGATAGGCACTAGCCTTTTTTTCTATAGAAAAAAAAAATCTATAGAGTAACGTGACACTATATCAGATATATGAACCATATAGTTAGTCAATTATAAAATTACGTGTAATACAAAACTAAAATTCTGGGAAACTCGTACATTTACCATCGAGAGAATATGTATTTATGTGCAAAGTTTACAAGAGATGGGAGCCGAATACAAGCTGTCCCTTAATGTCTATGATATACAAAATAAATATAAATATGGAAAGTAAATATTTACAAGAATAACAGTATCCTCAAATCAAGCACAATATATTGCAGATCCTCAACTCTTATTCGGCTAATTTCAGTCATTAATGTCAAGATCATTTACGATTGTTTCCCTAATATGCCTCTTCAAGCTCATTGGGAAAACTTGCACATTGAGCTTGTCCCTTGAGAAAATTGAATCTGGCTGAGACTAATGGTTTTGTAAGGCCATCAGCAAGCTGGTCCTTACTTGAAATGAATCGAACTTCTAGTGCTTTTTGTTGCACTTTTTCTCAAACAAAGTGATAATCTATTTCGACATGTTTAGTACATGCATAGAAGATTGGATTAGCTATCAAATATGTTGCTCCAATATTGTCACACCACAAAATTGGACGTTGCAAAATAAAAATGCCAAGTTCACACAGTATTTCTTAATGATCAACCCCAATATAATAACAAAGTCTGTATGTGCCGTCCGGCCACAAAGAGGTATCAACTATCAAAAGATAACTCCAAATGTCTTGAGCATGTTGAAGATCACAAGGCATGCAACTACTTATTTTTCTTACAACCACTGGCTTTCCCTACTTGTCGGAACTTAATTAGGCGGATTATGATTTATGGCAAACAACGGACCATCCATGTTTCGTGGAGTTTCTAGCGTACGTAATAATAAAAAGATTGAGTTTGGTTTATATTCAGTTTTGTGATAAGAGGAAAGCATTTATATAAAAAGGATACATCTAAAGTAGTGATTTCTTTGTTGGATTAGGAAATTTAATTCAAACTCAAAGGCCAGTACTTCATCTCATCCCACGTCGTTTCACTAGAAATGGGTATTATCTATCCATACATAATTACATATGACTTGCTAAATTAGCTCCTCCACTTCATCTCATCTATGCCCTCCTCAAAAGCATTCATCATTCTTCTGCTCCAATCAAAAGTAAGGATCAAATAATTACCCAAAAACATGGAGTATGAAGACTGGATTTTCTTTTGTGAGTGTCAAAGATCACCACAATAGAATAGAACATATCTGGAGTACAAGCAATATTCAAAACAACACGAGAAAGAGAGAGAGAGAGAGAGCCACTCCAAAATATCCATTGCCATCACAAGAAACCCATACAATCCGAGCATTACTGCAGAAAATCTCAATCACATAATCTTATCGAACAGAATGCAACCCTAATTTATCTATCTTTCCACAGAATCACCTAGAGAATGTTGTCTGTCAAGTCTCAACGTCCCATTGTGTACAAACCATCGCAAAGAAAATTATGTCAAACCACAACTCTTATGCACCACACACAAGTTGTCCGGCAAGTCTTATATCAGATCAGCAACATTCATTGGCATTTCATCGATTTGAGTACTGTAATACTGCTCTATGTCTCTTAGAATTTTAATATCATCGCTTTTGACAAAGTTTATTGCAACACCCTGCAACCATCAAAAAGCCAATTCAATGACAATGACAAGTTCACGATGCCTGGCTGACTCTAGCTGACAGACAATACCATAAAAGGGAGAAATTGAGAAAGATAATGAATATACAAGAACATTACCTAGCAGAGTAGTTACCAAGACATGAATAAGAATGACACATATGGAAACAAACAAGACAAATATACTTGCAGAGTTTTTTTCTTTTCTTTTTTTTTTTACCGGTACCAAAAATACTTTACAGTTGAAAATATTGCTTCCGTAATGCAATGAGTTCTCTTTCTACTGAAAATCTGTATTTCCAATGAACTTTCTATTTCTAATTTTAAACAAGTTGAGAGGCATACATTTAGTTGCACTTCTAAGTTTTAACTATTTGTATGATTTTGCAGTCAGAAATAATATGTTGTTACTGAGTTGGGTGTTGCACCTTAAAGGCAACAAGATGCGTATTGAAATCTTGCATGCAGAAGAAAAGAAATATATATATATATATATATATATATAATCAAACTCTTAAACAAAGGCCATGCAACAGCATCAATATATAAGCTTATCCACAATACAACAATAGTAATAATACCTTTCTTCCAAATCGACCAGAACGACCAATGCGATGAATGTACAGCTCACGATTGTTTGGAAGGTCATAATTGATCACCAAGGAAACCTGACAGGAGAAAAATGAACAGGGCATGAACAAAAACCATAACCACTACAGTTCATTCTGAAAACGGCCATGTGACCATCAGCGATGAAACAGAACTTAAATGAGTTAAAAACCTACAAAGAATCACGATGTTTTGTCTACAGAGGACAAAATGCATACCATACAATTTATAAACTTTGTTGGAAAATTATTTCCCAAGACCCTATATATTTTCTGTTCAAGTGCATGCATCACATATAAATCCACGACAGAAACAAGTTTGGCACCACAAGCATATGACAAGTTTTGATCCCAAGTTCCCAAACAAATCCCAATTTATTTTATTTTTTTTATAAGTCAAACATCTATATTAGATATTGCAAACATTTATGCACTCCCGATATCAGGAATTACCAGCCATTAAAATATAAATACGTAAATGTCTCCAACAAATTAGCATGGTCAACTTGGGCAGCATGTAGCCATTTCCACCTCTTTAGATATAAAGTGATTGCTGATATTTTTCACAGTAGCAACTTAAGTTCTACTCTTTACCACCACTGCCCCCACCCAAAACCAAAAAGTAAGAGCTTGTTGCAGAAAATCAAAAATCATGTGATCAAAGATTAAAATAAAAAAAAGCTGGACAGCTTACCTGTTGAACATCAAGCCCCCGAGCCCAAACATCTGTCGTTATTAAGACACGGGTTTGACCAGCCCGAAATTCTGCCATAATCGCATCTCTTTCCTTTTGAGGCATGTCTCCATGCATTGATGAAACAGTGAAGTTATTGCTACGCATCTTTTCAGTTAGCCAATCCACCTGTTCCAAGAGTGTACAAGTATTAGAATAGAACAATGGGATTATAATATTCTCTATGAAGAGTAAAGAGAATCGAACTCTCAAAATGGCCCAAATCAAAAGACAAGACAAGTTTTTTTACAATGGTTTACAATGGGATTTGGGGCAATTATTCTCATATATCAGAACAACTATTTACACAATGGTCCATCACTAGTACCTAGTTGTAACTAGGTTTCATGTCCTGCTTGTATACCACTCGTGTACTTGGTTTCTATCGATAAAGTTTACTTTTACCTATAAAAAAAATGGTCCAGAATCACATATGTGCCAGGTATTGTTTGTTGTAGCCGTTTGGACTTGTATAAGGCCGTCCTTATGTGAACAAGGATAAGGCCAAGAATATCACCGAGTAAACTGAAAACCTAACAGGACTGGGTCTTCAGAGCATTTGATTATTTATTTATTTATCTTATTAAAACTAGGAAGGACGCCACTCTTTACAACTTGAATCTATAAATTCATGAATGATACTATTACCTTTCGCTTAGTGTTGCAGAATATAACAGCTTGGGTGATTGTAAGAGTGTCATAAAGATCACAGAGGGTATCAAACTTCCACTCTTCCCTTTCAACTGCAACGAAAAATTGCTTGATGCCCTGTATTCATAAATAGGACAGAGAAGGAAAACTTCTATCAAACTCCAGATTTGATCAGGCAAGAAGGACTTGTATCAAATTCTAGATCCATAATCAAAACCAGCTAAAATTACGTACTTCCAGAGTCAATTCATCACGTTTCACAAGTATGCGAATAGGATCTGTCATAAACTTGTTTGTCATCTCCAAAATTTCATGAGGAAGGGTAGCAGAAATCAAGACAACCTACAATAACAGCATACAAATTTCAGTACCAAAGATGGCAGTGTCTTTAGAATAGAACCTTGCAAGATACTACTTATAGCAGGAAGCAATGTACAATTACTTTTATCTCCAACTGTGTAATATTACAAAGATTTACAGCCACGTGAATGTTGGAAAAAGACTATCAATGCAGTGTTTGCAGATCCTTGAAAATATTTGGCATAATGAATCACCTCAAAATCTGGTAGATAAGTCGAAATTTCAGTAATTAAGGAAGCAAATTTCAGTAGTCCCTCATCTACTAGTTCATACTACAATACCTCTACAAATAAGCAAGTTGAAGGAGCAAAAGAAAATCTTAAAGATGCTTTATATTTTGAAGTTGTGAAGTTTCCCAGCCACATCATTGAGCATAATATTCTTCTGTACTAGCTCTAGTCATTTTCTTAAGTCATATTTTCTTTACAGGTAAAAGAGTATGAAGCCGAAAAATTTGTTGAAATCATATTAACTCGAGGATTTTCTTTTTTCTATAGTTAAACTCATGGACATGTCTTAAGCACCAGATTGCTTGAATTTTCTATCGTTGTAGTCCATAGGTCTAAGTTTCATTAGGATTACTCACTCCTTAAATCGCTCTTAAGTACCAGCTTCAATTGCTAGGAAACCTATACCTACCTGTGATTACAAGGCTATACTTCCTTCTTGTGCTTCTTTTTCAAATTTGGAAGTAGACAAAATCTGCACTCTGCAGCAAAACCGAACCTGGAACTTTGATTTTAACCCATAAATCCTTAAATTCCTACCAAAAGTCCTATTATATAACACCATATCGAGTGCTACCTATTTTTCACATCAAACCACTACTAACATATCCTAGTAGAATCTAAGGTCCATCACCACAGATGGTGCTAGAGAATTATTTCCCAAACCAACTATTTTTTATCTTCCTTTTTTTTTCACAGCGTTAAACCCTACATCCACTTTTGTTCCTGCTATTACTAAATGTACAATTAGAAGATGCTGCAGAAAGCAATCCATATATGTGTATATGTATATATATATTGATGGGCAGCAAGAAATCCATGTATTAACAATCGGTCCGTACAGATCATAAATTGTTCATTGGATATAAGAAAATACTTAATTGATTTGAAATTTGTAAATTTTTGTTAACCTTTTTGGGAGGTGGAGGGAGAGAAAAAGAGAGAACCTGAAGCTCTGGTGGGAGATATCTATACAGATCATAAATCTGATCCTTGAACCCTCTGCTTAACATCTCATCAGATTCATCCTGTTGGAGCATCAAACAAGTCATAATCTAATCCCCACCAAGCTCCTATACACAGAATATTAAAAAACAAATCATCTGTACAATATTGATGCAGCGGGGACAAGTCGGGAACTCACAAGAACTAATAATTTGATATTTCTGGTTCGCAGTGTTCTCCTCTTAATCATGTCACAGACTCTGCCTGGAGTTCCAGATACCACATGAACTCCATGTTCTAGCTTTCTGATATCTTCACCCACACTCTTGCCTCCAATGCATGCATGTGCTTGAATATTTATGTAATTACCGATTGCCAATATAACCTTCTCTGTCTGAGCAGCCAATTCCCTTGTTGGTGACAAGATCAAGGCCTGGACCCTGTTTAATAATTTTTTTAAAGCAACAATACCGTCATTTTTTTACAAGTAAAGGAAATCATAAAGCATCGATACCATCATAAAGCAGCCTTACTATAAAATGAAACAAAAGGCAACATATCATCAGCTCTTACAGACTTTTTTTTTTTTTGAAAAACAGCTCTTACAGACACTTGTATAGAAATTAACAATATTTTTTTTTATAAGTAAAAGAAACGAACAATCGTAATACCATGCAATAATAACCGTATCTTGTGAAGTCTGGGCTCCTCATCAGGAGTAAACGAACAAGCTACATCATCTCAAAGTGACCCAAGACATTCTCTGAAAAGGTTGTTTTTTGTTTTTTTTAGCTCATATTTCTCCCTCTAGGATTCTAGAATAATCTCAGCACTGGTGAATGAGGGTTCTCAGTGGGAATCCGTGATGAGGAATTTTTTTTATCTCACACCTTTTTTTTTTTTTTATAAGTAAAAGTTTTATTGATCAAATAAGAAGGTAAAAGCCAATTACACAAGAAAACAATGGCACATCAAGACGGCGCAATGAATACAAGGAAATTATGAAGGCCCATGCCATTAACGTCCAAAGCAATGGTCTCACACCTATTATTTGCAGATGGCATGTTCATTTTTTCGTGGTGAATTCTCTAGGTACACCAAATATGAGGTGGGGGTGGAAAAAAGATGAATGTTTTGGCATAATCTATGGTGTGGCAAGCAACCTTATAAAAGAACCTTCCCAGACCTATTCAACAATGAGTAAGGCTGCATCCGTGGTAGACAACTTATAGTTCTCAAATTGTCTCCTTAATGGGTAGCAGTGTTTTCCAAGGAGTTCAAGATTGGGAGATAAAATCCATTCTTCTATTCTTGACTCTATGCTCTCTTAGAATTAGACAGGCTGGGGAAAACAGAGATGCTTTGGAGCTTATCAAAGAGAGAGGAGTTAGAAGTCAGTCCCTTTATAATGCATTAGTGCCCGAGACAATTTCAACTTCATTTCGAATATCTTTCATTGGAGTAAGCAGAAGAGCATCACAAATGCCTTAATGGGTTCTCTAGAAAGACTTAGATAACATTTTTAATTAACCTTACTAATAAATACGTCTACAACGAAAAATTTCATCTGTTTAGAACGTGTATGTTCCTTTCTAACAATTTACAGCTGAGATATACAGTGGCCAAACTTATCTAACAGAACATGAGCACACAATACAAAATAATTAATCTTGACCTAAAATTTTACACCTAAATAATTACCCTTTCAAAGCTCAATCCCTAAAACATAAGCCACACCCATAACATACCAGTTCCCATTTTAGGCATTCTAGAGGTACAGATGTTTCCTTCTTGTTTACCCATAAAAAAAGTAGATATTTCTCCTAAATCATCTTTTTGTAAAGTCCGAAACACAAAGAAGGCTTAAATCAAAACGATTTACCCTTTCATTTCGTCCTATTAAATTCTTCCTAAATTTTCACACCTTGAAAGTAAGGGTTTCACAGCTCTACTACTAGCACATACTTCTATTCTCTAGAACAACACCAACAGCTTAATTAAGGCCGGTAAGACGATTTAATTCCGGGAATAAACCCCCCCCCCCCCCAAAAAAAAAAAAAAAAATTTCCATGGAACAAGATTGCCCTAAAATAAAATTTGCCATATACCTAAGCCCTATAACGAGAAATAAATCTATTTACATATATTAAAACTTAAAACAAAAAATAAATAAATAGGACGAATTCTAGGATTTCTAAGAAGACTAGGGATTTGAAGGGACGCACTCTCTGGTGGCAGTATCAACCTTCTGACAAACAGTTAGGGCGATCATGGAGGTCTTGCCCGTACCGGACTGGGCCTGGGCGATGACGTCTCTACCGATGAGTATGGGCACCACGGCCCGCTGCTGGATGGCCGAGGGCTTCTCGAAGCCGTAATTGTAGATGCCGCGGAGCAGGTCGTCCTTGATTCCCATCTGATCGAAGCTGGTGACAACCTGCACCTCCCGCGACGTCTCGAACTCAAGAAGATCCTCCGGCGCGGTCACGCGTCGCGCGTTCGGCCGGACAACACTGGCGCCGCCGATTTCGGTCATGGCTCTAGCTTATTCTTTTAGTTCTCGGAGAGGAAGCGAAACGAGGACAATGCTGAGCGCTCGATGATACCCAAAGGGTGGAGTTGTTTGTACAATTGTACCCCTACATGAAAACCATGCGCTTTCCAATTTACCAATATTATTTTAAAAAATTAAAAATATTATTTGTACATAACTTATTTATTTTTCACGTATATATTATATAAAATATTTATTTTTATTTATTCTTTAATTTGAATATTAATATTTTTTTTATTTTTATCTCTCTCTTATTATATTTTTATTTTATTTTTTGATATATATTTTAATATTTTAACTGATATAATATTATTATTACATCATCAATTCTCTAAAAGATATCTAGAATTGTGTACCCTTAACATTATTCTTAAAAAAATTTAAAAGGAAGTTTCACACTCTTCACATCACTTAAATATCTAAATTTTTTCTATCAAAAACAAAATATTGTGAAAATTAAACATATAATTTTAAGATAAGGATAAGCTTATAATTATTTTACTACTATTTTACTATTAATAATGTATTTTTTTTAATTTTCTTTTAGATATTTTTTTAATATTTTTAATCGTGATAAAAGAAAGTATATATATAATTTTATTAATAATTACTTTTTTAATTATTAAATAAAAAATTTAAAATTTAAAAAAATAATCTTAGAATGATAAATAATAAATGATGAGACTATCATTATTCATAATTTTACTTTTTTATCTTTTTTTTTAGTCGACATTTTCTTAATAAACTCCCGACTCTCATCCCCTCTCTCTCTCTCTCTCTCTCAAACTGACAATCTGCGCTCCCCTCTTTCTTTGAAACATTTTTACTTCCAATGATCTCCCATTTCTCTACGTGTCGGACCACTCTCAGATGTTGGTCGTACGGTGATTTTGGGTCTTCCATTCAATGTATACATTTTACATTTTGTTTTTCTTTACGGGGGCTTCTAATTGTGGTCCTTCTCCTTCATATTTTCTGCTACGTACTAAAACTTAAATTTTAATTCCTTCTTACGACTTTGGAGAAATTCTGTCAGGATTTTTTCCTATTTCTTTGAGAGTAATTGTGATTGGGTTTTGATTTAAATTGCTAGTGGGTGATCTTTTCAGAGTGATGAACAAAATGCGATTGGGTTTCGCTTAGAGTACGACGGAATCAGAAATTTGGATTAGGAGAGACAAACAAAATTAAAATAAAATATATAAAATATTTTTTTGTTTTATTTATATATAATTTTTTATGTGGTATAAAATAATTTGATATTAAAATTTATAATAAAAATAAAATATGTTTAATACAATTTATATATTAAAAAAATATATAATATGATAAAAACATATCATCATATTAAAAATATATTAGAAATCATTTAACTTCTTTTTTATTTTTATTTTTATCTATAATAAAAATATGTCATCATGTTATTATATAATTTTATTTTATATGAAATGTATTTTATTTTTAAATTAGAATAATTTTGTAGAAAGATAATTTTTAGAGAAGAGTCTAACATAAAATAAAATAAATATTATTTTATAAAATTATAAAAAAATTTACATTTTAACTTCTTTTAAAAATAAAATATATTATATTCCTTTTTTTTTATGTTTTCTTTTAAATAAAGGTGGCCCATGGCCTCGCCGTTCCAACGTTGCTCCGCTACTGACTGCGAGAAGAAAATGCTATTGAATAAGTTGGAGGGAGCAAAGATAAACTTGAAGGAATGGGAGAAGAAAACGGTAGAGGAAGGGAAGAAGAAAGCATTAGCTTCAGACTTCGGTCCCATTATTTTTTTAAAATAAAAAATGCCACATCATCAGCTGTATTGAGTGTATAAAAAATATTAGACTTTTGTGTAACATAAGTACTCTATTATTTTTTGAAAAATTTTAAATAGAAGTTTGCACTTTTACACGTCCACTTAAAAATATGATAGTATTTTTTTTTTTTTTTATACTTAAAAATATTTCATGTGTAAGATATATAGGCTTTTGTATAGCATTACTCTTATTTTTAATAGAAGACTATTATAATTACAAAAAAATTTCATAAAATCAATCTTATAAATTGACGTAATGTCATATGATCTACTAGATTTACTTTATAATAAAACTAAATTTATAATATAATAAATCATATAAAATTACATTAATTTATAAATTTTATTTTATGAAATCTTTTTATATAATTAAAGCATTTCTCTTTTTGATAACAAAGGTCAATGTTTTATTTTTCCTTTTTTAAGAATTCAACAAACATCAATGTTGGGTTAAAAAAAAAAAAAACAAAGGTCAAAATTAATGGGCTGGGGCTGGCACCGTGATTAATGTTAACGGCCCACATTAGCTTCTCCTAATTAAAATTACTTTATTATAAAAAATATATATATATTCATTATCTCTGCATATTATCCATCATATTTTTATAATTTTTAATTATCAAATATGTGATAGATAGATGAGTAGAAATATTTAATTAGTTTTAAAAAATCAAACTAAAATCAATTTTAAAAAAATTAAAAATAATAATAATAAATATTGTGAGTGTTATATGAAGATGATGAATAGTAGAATTATTATAATAAAATCGGTAGATAGAGGATTAAAATTTTAAAACTTTTCTTTTAAATAAAATTGTAGCTAATTTATTAAGCATCATTCTGCGAGAATATACTCTTTTTTTTTTTTCCAAGGATTAGCGCTTCATTGGGCTGAAAGCCCACGAAAGGTCGAACAACTTTGAAATATTAAAAAAAAAAAAAAAAACTCACCGTTAGTGACCCCTGTAGCTCCCTGCAAAATCCCAAATTGATTGCATTATTTAGGTTATGTTTGATAATGAGAATATCTTAAATATTTTTATAATATTTTATTATTATTTATTATTTATTATTAAATTTTTATTATTTTATTATTACTTTTTACCTATTTGTTACCATTTGTTATTATTTTTTAATATTTTTTTATTATTCTTTTTATTACAATTCATAACATTTTTCAACATTTTTTACTATCCAAGCGTAATCTTAATAAATCAAAAACATTTTAAAGGGTTTTCTGTCCTTCTCTAAAGGGTTGTTTTCTAATTGATTACATACAATAATTTAAAAGAGCCCTACAAGAAAACCATGCGCTTTCTTAACATTTTGAGCTATTAGATTCCAAGTTAGGTAGTAACCATAAAAACCAATGAAGGATGCATGCTCTTCAAAACAGATAAAAAGAAAAAATGGTACTTCTCCAACCTCCACTCATCTTCAACCTCTTTGGTAAGTCACCTCCAACCCACCCTATTCTTTGTTTCGAGCACTAGCACATTAACTTTTGCATCTTCATCTTCATCTTCATCTTCAAATTTAAATACTATCCCTTTAAATTTATCTATATTGGCTTATGCATTTTTTAATTTTTACATAGTTATAAATAGTTTTTTTTTTTTTTCAAATTTGAAGAAACATTATTCACTCTTTAAATTTTATTTTATTATTATTTTATCTCTCTTACCCATTAAAATCAACTTTGTAGATGATTTTGATACATTAAATTTGTGTTAGTTTGATAATACAAAGTGGATACTAATTGTAAAATATCTATAAAAAATAATTTTAGGAAAAAAGTTTTTTAAAAATAATATTTTATTATCATTTAATTTAAAAAATGCATAATTTAAAGTGGGAATTTTTCTTTATATGCAAAATTAGCCTTCAAAAAATGTGATTTAAAAATGCATATGGAGAAACCAATGCTAATGCTTTAACATGGAGAAGAAAGACGTTTTGAGTTGAAACTCATTGACTGCATTTCATTGTCATTATCTTTTTCATTTAATTAATAACAAAACAAAAGGAAAGGAAAGAAAAACTTGTGAAGAACAGAGAAAAAGAAAAACTTGTGAAGAGCAGAGAAAAAGAAAAAGGATTTAGATGTCGTTTCTTATAAGTTCGTTTCTTATAAGTTAAGATAAAAGTTAGATAAAATATTATTATAATATTATTTTTTAAAATTATTATTATTTTAAATTTAAAAAAAATTAACTTATTTATTATATTTTATATAAAAATTTGAGATGAAACACTTTCTCCATCCACATAGGCCCCATAATGCTATACTACGTATTCTTATCCTATTTTTTCTCTCTCGCTCTTAATCTTCTCTTGCAATAAGGAGTAATTAATTCTGTCTCTTTTTCCCTTTTCCTCTCTATTTTGATAGATTTGTGATTTGCTGAGTATGTTTTGGGGGTTGCTTTAGACTTCTCGCATGATTTACATTTCTTGGTCTTTCTAATTTCCTCATTTGCTTCCATTTTCAATGATTCAAGTTTAAGATTGGTGTAGAAAAGTTTCAGCTTCAGCTCCTTCATGTCCTGACAATTGTTTAGAACAAAGCTATTAGTTTTGGATTGAGAGTTCAGAAAATAGCAGAGAAAAAATATTACAATCAAAGTTTTAAATATCATATTAGTGAGCATATCGGTCAAAATACTGGAACGAAATATTTTAATATCGATATCGTTTCGAAATAGTCTAAATATATAAATTATATATATAAATACATATATAAATTATATTTTAAAAAAAATAGTCAATATATGAAAAGATTATATATATAAAAATATATATATATATATATAATCTAGTCTGAATTAAGGTAAAAAAAATCAAAATTTGGTATAGTTGGTACGGCCGGTACAGGCTGGTACGACCGATATTTGATCCAGTACAATATAGATAGTGTACATATATGCACTGTTTTTAAATTCGTACCGTTCTGAGCGGTACGATCGAAATACCAATCGTACCAATAGGTATGCTTAATAATTATGTTTTGTTTTGGACTAAATACCGACCGTGTCAGTCGATACCGACTGGTACAGGCCGTTATTTATAATTTTGGGCGAGATATAAATAAATACTGCCCGACATGTTTCATCCAACTTTGTTTCAATGGCATTTTCAAAATTTTTCCAAACTTGCAAACGAAAACAGATACACTAGATTCTCAGATTCTCCTTCAGACTTCAATAATCAAAATTTAATTGCCACTTTCTTTGTCCAGGTGTGAAACGGAAACCTAATCATCGATTTGCCGAAGTACGCCATTTTCTCTACCCAGGCCACATCATTTTCCATCGCATTGTTTTCCATCGCAAGGTCGCACATATTAACATTTTCATCTCACATCGCAAATCTGATCTTGACTTGAGAATTTGAGATTGTGTTAATGTTCTAAGAAAAAAAAGAGAAATAGAATAAAGAAAAAAGTTGAATTGACTTGAGATTGTATTTGTGGTGGAAAATGGTTGCTTGTGTGAAAAAGAGTTTTATGTAGCTGTGATGTCTCCGACATGCTAACTCTCTCATGATCTCATCTCTCCCTTTGAAACTTTACCTGTCATTTAAGATGAGTGATATTACCTATTAGATGAGTTCCATTCAAGGTGCTATAAGTGTGATCTATAATTATTATTCTAACAATGTTCTTCTCTTTTTGATGAGAGGAGTGATTTTATTTTAGAGATTAGATTAAGAACTTATTTAATTATATATTTGTTATAATTCTTTTTTAATATAATGTTTGTTATAATTTAAAATTTAAAGGCTTGTATTAAGAAGTATTGAGTTTATGACTTATTTTATTGTTATTTTGAAATACAGTTAATGTTTGTATATATATAATTGATCCAGACGTAAATTATTTTGAAACGATACACGAAACCGTATCGATATCAAAATAGTATCGGTACTGAAATATTATCTCGAAACGGTACACGAAATAATTTAGTACCGAAATATTTTGTACCAGTGCCTTGACTGATATGGTATTTAAAATTTTGCCTGTACCGTCCAACTGACCAGTATGGTACGGTACCAAAAACAATAAATAGAATTTCAAAACTAATTAAAGTAAATGCCATATTTAGTGGTGTATGCTCTAGTGAAGTAATTAGTATTTAGTGAATACTGAATGGTAGTTTTATTGTACTTGTGTATTGGAGTTTGAAAGCAATGTACATGTTTTGTAACATTTCTAGTAAATTAGTTCAAACAATCATGCAGTAGTATGTAGTGGATTGAATCTAGCAGCTAGTATGTTGTATGCATTTTACATGATGAATATTGGTTTTATATATATATATATATATATATGTGTATTTAGTTAAAAAGTTAATTAGTTATTTATAGGCTTATAGCTTTAGCTTTTTTACATAAATTTAGTTTTTCATTTTGATATATTTTTGGTTTTCTACATTTTTTCTTGAAAAATTGTAATAAAATATAGGCCTTTAGATGTAAAAAAAATGTTTTCCAAAACTATTTTTTGTCTTTAAAAAGTTAAAAACACAAGCTTGTGTAAAAAAAAAAAAAAAAAAAAGCACGATCCGGAATCCAAAATTTTGTATTGGTACTTTAGTTTTATAATCTTGTGTTGGATTGTATTATTATAGTTATCAGATTTCTTTTCTAAATCAATACAAGGAAGGAAGTTTATGTTATTATGAAGTCTAGGATAAAGTCTCTCAACTATTTTTCGTAAAAATTATTTGCCTTAAATTATTTGTCTTATATTAATTTTAATTTGGACTCCATACATTTAAAAAGCCTATTATTGTATTCCAATAAAATTTGGAATCTATATTAGTAAAGTCTTTTTATTTCTCTGATTGATTTTAATTTAATTTTGACGAGATCACATCCTTAAAAATAGATATTATATAAAAATTATACAAAATTTAAGAATTAGAAGAAAAACAAATAGAGAGAGACATTTCTAGGTATATTAAAAATATATTGAAATTATAAATTTTTTTAGTCATTTTCTATATTTATAATATTATATTAAATAAAATCTTAAAATTATAATACTATTTAAAATTTGAGATATGATACACATATAATACAATTACATAATATATTTTATAATAAATATTAAATGAGAAATAATTCTATAAGATATTATATATATAATATTTTATAAAAATATCTCTTATTTAATATGTTATTATAAAATATATTGTCTAATTATATTATATATATATATATATATCATTTTCCTTAAAATTTTCCATAAATTTTGGAAGTCCTTCAAACTAAATGTGATTCCGCCATTGCCCTTAGATGATTGACTATCAAAAGTTTGAATAGACAGATTAGAAACGTTTTTTGGTGACATTTTGTAAGCTGGCGACAAAGAAAACGTACGCTTCAAGACAACGAAGCATAGCTTTAAATTATAATATACACAATTGAGGGGAAACAAGAGGATTAATTAAAAATCATTTTAAAAAAATATATTTTTGTATAAATATTAAAAAATAAATATTATAATTAATTAAATATAACATAAAATATGTAAAAAAAAGTTTCAAAAATTATTTATTGTAAATAGTAAAATTAAAATTTTATTTAAAAAGTTAAAATAATCGTCAAATTTAATAATTGTTTTAATTTTTTGACAATTATTTTGGTTTTATTATTTACATTAAGTAAATTTTAAAAAAAAATTCATATATTTTATTATCACATTTAATTTATTGGGATATTTATTTTTTAATATTCATATAAAAATATATATTTTAAAAGATAACTTTTATTCAATTTAATAAAAATCTCTAACTTGACGCTCTCGTCACGATACGTTTTTTGCAGAGAGGTGCAATTAACACGTGGCAAGTACTATTGCATGGATTAGTTACTCCGACACGTTCATCACATAGGTTTGTAGGCGCAGCCTATATTGTTGGGTTCTGATGAGTGGTGTAAGAATCTCCGAGCATGGGTCCGAACAATTTGTACGGTGTGGTCTATAATGTAGGGCTCATATCTTCATGACACGTGGAGGATGTTTGTCATCGACTTATATTTGGAAGGAATTCACGGCCTTAAATTTCTCTAATTTCTTATCAACTAGCTGAATATAACCAGCTGGCCATGCATGTACCTCCCCTGTTCAACAAGGTTTTGTTTTTCTATGAGTAAGTTCAACAAGGTTTTGTTCGTATGCTAATATAAGAGTTATACATGCTTTACACGTGATCCTTTGACATTAACCTATTCTATTGGCAAGCTAGTCAATTTCTTGAGTTGTTTCATCTTTTCAAATTAACAAAACTCTTGTATTTATATTAAACTTAGGATTACATCACTATATATGTTATTTTGTTGTTGTACACGTATCAAATATAAGCTTGTATTTTAACAAAATACAATTTATTTTATAGCGGTTGTCTAAACCATAATCCAAATATTTGAACGAGAAAGATTAAATGGGCATCATGAAACTGGTGCATTTGTAATTAGCAACATACTCTTTGCGGTGCCAAACCTGCTACTGGTTTCAGTCATTCCAGGAGCTATAGCTTATTGCCTGCTTGGATTGCGCAATGGACGAGAATACTTTATCTACTTCATGTCGTCTCTATTTGCTTGTATGATGTTGTCGAGAGCCAAATGATGATTGTGGCAAGCATTGTGCCCAATTATCTTATGGGCATAATTGCGGGTGTAGGAATTCAAGGGCTGATGAAGTGAATCCTCTGTGAACATGGGTATCTTTGCAAAAATATTATTCGGCTCCCTATTTCAAATAAAAAATATAAAAGTCAACTTTAGACACCCGTACATGATTACACATGCCAGACGTGTTAGAAGAGTGGCATCGAAATCCGTTACACGTGCCGTCTACACATGTGGGACTCATTTTTACTCTGAAAACTTTTTTGCTTCTATTTCACTTGTCACGGCAAAAAGTGTACATCACCTCTTCCATTCACGACATTTTTAGACTTCTAAATACTGAGTTCAATCATCTTCATGTGTATTGTGTCAATAAAATTATTAGAAAATGAGTCAAGTGAAAGGGTGGACTACACTCTCGTGTCGAGAATAGAACTAGTAGTCTTTTTCCTCAAGTCAAATTTCTAATTTTTTTCTAATTTAGAGTACCTCACTTCAACCGATCACTTATTCATATAAAGTCCAAATTAATCATATAATATATCAAATTAAAGCTAATGAACCCATATTTCCAACCATATAAAAATTATTACCAAAAAAATAAGATTTCGTTGGTTAAGAAATGACACAAAGTCGTGATCTCAACATGAAATTTTAAAACTACTTAGGATTTCGAATTTCTTCTTCTATATGCAACGAAACTTCATCAAATTTAAGGAAGATGCTTATGAAATTATAAGAACCATTTTCATGTAAATTATTCAATCTCAAACATGTCATACCATAATCTCTAATGAAAAATTCAAAGCACAAACTATCATAGCATATCATCAATTACATGCTTTTAAACTCATTTTAAAGCATCAAAAACCATGTAATCAAATTTATATAGGTGAAAAAGAGTAGCATAGCGTTTGATACCAATTTTAAATAGTGTTAAATATTCAAATTATCTCAAGAAGCGGAATTCTTATAAGATCGGATCTTTGCTCGTTTTACAACTCACATCACTTTGTTATTTGCTCTTCTACGTCATTTAGTAGGTTATTAGAGTCTCCTAAAAATTTGTATGCTTTAAGATCAAGAGATTTAGATGTGTTTATAAAAAAATAGAGAGAGCGAGAAAGAGAGAGAGTTTTGTTATCTTTTTACTATACTTTTACACCCACATCTAATTAAAGAGTATTCTTTACTTGAAAATTAATTGATTTTTTTTAAATATATAGAAGTTAAACAACTTTCAAGAGTTGTGAATTGCGATAGTGATTGGAAGTTAATACTACAAGAAAAATAAGTATATGTAATATTTTAATTATAATTAAAATGATTATTTGTGACTAAAACAACATATTTTTATCGTAAATAGTCATTTTAATTACGATTAAAATATCACAAATTTTTTTTTTTTTTTACAAATAACTTTTTCATCTATGTAAACACTATTTGGTCATGGGTTTTACCTATTACCAACCGTATCCTTAAGAAAGTTTATGTTATTCTGCTTCTAGATGGTTGATCATCAAAAGTTAGACAGATTAGTTCCATAGGACAAAAGAGTAATAGGACAATGGCAGCTAGGATATCGCATCGATTGGAAATTAGGAAGAAACATTTTTGTAAACTTGCGATGCTGATTAGTAATTTCTCCAACGTTAAAAGAAAACGTTCGCTTCAAGACAAGCAAGCACAGCTTTATATACACAGAATTGAAGAAGAACCTGGCGTCCGTTCCCGTCACGAGACGTTTTTTGCAGAGAGGTACCTGCAATTAACAGATGGTAAATATTGTATGGTTTAATTGATCGGTCACGTTCATAATTACACGGGTTTTTTTCTTTTTTTAACTTGTTCTCAAGGTGGCAATTCAACATACAGGCGCAGCCTATAGGCTATAGGCTATATTATTGGCCCGTTCTGAATGCCAGAATCTCGGAGAATAATGCATGGGTCCGGAAAATTTGTATGGAGTGGTCTATAATGTCGGACACATATCTGCATGTTTGTGGACTGTGGAGGCCGGGATGTTTGTCATCGACCTTAATTTGAACAAATGAATTATACTTCAACAAGGTTTTGTTCGTATGCTATTATAAGCGTTACACGTGGATTAACATTAACATATTCTATTCGCAAGCTACTCAATTTCTTGACATACAAAACATATCATTGATGTCAAAATTAATCTACCGCATAATAAAGTAGTTGTTATTTGTATATCTAAGTATTAATTTATGATAAATTATCTATTATAAAAATAATTATTTATTATAAAAAAAAATTGACTTATTTTAATAAACAATAGGAAATAATTGACTCTAAATAAATAATTTTTTTTTTTTTTTTTTTTTTTTATAGAAGATGATCATCTTCTAATCATATTTCTTTAGTCTAAGAATAAAATTAGGAAAATAATATTCGAAATCAGCACATTTGGTTTAAAGGGGACAAACCTATAAACTTTGACTAGCTTAGAGGGAGAATTGATTTTTATAAATTTTTGTTTATAAAAAAATAAATATAATAATAAATAAATATGAGAAATCATGTTTTGGCTACAAAAGATATTTTATAAAAATAAATTTATAAATTAATATGATTTGATGCTATGTTAGATTTATATATTATTATTTTATATAAAGGTGAATTTATTTTTATAAAAAAATTTGTAGCTATAAAATTCTTAATAAATATTATTGAGTTTTTAAGAATTGGTCCGCCTCTCAGGCTTCGGCGGTCGGTCAGCCGCTATCCAAGCAAGCGCCCCGTGAAGTCTATAAATAAATATGTAAAATTAAGCCTTTTCCCTCAGCGAGCAGCAGCACTTCTACTCTCTTATGGCTTCTCTTCCCCACTCAGCTCTCCAACCTCTCACAGACAATGGAATCACTACCACATTAGAAATGGAAACCATCGAGAAAAGCACAGTGCCAAACAAAAGACAAGGATCAGGAGGCCGTTCTAACATCATGAAGGAGTTTGGGACAGAGCAGTTGGATGATGATGGTGATGGAGTTTTCTTGACATGGAAGGATCTAAGCGTGAGAGTTTCCAATGGAAAAAGAGGAACAAAATCAATCCTTCAGGATCTAACAGGTTATGCTCGACCTGGGGAGCTTCTAGCCATTATGGGTCCTTCTGGTTCCGGCAAATCTACACTTCTTGATGCTTTAGCTGGTAATTCATTATAATTAATTAGTTTCTTTGCTTCCTTTTCTATTTTTGAAGAAATTAATTTAGACGTTGTTTGTTTTTTAAATTATCACATGATCCCATCTTAAATTTATCATTATATATTTTTTAATTTTAAAATAATTTTTTTAAATTTCAAAACAAAATTAATATTAAAAAAATATTTTATAACAATATCTTTTTAATTTTTATCTTACCTCATTTATGAAAACAAACAAAGCCTAATTATATGATTGAAGGACTCTTGCTTTCAGATGAAGATATGTGTCTAATATTTGAGGGGTACTCGTGTTTTTTTGGATTTCTGTAAATTAATTAGAAGATGGTAAAAATATTTTTAAAAAAAATCTGATTGCTAATTAAATATTCTTATATTACCTCACGAGCATCAAATACTATAGTTATAACGTATGTACCTTTGTTTTCAATTGTTCTTTCTTTTTGTGAGTAAATGAATCTGAATTTTATTTATAAAAAATAAGACATATTGGAGTTTCTAAATTTTAGAATATAGGGGATAATTAAATTAGGATGTTAGTTGGAGTAGTTGTATTTTAGGATTCTGGGTTAAAAATGATGTTCTTTATTTGGGTTTAACAACTCGCTTTCTGAGGTTTTAGACTCACTATAATTTGTATTAGAGAGATGCTGGAGGTCGGTCGGATTATTCTCATCATCAAAAGTAGTACAACGATATTTGAGCTATTTTTTTATGATAAATACAATAAAATAAAATAAAATAAATAATATAATAATAAAAAAACACAATAAAAAATATAATAAAAAAGTAAAATGAAGAAAACATAATAAAAAATATAATAAAAACATAATAAAAAACACAATAAAAATATAAAATAGAGATGGATTTTTAAGGAATTCGGCCTTGGGCCGATGCCTGCCGCCTCCGGTAGTGATGGGAGACACCACCCACCCCATCGAGACCGGCGGATTCCAGCAAGTTTACCTCTTCAACGGCGAGCTCTAGCGAGTTTTGGTGTGTTCCACGAAGACTTAAATTTGAAATGGGTCCTACAACTTGTCGGTTTCGATGGGGTGGGTAGTATCGTCCACCATCACTAAAACGACGAGCTGCTTTTAACGAGAGAGTCGATCCGATTAACTCTCAATAAACCTCTTTATAAAATGCAACTACTAGCTTTTTTGTTTTTTCAAGCAACGTATTAATAATGGTGTCGAACAAAGTTCTAAACATTTAAATATTCAAACTTTTATTTTTAATGCACTTTTGTAGAAGCATGAGTACTTCTAATGAAAGCTTTATAATATAAAATGCAATCTCTAATATTGAATTGACATGACATGACGTTCGTGGAAGAATTGCATGTTGCCTTGATTTATGCAACAAAAATTGAGATTTATGACATTATTTATGATCAAATATTTATAAGATTAATAAAAATATTAATATTTTATAAGGAGAGGGTATCGGCCTCTATATATATAAATTTAATTTTCATTTTGGGTTCTTATAATTATTTTGTTTTTTTAATTTTTTTTTAGTCGTTAATACAGGTACGACGACCTAATTATTTTGGATTAATTGATATTATTGCAGGGAGGTTGGACTCTAACACAAGGCAAACGGGAAAGATTCTGATAAATGGTCATAAGCAGGTCCTGGCTTATGGAACATCGGTATGTAATTAATTAAGTAGATCGTATGTATAAGAGAAGAGCAGTACTATGTGTAGTTTCAGTTTTATGTACGTAAAAGACTCGTTTTGTCAATTTCTTTTTTAATTTTAGATTTCAAATTTTTATATACAATATATTAATAACTAACACATAAAAAAATAAGTTTTTTATAAATCCTTTTAAGAATATTTAGAATTTTTCATAAGAAAAACACACTCCTAGCATATATATATATAGGTCAATATAAGTCTGAATCAATAATGCTATATGAGTATTACAAGTTTTAACGGTACGGTATCTTGAGTTGTTATCTCATCAATCAAATACTAAAATAAAACAAATTGCAAAACTAATAATGATAAAAAATAATATTTACATTTGTTAAATAATTTATTTTTAAAAAATTAAGTAAAATTTTGGAACTCTCATATTTTTTTATTTTTTATTTTATTTTATGATAGCCCTATTTTTTAAAAAGAAAGTAGGCAAATATCACACACTCAAAAATTATATATAGCATTCAGAAGTTGTAATTACTACTTCCGTATTCCACTATTATAATTTATTGTATTTTTTTAATATAAAATAATTGTTTTGACTAATCATATTAATAGAATATGTAAATAACTGTATGTATCAAAACTCGAGATGGGAATAAGTTAGGTCGACTAATGAAAATTGTAAATCGTGACATCCTTAATTATTATCATGCTTATAATAATGCTGTATTAGTTTGAACTTGAACCGTCAATTAAGCTTAAATCCAAAAAAACTGCACGGCCAACTCAAAACACCAGTGACTCAAAAACACTGTTGTTTGTCCTAAAAGCCGTCGAAATTGAATTTATTAAAATCTATCTTAGACTGTATCATTTTGAAAAATAAAATCATATCAAATAATTGATGGATACTGAACATTAGTCTGAGTAAACAAAAGTGAAACAAGAAGGTATTGCATATGATAACCCATTCCAGTTCTAACAGATTTTCATCTTGCATATGATAAGCCATTCCAAGTCTGCCACATCCACTCTTTGGTGTTCTTTTATATTTCTTCAAGATTGAAAATGTAGATTCATATCTGTACAGATATAAGCTGTTTTTTTCTATATTTATTTTCGCTTTGTTGTTTGTTTTTGTTTAATAAAAGCAAAAAACATAGTTAGTTTTTAGGACTTTTAGTTCGTAGAATGTATCCCGAATCCGTCGTAGAATGGATTTGGGATTGGTTTGTTTGTTGTTTGATTGTTGGTTATTATTTTATCTTGAACAGAGTTGTCTGTCTCTCAGATAATGATCTGGAGAGGTTTGCAGGTCGAACTAGACTATATCAGTCACATTTAATGTACTGGAGAGTAATAGATCATCGTTAGTTGACTTGTAATGTATATCTCAAATTCAGTTGTAACATTCGATATTAATAAATGCAGATTGCTTTCATTTTTTTTAAAAAAATTTCTAACAGATTTTCCAAATATATAAATTAAACTCAGGCCTATGTAGCACAAGATGATATTTTAACGACGACTTTGACGGTGAAAGAAGCAGTGTACTACTCAGCTCAACTCCAATTACCAGACTCAATGTCAAAATCAGAGAAGAAGGAGAGAGTAGAGATGACAATAAAAGAAATGGGATTGCAAGATGCCATGAACACCAGAATTGGAGGGTGGGGAGCCAAAGGCATTAGCGGTGGGCAAAAGAGGAGAGTGAGCATCTGCATAGAGATTCTAACACGCCCTAAGCTTCTGTTCTTGGACGAGCCAACCAGCGGGCTTGACAGTGCAGCATCATTTTATGTCATGAGTGGAATTGCACACCTCGGGCAAAGAGATGGGATCCAAAGGACCATTGTTGCATCCATTCATCAGCCTAGCACTGAAGTCTTTCAACTCTTTCACAATTTGTGTCTCCTTTCTTCAGGTAGAGCCGTGTATTTTGGTCCTGCTTCTGCAGCAAATCAGGTAAGTTAAATGTTCCATGTTTCTGCAGCATGCTGATAGAGTTCAAAGTAGGTATCTAATTAGAATAATTGTACATACATTTGTAGAATACGTAAACACATCATAATCGCTTAAAAAAAAGTAGGATCTACTATTAAAATGCTAACTTTTTCATGTTAATCTTGTATTTTATTCACTTTTTCCAAAGCAATTGAGTGATGTTTGCATACCTCACAAATGTAAATATCATTTATCATTTAATTAACCACTCTTCCTTCTGATTAATTCATTTGCAGTTTTTTGCTTTAAGTGGTTTCCCATGCCCTACCCTCCAAAATCCATCCGATCACTTCCTAAAAACCATAAACAAGGATTTCGAAAAGGTGGGTTCAATGTCCTTTCTCAGGGTGCTAAAACAAGAGAAAAAAAAGAAGAAGAAGCAATGGTCTCAAAGCTCATGAATTTGTGTAATTACAGGACATTGAAAAAGGTTTAGCTGGATCAGCAATATCTACAGAGGAAGCAATTGAAATACTTGTAGAGTCGTATAAATCATCAGACTGGTTCCAACAAGTACCAAAGCAGGTAGCTGAGATATGTAAACAGGTGAGCATGCATGTAAGTATATTTAGCATTTATTCATTCACACAACAGGCTAATATTCAAACCGATCATGACTGACGTTTTTCGACTTGCTGTTTTAAGGACCACAAAAAATTGGAGATGAAGAGAAGCCATGCAAGTTTCCTTACTCAGTGTCATGTTCTAACAAGAAGATCTTTTGTGAACATGTATCGTGATCTAGGCTACTACTGGTTGCGCCTAGCAATTTATATCGCGTTGGCTATTGGCCTCGGTACAGTGTTTTTTGACATTGGCCATAGTTATGGTTCAATTCAGGTGAGACATCATGAGTTGATTCCAATATCTTTTCAAATTAACAAGACTCTTGGGGGTTTATATTGAACAAGGTACTGCATTGAATTAATGTTTCAGGCAAGAGGTTCGCTGATCATCTTTATAGCCTCATTCCTAACATTCATGGCCATTGGTGGATTCCCATCTTTTGCGGAGGACATGAAGGTACAAACTTCGATCAACTCTTTTCTTTCTGTTAATCACAAGCGCACAAAAGAATTTAGTTTTGGAAAAATACTTTAGTGATAAAGAGGTTACACAAAAATAAATTTACAAATAGCTTGATATGATATGTTTATTTGTAAAGTTACTTTTATTATAAAATAAATCTAATGGATCATTCTATAAAATTGTTGTTATCGTGCGGCAATTACGATAAATAATACAGAATTATAAAAAAAAATAGTAAAAGAAAATCTCATAGAGATTTAACGTGATTCAGTGATGTGCCTATATCCACAGGAGTAAGTTGGTTTTGAAATCTTATTTATTTTTCAATAATTTTAAAATTTTTATTTAAAAGGTTTAAAAAAATCCCAAATTTGGAACTCAGATTCCCAAATTTGAAATTCAAATAAACACCCTTACACAAGAGCAAGTGGCAGAAATTTCATTATATCATAAATAGGGTTACATTTATGTATTTATACTAATCCTAGCATAAGATCACTATATTTGTCATCTTGTTGTTGTACACGCATTAGATATGAACCACATATTTCAATAAAATCATATCAGTTTGTTAATTTATTTTGTGTAATTTCAATATTTGTAGCAGTCCTCTTAATTTTATGCTTTCCGCTATAATCCAGATATTTGAACGAGAAAGATTAAATGGGCATTACAACACTGGTGTATTTGTAATTAGCAACACACTCTCTGCGGTGCCATACCTACTACTGGTTTCAGTCATTCCAGGAGCTATAGCTTATTACTTGCCTGGCCTACGCAATGGAGGAGAATACTTTGTCTACTTCGTGTCGTCGCTATTTGCTTGTATGATGTTGGTCGAGAGCCAGATGATGATTGTGGCAAGCATTGTGCCCAATTATCTGATGGGTATAATTGCAGGTGCAGGAATTCAAGGGCTGATGATTTTAGTTGGCGGATTCTTCAGATTGCCAAATGATCTTCCTAAACCCGTTTGGAAATACCCATTACATGAGGTGGCTTTTCACAAGTATGCATATCAAGGAATGTTCAAGAACGAGTTTGAAGGAACAATATTTCACATTAACAGAGATGGAGGGCCAGAAATCATCACTGGGGAGGAGATTTTGAGAGATATATGGCAAGCTGAAATAGGTTACTCTAAGTGGGGTGATCTTATTGTATTGTTGGGGATGATTGCTTTCTATCGACTCTTGTTTCTGCTCATCGTCAAGCTTACTGAAAAGATCAGACCCTGATCAGTATTTTAAGGTGAATCTTCATGTCATGAAGAGAAGCTGCTGGAGATGATCACTATCTGGATCAAAGGTGTTTGCTATATGTTTCTGTGAAGTGCAAAATCTACTTTTGGCAATACGATATCCGTTGTTTCATGAATCTGTAATGAATATGTTTTTAGAAGTACACTGGATATTTGATAGTATCAAAGTATACATAATTAATGCTAAGTACTTGAAATAATCAAGATCGAATTTTGACTCTTCTTTTTGTCTTTCTTACAATCCTCCACCACCCAACTTTCAAAAATTGTTTTCACCTTAATGGGTATGAAGTCCAAGATCTTAATCCTTCTTTGTTGAAGGCCCAAACGTTTTTTGGTCAAAAAAATGTGTTATATATATGTATATATATATACTGACAAATTATAGTAAGATAAAGATAGGAATATACAATGTTACTCTATTTATATTTTAGAAAAATTTATAAATTATAATCTCATTTTACCTGTGATGATGAGGTAATGTTATCATCAATTTTAAATTTATATTTTTAAAAAATCTTTAAATAAGATAAATGTAAAATTACTCTTTAAAAAATTAAGATCTCATTTAGTTACACAGTTCATATGAGATGAGACAAGATGTTTGTTAAAATTTGAATAAAATATTGTTATAATATAAATTTTTAATATTTTTATTTTATTAATTGAAAATGTTGAATTGTTTATTATATTTTATGTGAAAATTTGAAAAAACTATAATAATTCTAAGAAAAAATACTTCTACACTTACATATGGGAGATCCCGATTGGGATTCTACCTAGTGTTTTTTTTTTTTTTTTACTTTTTTCATCTATTTTTTAATATTAAAAAATTGAAAAATACAATATCATTAAAAAATTTATTCTTAATCATTAAATGAAAAAAAATTAAAAATAGATTAAAAATTTAGGGAAATTTTTTTTGTCTCTTTAGTATGCCCCACTAGATTGTCGCTCCTTATTTTTTATTTTATTTTATTTTTTATTTTTACATAATGATTAAAAAGATATTGTTTAATAATACTGTGAATTTTTTTCTTTTTTTTTAAATGTTTAAGCATATTAAAAAAATGATGTAAAAAAATAAAAATACAAAATATATAAATTAAGACTAATGGGGCAAGCTAGCGGGGTATACTAACGGGCCCCTAGCATTTCCCATAAACTTATGGTCTAGATTCTCGACTGAGAGTCTCATATTTGGGTTTAGTATTTGTGATAGGATAATGATAAGTATACTACCCGCCTACCACTCCTTTACTATTCTATAGTATACTTGTAATTTGTAATTTTTTATTATTTTGTTAAAGTATTTTTTAAATATATTTAATAATTAAAAAATTATATAATTTTACTAAGGTCCCAATCCTGCTTGGATAGAGAGACTGGATGAGATTGTTTTAGATAAAAGTTAAAATTTGAATAAAATATTATTATAATATGGTTTTTAATATTATTATTATTTTAGAATTTGAATATGTCAGTTGTTTATTATATTTTGTATTAGAATTTAAAAAATTATAATAATTAAATGAGATAAGATGAGATCATTTCTGCATTCAAATGAAACTTAATAATCATTTCTTTAATCATTAAGTAAAAAAAAATAAAAAATAAACAAACAAACAAATAAATAAATAAATAAATAAAGGGTTAAATAAAGGGGTAGTGGGAAGTATGTAGTATATCATTATCCATAATTATAAGAGATGAGGTAAGATAGCTTAGTTTCGTATAATCAAATCATTCTTTAAAAGACCATGTTACTTAGTTTTTCTCTCTCCTATAATTCTCTCTGTCCCTAGGTGATATTCGACAACCAATATCCAAGAGTAACCTCCTTTCTCTAGAAGGGGGTGGGTCGGAACCATATCTCCGACCACCTCTGCCCCTCCATTTTTTTCTATTTTTGTAGCCTATTTTTTGTTTTTTCGTTGACTTTGCTTGTGTTTTTGTTGTTTTTGTTTCAGTGTGTCTGAGCCAATTTCGACCAATCTCTTGCATATCGGCACCCTTAGACCAACACATGCCGCCTCCTTAGTCATTACAGACGCTGATCTTCAAGTTTTTTAGGGGGGGGATTCATATTTTCAACAAGCGCGTATGCCGCATCCACGACCCTGGCAATGCTGACAAGACCCCAACAAAAATGACCAAAGTCAAGGCCCGAGGTAAACATAGACAACTGAGGTTGGGACACTTTTGGGGGTAAGCTCAGCTTTGGAGGACTTCTCTAGGGGCTTAGAATATGCCCTAAGAAGTTTGGACGAAACGCATGGGTCAATTGAGAAGTGACTCAAGTTTTTCCTTTTGACCGTGCTATGGCTCAACCCGGACAACCCCCTAACACTGTCATTGACATGCATTAACAGCCCCTGACACTGTCATCGACATGACTTAGCAGCCTCACTACACTATTGCTGACAAGTCTTGACAACTCCACGACACTACTGCTAATAAGCCTTGACAGCCTCATAACACTGTCGCTGACATGCCTTGACAGTTCCAGAACACCCTGACATGCCTTGACAATCTCATGACACTGCCATTGACAAGCCTTGCTAAGCCCATGGCCCTTGCCTTGTCAACCAATAAGGTTAGTAGAAATGTCCAGCATGTAGGACAGCACGCTTAGTTGCACACCAATAGTGACACTAGCATGCTCATGTAGAAGCATAATACCCAGGCAACACCAGCAGGTAACCCAGCGCCGAAGCCCATGCCTGGGCCATGCTAGTCATGCCTACGTGCAGCCCAACAACACCATCAGACCATGCGCACGCAAGCAGAAAGTCATAGCTAGCGCTTGGTCATTCCCATGACCAATGCCATATACTAGCCAAGTTCATAAGAAGCATGCCACCAACAACACATTAGTAGTGCTCATGGCTCACGCCATGACACATCCTGAACAACCCCACAGTCATGACATGACCCATGCCATGACATGCTCCTGACATTGTCACTAACAAGCCTAGATAGGCCAAATGGCCATGCCTTGACAAGCCCGGAACCCACCATTGATCTTGCCTCGACACAGCCATTGACAAGCCCGGACAGCCCCATGGGCCATGTCTCGACATGCCCTTACAGCCTCACGGGTAAGGGTGTAAATGGTCCAATCCGGAAAATTTGTGGACCGATTCCATTCAGTCCAAGAATTCTCTCACCCTGGACTAGACCGAACAGGAGTTCGGTCCATACCGGTCCGGTCCAATTCGGTCCAGGGGCGGTCCGGTCTATGTCATCTAGTCATCTAGTCAATGACGCCAACGCCCAGGCACCCTGTTTGGGCCATGTCATCTAGTCACAACATGCCAACTAAGGCTGTAATCGAGCTGAGTTTTGGTTTGCTGAGCTCGAGTTGGATTCAAAATATTCGAGTTCGAGCTCGAGCTCGAGTTCGAGTTTTTTATTTTTTGTTCGAACTCGACTCAATAAACTAAACTTCTAATTCAAGCTCAAGCTCAAACTTGTCGCACAACCGAATTCGAGTTGAACCGAGCTCAAGCTTGAATTTTTTTTAAAGATTTTTTGAATAAAATTTATTTATAAATAAATACCTAATAAAAAATTAATATTTAATATCTAATTAGTTGATATTTATTTATCATAACAATATGTTATATGTTTATATATTATTAATAAATACACATAATATGATATCATATACGTATTTCACATATTTCTCACGTACTAATATATGAAATTATTAAATTTTATAGACTAATTATTGTACAAATTATAAAACATAACTATGAAATATATTCATAATATAGATATAAGTAATAAGATTACATATTACATATTACTTATTTAATTATAAAAATGCTATACTTATATTATTAGCAATATATATATAAAATATATATGTGTATATATTTATCGATATATAAATGAATTTTAATCGAGTCGAGCTAACAAGTCGACTCGAGCATAAATGAGCGAGCCTTAATGAGTTTTAGCCGAGTTGAGTCGAGTATGTATCATTTACTATTTGAGTGGGTATCTGTTTTCACGAGTGAGATTTTTTTTTTTTCACAAGTTGAATTCAATCTGAGTTTAACCAAGTGAGTACCAAACGGATTTTCGAATAGCCTAATTCATTTACAACTCTAATAGCAACCATGCTCAGGCCCCTTCCTTGGGCCATGCCAGCCAGGCCAACATCATATCAGCATGTCTATGGCCTATGTCATGGGCCAACCAAAAGCCAACACATGCTAGAGGCCTGTTTTAGTTATCTTTCAAATGGGCCCATTAGGGTTCCCAAATTATTTTAGTTTGCCTATAAGTAGGACCTTAGACACTTTGTTTTACATCTTTTGAACATTTTGCTTATTTTCCTAGAGAAACGGTTTGAAAGATCATTGTTGGTGCCTTAACACTTAGGCTTTGAAGGTGGAACTCGTGAATCCCCTGTAGATGATCATCACCTTGTAATTCATGAATATGTGTGATTTTATTTATCTTTCCTTCATCACCTTGCAATTCGTGAATATATATTAAATTGTTCATCAATCTTATGAGTATGTCCCTTTCTACTATTGTCTTTCATTATTCATATATTTTCTAGTTTGTTCTTATATTTCCTTGTATGTTCATATATCTTCATATCTTTTAATTTTTCACATATCCCAAAATATCAAAAAGAAAGCATTCAACTTCCCTTTGTCATCTTAGCGAAAATATTCAGTCTATAAATTGCCATATCCGAATATTCTCACATGTTCTCACCCACCAAACACGTATTTAGCTTTCATCATCCGATATAATTGCTTTCCCATCCAAATACATTCCTAGAAAGACTATCCTGTCATCCAAACACCTATAGTTGAAATCCATAGTCTTACCCTAAGATTTCCTACACTCTTGGAAAACCTAAACCTACTCCTAGTCCAAGTCCAACTCTTACTTCCTACAAATTCAAACCCATTATCCATTTCTATTCCAACTCCAACTTCAACACCTACCAATCCTATCATTCTTATCATAGAATCCTAGCCACCTCACACTTATCCAACCATATTTCCTATTAAGACTCTTACAAATGAGGAGTCCTAACCTTATCCAACTAACCCAAATTCTTATATTTTAGAAAGTGACTAAACCAACTCAAACACCATCTTTCTTACATTCCCTACCTTATCCAAGACACCTAAATTCTAACCCTAGGAACTCAAGGTTACTATAAACAGGCCAATACCAACCAAATTGACAAGAAGTGTTCGATTATCACAAATAGGTATGAGTTTAGGGGACCTTAGTGTTTAAGGACTAGACCGAGGTCCCTGACACGCATGAGTGCAACGGCATCCTAGAGTTGTTTTGGAGGTCATGCATGGCTCTGGCAGCCTCTCCAGTCTTAAATCTCTCAAATCTAGCTGGTTGTTTTCCCTTTTCGATGACGCTTGTAATGCATCTGCCAACACCGCCATTGGTCATTTGTGGGCGATTCAGTGTAGATTTCGGCTTCCATATATTATCGTTTTTTCTAATAAGTGATCTTGAGAAAGAGATCATGGATTTCTTCAACAAGCACTTCTAGACAACAAGCAACAATGTACCGCCACCTTCACCATTCCGTGCGGCGTATCCACCATCTCCAGTGTTAGTTCTATGATTTACTTTTATGTAAATATTTTATTTTAATCTTTATGTAATACAGCATCCTCTGATAGGATATGGGTTGGGACTAAATTATTGGTCCTGAATAAACCTTTTTTCCCCCTTTTTTCATCTCTTTTACATTATACTTTATTGCTTGGGATATATTTGTTGGGATCCCAATTTTGTTCTCATATATAGTTCTTTTTAGTTTAATCTATTTAATTTGCTTTAAAAAAAAACATCCCTTAAAAAATATTACGTTTTTTAGTTAATGCGGGCGTCACGTGGGAATTGGAACAAATATTACAAGGATCATAGTGAAGCCCAACGAGTAGTGGGCCTAGTAGCGCTCTTTACTGTTGGTGTGCAGCTTGTGCTTGAGGCGCAGGCGCAGCAAGAGAGCGAGCGAGCGAGAGAGAGAGAGAGAGAGGAAGGAGAGAGATGGAGCATGCGGATGTGGACATGGCGAGCGCAGAGGGCGCCCCCGGTAACAACGAAACAGTAATACTCTTTCTTTTTCCAAAACCTTTCATTTGATTGGATTCTTCATCAAGACAGTGATAACCAACGAAACCCTAACTGTTAACTGTGTATTGCAGGAACTGGAAGACATGCAGAAGCGCTTGAAAGAGATGGAGGATGAATCGGCTGCTTTGCGAGAGATGCAGGCCAAGGTCGAGTCGCAGATGGCTTCCACACAAGGTTTATTTTTCTTTTGTGTTTTTTGTAGAATTCCTCAAATTCCCGTTTATTTTTCTCTCATTTTTTTTTTTCAAAATTCATTTATTAATCAAACTTCTAGGCTTCGGGTGTTTACCTTTTCACTTTCTTGAATACTCTTTTTTGGAGGTTAAATTTATATGAGAAGATTGATTTGGCCCTAATGCACTGCTATTAAGAAGATGATGCTTTGTTTTAAACAACATTGACACTTATTCCTCTCTCTCTTTCTCATGCAATTAGATCCTGGTAGTGCTGCTGCAACGCAGGCAAATAGAGAGGAAGCAGATTCTCGATCAGTGTTTGTTGGCAATGTGAGGCCACTTTTTCTTATTTAATTGTTGTCTGGCATTGTAGAATTTGATATCATTAATGTAGTCTGATAAATGTCTGAAAAGGGAACATATAATTAGCATTGGGAGATTGTAGTGAAAGAGGAAAATGAAAGACCATATTGACATTTCGGTGCAACCGAAGTTGAATCTTTTGAAATCTGAGACAGGAAGTAATTTTAATGTTCCTGCTTAAATGCCTTTGAGAATGAGGGCCCTTTTGGTTGTTTTAGATAAAATAGTTATTAAAAGTTTGCAAATGAGCTCTAGCTTGAATGGCATCTCCTCACCCTTTTAGAATTGGATGGAGGTGAGATCTTCAGTACAAGAACACTGTAACCTACTTTATTATTAACAGAACTTTTATTTTTGAAAAAAGAAAAAAAGAAGAAAGAAGAAAAATCGATACACTTGTTTCCAATGGTTTTGTTCCCCGGGTGGATTCCTCTCCCTCTCCCCTTCCCTCTCCATGCCTCTTTAGGAACATAAACCTGTTCTTTTTAATGGGAAGCAAACAGGTACTCACACACACACACACAAAAGCCATTTCTTCCTTTGTTATGCTAGTGTCTTATCTTTTTCTATTATTTATCATACTGCACTGAAGGTTCATCAATAAACTCGTTTTTGGTTGACATTGGATCCCTTATACCTGCCCAACATCTATGTTTCAGCCTTTATCGTTTTCTTAGAAATTAGGGCGAGAAAGTTTCTTAAGGTGAATCTAGCAAGTGGTGAAGGCATTGATGATTGGGGGTGGGTTTGAGGCCTAATTATAATCATTGGGATCTTTTATTTTTTTTTTGAAAAAATAACAGTGTTATTTGAACTTTGAAGAGTTGTTGAAGAACATGCATACCAGAAACTGATTAGGAATCTAGAGTGCTACGAGAATTGTACATTCCCTGGATCGTATTTCTACATCTACATCTAATGTAATGGGAAGTTGAATAGCCAGTAGTACTAATATCAGACGTAATAGGTTGATTTCACTTCCATCCACTAGTTCGGCTGTAATGGGTAGATCTGCTAGGCTTATGTTTATTATTTTCTTCTCTTTGCTTGGTTGTTCTTTGCCAAAAATAATGCTTTCATGTGCAAATTGGTTCTGCAGGTGGATTATTCGTGTACTCCTGAAGAAGTACATCAGCATTTCCAGCCATGTGGGACGGTGAACAGAGTCACCATTCGCACTGACAAGTTTGGCCAACCTAAGGGTTATGCTTATGTTGAATTCGTTGAAGCTGAGGCTGTTCAAGAGGCTCTTCTGTTGAATGACTCTGAACTACATGGACGTCACTTGAAGGTGAAAGCAATAGTTCCAGTTTTTTTCCCCCTTTATTTTTTGGTCTTATATTGACATGATTAGTTAACTCGATCCTTTTTATTTCATCCATCAACCTTATGAGATTTTTTAACATGTTTGCAGGTGACTGCTAAACGGACCAATGTGCCTGGGATGAAGCAGTATCGTCCTCGTCGACCCAATCCCTATGTGCGAGCTAGTAGTCCCATTGTTGCTCCCTACTCATACTCCCCTTATGGTTATGGGTATGCTTCTTGAACATTGCCTCCTCTTCTTGATCACGCATTAACTTGTGATTCCCCTGAAAAATCTTGCTTTTCCTTGATTTCATTGTTAGCAACTGCACTTTGTGAACCTTTGGCATATTACTTATGCAGGAAGGTTCCGAGATTCAGAATGCCAATGCGTTACAGTCCGTACTTTTGAGGTGCTCAATTTTTGCATGAATCAGGTATGATGCTAGTCAACCGATGGACAGGTTCGCCGTCTTATTCCTTTTGTCGTCTGAGGGATAATGTTTATAAAGATTTAAGAGACAGCTGTACTGCTTAAGTTGCTGTTTAATTGTTTTGAGATTTGAGCATATTTTGTTCGAGGCTGAGTCATAACGATATAATTTCAATGTTTGCACTGGCCATGCTTGCTGCCTATTCTATATAGTACTGCTGAGATTTTCAACGAAGCTTCCGTTGTAAATTTTGGTTGTAATTAAGACTTGTTCGGCTTGTTTAGCTCATTTTCCTGAAATTCTGAGTGTGACAAGGTCCACAAATTTGTGTCAAACTTGAGGAGCATCAACATTCTTTGAAGTTCATACTGATCATACCTTTCTATCTGTCTGCATGATTATCATATTTATCGAAGGATATGCGTAGATGGAAAAAAATAAAAAAGAGAGAAAAAGAGGAAAAAAAATACTTTGAATAGGTATATAGACTTCAAAAAGAGCAGATTTTCTTCTTGATTATTGAAGAAAACAACTTCCTTTCTTTATCTCATTTTCCATTTTGAAATCATGTACCATGACATGATTGAGCTTCTTCTACGCTTTGGGCCCCACCAACCCAAAACCCAAAGCATTATCAATGCAACGCCGTAGCCGTATGTACGTTTCTGGCCCATATTGCTCATCATTTGCCTGACCCCACCACCATTGTCTCCCAGTCCCCCAGCATCAGCATCATCCAGGACCATCAATTATATTTCTATTTAAAATTTAAAACAAAATAAAACAAAGAGAGAACATTTTCCCACTTCCTTAATAATTTACGATATTTTTTATATAGGAACAAAAAAGGAGAATTTACACGTCACACAAAACGACAATCTTAAAATGTGTACAAATACTTCCCGACGTTTTTATATCACAAATTATCCGAAACCCTATCAGCTTCCTTCCCCATAACACGGACCACCTAAACACCAACCCCACCCGACATCTGTATTCTACATACGAACACATACTTCTGACACATTTGACGCCACGTCATCGTTTATCCCATCTAGCTCTCACACGAGTGTTCTGCAGGCGGATGCTTCTGGGTCCCACATCGCCGGCAATAGGTATTTCCTCCCGTTCACCCCATTAGCGTTGTAGCTCGCTCCGCTGCTCTTGTCCGTAAGTACTTGACCTGGATAGCCGGGGTAAGATCCCGATCCGAACATACCCGTGCACGCCGATACAGCCTCCAATGGCGCCGTAGCCGGGCCCTGGAAGTAGCCGTTGTTGAAGGGGTTCGTGACGGTGCCGGCCAAAAGTGTGGCCAAGTTAATGATCATCCCGTCCACTCCGACGTCACCACTGGGAGAGACCAACGGCGGGGTCTGTGGGCCGTAAATGGGCTGATGATAAGGCCACGCGCACTGTCCCGGACACTGAGTCTCCGAGTTACCGACCCAGACGTACGCCGTTCGAGTTTTTCCACCAGCCCGCCGAGTAGACCCGTGGGTACCGCACCTACTCATGCAAAACCCATCTACCACAACGTCCTTCGCCGTCAAAACCACGGTAATGGCGTCCAACTGGTTTATCTTGTTGGCCAGAGCCACCAAGTGAAAATTTTTAAGCGACTTTCCGAGAGTATAAGCCGGGTGGAGGATTTGCTTCCCCAGGACAATGGTGGAGGCACCACCCTTGTACTTCTCCGTCGTCTTCCACCACGAGGATGCGGAAGGTAGCGGAGTCCGAGGCGAGTTGAGAGACTGGATGAAGTCGGCGACAATGGAGCGTTGGACGGGAGTGAAATCGCCGTACCAGACGAGATTAACAGTGATATTTCCCTTGAGAAGAGCACCGTGGTGGTATTTGAAAAGGAGCGGCTGTTGCTCCACTAGAGCAGTGAGCTTCCGGGAAGAAGCGAGAGCGGGGTCGATGGAACAGAAGAGAGAGATAAGAATGGCAAAAAAGAAAACAAGCTGGGACATGGTGATTCGAAGCTGGTTGGAGTGAAAGTGTTAGGTTTTAGCCAAAAGCTGATAGGGGAATGGAAGAGAAGAGTGTGGTATTTATATTGGAGAGGGGGGGATGTGAAAGCGCAAGGGAAACAGCTCAAAGAGGTGTGCTCATCAAGCAAGCAAGCAAATAGCAAGGTAAAAAAGTAGGGGAAGGCTTTGACAGGCTGTCAAAAGGTTCTGTAGTAGGTTGGGTCTACAGTCTATACAGAGAGAGAGAGAGAGAGAGACGTATGTAATTTTATAAACCGAAGGAGATGATGATGCACCTGTATAGCCACTCCTCAGATTAAGAGCATTCACGTTTGTAAAAATTTGCACATATAAAGTATTTTTTTTTTTTTTATTAAATATAATCAAAATTTTTTGATATATATATATATTTAGGCTCCATTTGAGTCAGAGAGAGTTGATTTTATATCAATTTTATTATTATATTTTTTTAATTTTTTATATAGAATATAAATTTTAATATATTTTTTAAAAATTTTAATACATATTTTTTAATTTTTAATTCAATTTTAAAATAATAATAATATTAAAAAATAAATTAAATTTATTTCAATTATCTCATTTTTTAATCCAAACGAAATTTTATATTTTTTAAAATTTATTTTATATAATCTATTAAGAATGTTTTAGATTTCGTTTGGATTTAGAAGTGACTTAAGTTAATCTCAATTCATTTTTATTTTATCATTATATTTTTATAATCTTTTATACAAAATATATATTTTTATATATATTTTTTAAATCTTAATATATATTTTTAAAATTTTAAAATAATAATAATATTATAAATTAAATTAAATTCATCTCAATAACTTATTGGATTTTTTACATACTCCCATGGCCATGGGCCATGACACTACCACAGCTCTTGATCACTCTTCCGAAGCTCTCTACATATCTCATCTTTATAATAATAATAATAATATTTATAATAATAAAATGTGTAAAAATGATGTAATAGTTTTAAAAGAATTGTGTAAATATAAATTTTACATGAAAACAAATTAATTTTTTAATAATAATTTTAAAAAAATTATTTTTATATTATTTACATATTCTATAACTGTATATAATATAATTACATCATTTAATTTATGAGAAAGAAATCAGTAGCCTGCCGTTCGATTGGAATCCTATTGACCAAGCGCGGAATAGTATATATACGGTATGCATGGCAGGAATATTAAATAAATAATTATAAATATCATAAATTAAATAAGTTAAAAGTTAAATCTAATAAGATTTTAAATAATTAATCTTATTTTTATCTTATATTAAATTGGCCAGAAACTAAATATTTTGGCTTAAATTAACAATAAAATTAAAAATAATGTCAAATATGACTTATTTTAAGATTGGCTCAATCTTTATTTTATTATTTTTTTCTTTCTCTTCCTTAATTTACTCTCTCTTTCTTATTTATTTATTTATTTTTAAATATCAATTATTAATTTAATTTAAATATAATATGATTATTAATTATTTTTTAAAATTATAATTTAATTAAAATATGATTATTTATTAACATGTAATAAATAAAATAGTCAAATGTAATAAAATTAATTAATTTTATAATCATAAAAAATTAATAAAATTAATTATTAATGATTTATTATTATGTATTTTAATAAATGAACAATCTAATACAGGTGAGGTGACCGCCACCGTAGTAGAAGGAAGGTGCATAATGGGGAGGGTGAGGTGAGCCCCAGCACGGACTTTTATGGACATTGACATGGGCTCAAGCTAGTGCTTAATTAAAGTTCAGAACTTCGGTTTATGTGCTACACTACTTTGATTTATATTATTATTATTTCAATATTTTATTATACAGTCACTCAGATAAGAAGTCATTGATATCATATTTGTTAAAGAAGTACTGATTCCTAGGGGCCCCCAAGTAATGAATCTGGGTTCAAGGAACTCAGACCTGTGAGCTTGGGTGGGGCCCACTCACAGACTTTTTGGAGACTCACGTCAATTTAAAATTTATTATTATTATATTATACAAAGGACTTGATGGTAAATAATCCAGGGACAAAGTGGCAACAATCCAAATTGGTGGTAGTAGACTTCTTTTATTTTTAGCTATCAAATATTTAGCAAATTTTTTTATTTTTTTAAAAAAATATTTAACGACTTTAATTCAGCATATATATATATATATGAGAAGAGATGCATATAAATATATATATAACATATTTTATAATATTTATGTAATATAAATTATAAAATAAAAAATATTTTTATACACTATCATATAAAATTAATATTATTTTATAAACATATCTCTACTTTATAATATATATTACATAAATTATTGTAAAAAGTATTATGAGTTTATCATTTCTCATTTGATATTATCAGATGCAATTTTTTATATAATTATTTCATAGAACTTATGAAATTGTGGGTATTTCTATAAAACAGAATATTCTTTTGTAAAATATAATTTATTTATGATAAGTTATAAACCTGTAAATTAATTATAATAAATCTATACGTATGGTATAATTACCCTTTTTATTTGTGAAGCGGTGAACACAGAACAGTGAAACTCATGAAAGTCTGCGAAAGTGGGCAGAAATTAAGGTCCTGAAAATGTTGTATATTATTTTATTTTATAATTTTATTAAAATTTTAAATAATGAATAATAAATTATTTTTAACTTGTTAAATTTTAAAATAAAAATAATAAAAAATTAATTTTTTAATTAATTTTTTTAATTATTATTTAAACCGTATTAAAAATATATATATATATATATATATATATGACGTGACTGTCGGAAGAAACATAGTCGGCACACAAGGACATGACATGGCTGGCGGAAGAGATATCGTCGGCACACAAGGATAGGGCCGCGACAAATGGGTTGTCGGTGGTCAAGACTCAAAGCTGCGACTGCTGGGCCAATCTCGGCATCGTTCCAAAAGCTCAGCCGATGGTTTCCACTTCTTGCATTACGGACATGTTTCACATTGGCAACGTGTGCGTACAGGATTCATGGCCCTTCAAAATTCAAAGGCAACATTTTAGTTTTGAAAATATTAATTAACACAATTTTTTTAAAGAAGAATAGCAGAACTAAAAAAATCTAGACATATTTAAGCTCCATTTAAATTTAAAGATGAGATAACTTAAGATCAATTATAAAAATTAAATAAAATTTTATTTTTTAATATTAATATTATTTTAAAATTAAAAAAAATAAATTATTTATTAAATTATATATATATATTTTAAAAAATATAATAATAATTTAAAAATATAATAAAATAAAATAAATTTTGAATATAAGCGAAACTTAGGATTGGAGTGGATGGTACCAACTCCCAAGACTCCAACGCATTGGACCCTATTATGAATATATGCTCGTGTATCTTTTATAAATTGATAACCTGATAATTATATTAAAAATATATATATTAAAAGAAGATAAAAATATAATAAAATAAAAATAATTAAATTATAAGATATATAAAAATAAATTTATATATAGTACATACGTAAAAGGTATAAAAATTGTATATAAATAATATTTTTATAAAAAAAAATAGAGAGAAATTGATGAAAACAAATAGACGGAATCAAAACAATACCAATAAAATGAAAAAAGGGAAGGTGCAAAGCAATCATAAAAAATTAAAAAAAAAAAAGAAAAAAAAAAAAAAGAGGCAGAATCATGATGGAGTTGATGAGGAGTTTAATCGACAAGACTCGTCAACTTGGATCGTGACCTACAAAAACGACAAAATAAGCCTGGTTAAAAAGGACATTGGCCTCTCTCTCTCTCTCTGTCTCTTCAAAATTTTGCTTCGAGCACTGCTCGTGTAGCCCGACATCTCTTGTTATTTTGATTTGTTTTGATTCGTTTTTTAATAGTTTTAAATATTTAAAAAAAAAAAAAAAACACATAATATTTATAATAGAGAAAAAAAAGGCACGTTCAGCTCGTGTTATAAATGCAAGAAGTGACCCATCTCTCACAGGCGAAAAGGGCTAAAATATGATCACCAACTCCAATGCATGCATCATCGTCTTTCTCGTTCAACGCTTGCTCAACAAGTTGCCCCTCGATTATACTTTCATCACAGCTTTTCCATACAAACCATGCATTGGCAGCCAGCCTGCATACACTAAAGCACTTTCAAACTGCTTTTATTAGGACAGAGACGCCAACCATTTGTGAATTTCACAACTTTATATATTATATATATGTGGCATATTAAATGTAAAAAATGTTAAATGAATTAATAATTAAAGAAGTGATTCTGAGTAAATAAGAATTTGTATATTTTTTTAAAAATATTAAAATTGTTTAAAAAAAATAAAAGAAAAAGAACAAAATATAAACCAAAAATGTGCTTAATTACTCTACAATATAATTCTTAACATTCAATGCACTACTATTGTCCTTCAAAAAGATCAAAATATATTACAATTTGCATCTTGTGTTTTCTATCTTTCTAAATTATAAAATGTGTTTTGATCATAGATCGTAAAAAAATATATATATATATATATCCTATGTACATATAAATTAGGCTATTTTAGTACGCTAGCTAGTACTTAATTTACTATTATTTAAAAATAGTAAATAAAAGTGAAAGTAAACAATCAAATACACGACACATGATTTACGTGATTCAACAAATTGTATTTCTCAGCATATTACTAAACCCTGATGTCAAATACAAAAAGTTAAATTTCTTACCCTACACTAAAACCAGCGCACCCTTAGTGATCTTCCAAGCTTCTCCAAATAATGCTACTGCATAGCCGCTGTCATCAAACTGTCCCACAAAGATCAGATTTTTCTTCAGATCTGGAACGTATCTAACTTGCTACAAAATCCACATGCCCCTATTTGAAAGTGTGATGCGTACATCACTCCCGAATCCAACATCATTCATCAATGTGAGGTGTTATGAAACGACGCTCTTGAATCCAACACCAAACATCAATCAGACTGTGCAATGTAAGAAATTAAGCATCATGAGTTTTTTCTGTTACTACATTTACATCATCATCACTTTCTTGATTCCTGCAATTTTTCTTAATGTGACCCGGCCTGCCACAATCCTAGTACTTAATCTGCTGCCCAGATTTTATCTTACTCTTCCCTCTGCTCTTAGAGCCTCACCTATCATGTCCTCTGCCTCGACTGTCAGCATTCAAGGCTAATCCAAAATTTGAGAACTCACCGGAGTCTCTTCTACGTATCTCTTTAGCAAGGACCATGTTACATACGTCGTTGTATTTCAATATCATCTTGCCAACTAAACTACTCACATTAATCCTCATGGCCTCCCAACTATTTGGCAGCGATGTCAACAGAATCAATACTCTAATCTCATCATCAAATTCAATCTCCACTGAAGACAATTGATTTGTGATCATGTTGAATTTATTCAAGTGTTGGCCCACAGACATACTTTTCGACATCTTCATATTGAAGAATCCCTTCATCAAGTGCACTTTATTATTCGTCGAAAGCTTTTTATATATACCTGACAAAGTTTTTATGAGACACTCTGTGGTCTTCTCCTTATTGATATTGTGTGTCACTATTATCGACAAGGTTAGCCGAACAATCCCCAGAACCTGTCGATCTAACAGGGTCCACTCATCATCCTTCATGCTCTCTGACTTTGTTCTCAATAGTGAAAGATGAAGCCTCTTCCCGTATAGATAATCATTGATCTGCATCTTCCAGTATCCAAAATCAATACTGTCAAACTTCTCGATCCCAAGTACATTCACTTGATTTCCAACCATCGTTGTTCTTCAGATCCAACATTGGCTTTGATACCAATTGTTGTGTTTTGTTGTGAGCAAAATACACACACCAACGATAGTAAATAAAAGTGAAAGCAAACAATCAAGCACACGACACAATATTTATGTGGTTCGACAAATTGCATACGTGTACATAACTGCATAAATCTTATTAATTAAAAAAGATTACAATTACTCAATCTCAACTCACTTTCTCTAGGAATGTTTTCTCTCTTACATAATATGCACTCAGTAGATAATTGTTATCTCTCGAAATATATTGAAAAATCATGTTTAAGCAGTCAAATAACATATATTTATAACAAAAAAGGTACTTGAAAGTTGAAATCCTAATTTCAAAATTCTTGTGAATTTAGTTCGAGCGGAATGTCAAGCGAGTGTTGAGCGAGATTCAGACAGAGATCTCGCTCGAGTCAGGGTAGAGAAAGTGTCAAGCGAGATATCGCTTAAGCCAAGTGTCGAGCTAGATTCCTGACACACGATTTTGAGCTTTCAAACCAGTCTCTACATACAATTCAACAAATGGAACTACCTTTTTCATTACGAAGATGTCCATTCTCACATGACAGAGACAAGAATGTTTACGATTTAAGCATTCAATTTGAAATATTTCAAACAGTTTAAGAAATCTCATAATACAATTAAAAATAAAAAATTAATATTTATAGTTGTAAAATGTGAAAATATTATACAAATATAAAAAAAAATAAAATTTAGTATTAATTTTATTTTAAAATATGAGATTCTCTTTCTCTTAAATATTTATACGAGATTTACATATTTTATGAGTATATATAATATTATTGCCACAGGTGTAAGAAATTTATGGGGACAGTAAATGCATGCCTCAATTTATGGGAACGTAACTGCATGGAACTAAAACCTAAATTGATGTGTCATAAATGCCCATTTATAACTCGACTCTAGAGAGGTGCATTGTACACGAAACCCATACCCTACTTTTCTTAGCCTCTTTCAGAAAAATTATAAGGAAAATTAGGTTTGGTAGCTATACAGCGTGTAGCCGTGTACATGTCTTGCAAGTTACGCCCTGGAAAATTGACTGCACACAGGTATTTAACAAAATCTATTTGCAGAAAATGCAGAGGAAAAAAATAATTATTTTGCAGCACATGTCAGAGATCGAACTTATAGATCCAAACACTTCCACCATTTAAAGCCCGATTTATTTTGAGAAATGTAATAAGATGAAATAAAAAAAAAATTATTATAATATATTTTTTAATATTAATTTTATTTTAAGATTTGAAAAAATTATTTTTGAATTAGAAAAAATTAAAATATTTTATTATATTTTATATGAGAACTTAAAAAAATAGAATAATAAATTTGAGATGTGTTTTTAATTTTTAGTTTTATTCCTATAAACAAATTAGGCTTAAATTAATGAAATGTACTTTAAAAAAAAAACTTTAAATAAAATTATTTTTCCACATATCAATTATTGATAAGTTAAAAGTTATAAAATTTGAAATTTAAAATTTAAATTGAAAAAAAAACTAACAAAATGAATCTCATAAGTAAAAAAGTATAAGTAAAACGTAAGTATATGTAGTGTTTATTAATTATAATTGTATATTTATATGTAGTTTTATATGTAGTTTTTATATAATTATATGTAGTTATAAGTATAACTACTCAAATTATAATTGTATTTGGATTTAAAGATTATAAATTTTTTTATAGAGTTTGTAAGCTAGTTTTAAAACCTGTTTTTTTTTTTTTTTTTATAGATGATATGTGATTAGATGAGATAAAAATTAAATAAAATAATGTTATGACATATATTTTTAATTTATTTTAAAATTTAAAAAAATTGTTTTAGATTTTAAAAAAGTTAAATTATTTATTTTATGTTGTATAAAAATTTAGGAAAGGAGTAAGGAATTGATATTGTGATTAGTCACTTGAGCAAGTTTCGTTGCATCCTATATTCTTTATATATACAAGTTACCTAATCTTTGAGTGGGAAAAATGTGTGTTTGAAACATGTAATAATATAGTTAGGAAATCAATAAAAGAATCTTTTTGTTCCTGTGCGATGTGAACATGGTCAAATATAGAACATTTGCTGGTTCATTAATGCCGGAAAACAAGCCACAAGTCCACTTTAGTTTAATATCAGAAAACTACTGCAAAATTAAATGGGAAAACTTGATTTCAACAGCGAAGTTTTGTGGCCATAATTAAAAACAAAAAAAAACATGTCACCATCTTAGTGCTGCACCGCATTATATTATATCATGATGTGATTAGAGTCATCGACACTTTAACAGGCTGTAGTTAGAACGACGCATGCATGCATATACGCCAATGAAAATGAATGAAGTCCACCAACTTGGCATTATCATGATTAAGGGAGATTAATGATCAGTTCGGACCGGAAAGACCGACCGATTGATTATTCTAAATTGGATTAAAACTGGGATTGGATTAAGTATGTTTTGGTATGATCCCGATCCAAAAAATAAGGACCGAAATAGGTTCGATTGGATCTCAATTTTGATTCAAGCATTTTTAGGTTTGGATCAAACTGGATCGAACTAAATATATAATATAATATTTTTTTTTAAAATTATCCATTTTATATAAATAATTATAGTTTTATATAAATAATTATATAATATATATTATTTATTATTTATGTATATTATTTAATATCAAAATATTATTGTATTATTTGATGTATAATTATTAACTGTATGTCGTAGTAAATAGTAATGGTACTAGTAATTAGTATTATAGTATACATTAATAATTTAATATATTAATATTTAATATATTATAAGAGTTATAATATAAACTTTAGTAAATAGTTTATAAGAGTTATATTAACATTTAAGAGTATGTATAATATATATATATATAGTAAATAGTTATATAAGAGTATTTAAGAGTATGCATATTATATAAGAGTTTATAAGAGTTATATATAGTAAATAGTTATGTTCTGAATGCCTAATCAGTGCAGCTTAAAACAACATTATTTACATGCTGATTTTGACATTGTCGTTATGCACATTACATATTTTTGTAAAATAAAATCATAGATTCACAATATATAATATGTCTCGACCTAAATATTCTCTTCTCTTTTTATTACTTCCTAATTACTTTTAAAAAAATTTAGTTAACAACTTAGAACTCCAATTTATTTTATTATATTTTTTTTTATAAATTGTGTTAAAACTTTCATGAATTATTCATATATTTAATTTAAAACAATTGAGGTTGGTATGGTTCAGATCAAATGGATTGGACCGGATTAGACTTCATCAAATCGAAAGGGACCAATTTGGTCCAATCTCATTTAGAATTCGGTCTGATCCATACTGGATCAAATATGTCCGATCTAATCTATCAATACCCTTCAAAATTGATTGGATCGGATCGAAATCCCCCTGATCATGATTAGGGATGAACAAAATATCCGCAACCCGTTACCGTCCGCACTACCAAGCCGACCCGATCCGAAAATCTCGACCCATTAAGCCTGTTAACGAAAAACATCTGCTTCCGAAGTTCCGATACCCGTTACCGCATATCGTTTTCAAACAAGTAAAATACCCGATAATCCTAGCATCAAGTGCGCAAACATTGATCTGAATACCGATAATCCCACTTTCTCACTCGATTCGAATATCTCTCTCTTGCGATTGCTCATCTCCGATTGCCCCTATTTCTCATCTCTCTCGTCGATTACCATTCGCCTGGTTTCTGCTTGCTAGCTCTTCAATTCTTACCACTTTGCTCATTATTGAATTGCATGATAAACAACCTCTACCCGATATAGAAGACAGGATAGTACCACGATAATAGCAGTTCGACTTCGAACACTGATATAATTTCACGAAAGTATAATGCTCGACTCTTGGCAAGTGGAGAGAATTTGGTATTCGTCTCCATACATTACTAATTTGGGTCTCAAAACCAAATCTTTGCTTTCGGCCTGGCTAGATGAAAGAAACACTCAGGTTTTCAACGCTATTGTAGAGGGTTTGCAAGCAGCCTGCCGTGTCTTCATTTCTCAGGAAGCGCGCGACAGTTACGACCGGCAAAGTAAAGACTTCTAGGAGGGAATCAACAAAGTCCTTACCTGCTCCAACGAGGAGTACTCGATTTCTCTTTTTGTCGACCCACAGCTTTAGGCTTATCATGGTGGCTGCCATTTGTTTTTAGTTAGGGCACTAGAGAAATAGAATACGGAATACTCGATAAGCTATCGGATCGGTATTCGGCTTATTGGATAATCGGACTAACATAATGGTTCACTATCGGTTCGAGTCGGAGGGCTACTTGTCGGGTCGGCGTACACCCCTAATCATGATCATCATTAGCATTATTATTATTATTATTATTATTATTTAAAAAGTTTATTTTTTATTTTGTGTAACAAGTGTTGTTTCTCAATTAGTCAAGAAGACGACGAAGCTACCGACTCCAAGCTAGCATTAATACAAAGGTGGCCGTCCATCAAAGTGATCGATCAAAGAGATAACCAGATGGATTGGAATCCATACAACGTCGGCTGCAGTAGCTAGCTAGGCGCCTAATAATAAGTGAAAGATATGCTATCTCCACTAAGGGATATAAATGTGTACATATTACTGGCCTGCAGGTCTTTCGTGAGTTGGATTGGATATGATAGCGGCAACCAACGCAAGCATTATTTATAGAGGTGTGATACACACATAAAAAATTATATAAATATAATTTTATAAATTGATATAATCCTATATGCGTTATAAATTTGTATTATAATAAAAATAATTTTATTATATGACAAACCACATCAAAAGTTATCAATTTATAAAATTATTTTTATATAATTACTTTGTAACTAAAATATTTTTCTTAATAATGGAAAATGAGACAAAATGAGAAAAAAAAAGCCTGCAAAAAGATTATTCTTACATGATGTTGTCAAAGGTCTAATATACAACTAAGTTTATTTATTTTATTAATTTATAATTTTACAACAAGTGGGGATTGAACCATACCGTAGGAGATCGAGAATTAGCACTAAATAAATGGCGAAGCTAGCCTGATGGCTGATGATGTTGGCTTGTTATTTTTGTAGCAACCATGGTTACAAAGATGTAATGGTAACAACCATGGCTGATGAAGTTAGAAGCAGAGGAACTTTTTCTAGAGTCGAAGATGCATGCACAAGTACTGCATTTTCCGATAAATAAGCTTTACTTTCCATGAATAAAGTTTTCAATTAAGCAGAGATGAGACAACTGGAACAATCCAAACGTGTCTCATGTCCCTCCAACTTCACATACATTTTGGGCCAGTAATAAAAACTAACTTCAATTCCATTTTGAGTACTCAAATGCTTTTCACTTACTAAGGCAAGTGATGCAGGAGAATTGAGTTAAATGATGTTAAGTTGTCAAATTATACGTTGATTGTATTAAAAAATTTTGAGTTGACAGATCAGTATAAATATAATAAGTGATTGTGATCTTTTTTTAATTGAGATTGTTTTGAGAGCGTTTCAATATTCTAATCATAACTTTGACTATAAGTATCAGAATCATACATAAGAACTAAATTGAAAAGGTTTTTTTGACGTGCACATTAGTGTGCCCCTTTTCGAGATTGAAATTCACTGTTTACCCTCCCAAATCTCCAGTTTTAGTCTTTCTTGTTCTTGTTTGATAATATTTCATTTACGTTTAGGAGGTGATTTTGAACTCGATTTGGGTCAGATTTTTGACAGATTATTTCTTCTATTATGTATTTGATTTTGACATGATTATTGAGATTTTCCAAATTTTGATAAAGTTGTGATACATTCGATTTTGACTATACAGTTTGGCTTGTGGACCGATTTTCGACATTGTTTGATTTGATAATTTTCAATTGAACACCAAGGTGTTTTCTTTGTATTTTTTTGTGTGACTTTCTTGTATTCTTTTATTTGAATCATTTGTTAGAACTAACTTATAGAAGAATCGTTATTCTGTCTGGTATTAACGGGGCATTGTCAAGGTTGTGTTCATCAATTATCACAGTTCTACTTCCTATATGTCTAGGTAAATGAAAATTTGAGTAAACCAACTTGACAATTAATATTAGACAGGTCAATGGTCAAACAACTCAACATTTATTAGAAACCAATGTCACGTTGAAGATGTAGATGATCAATGCAATTACACAACAGCTGTCATGAATACATTAGCTCTAAAATATCATTATTTCATGCAACTGGTTGGTGGTGCTGATAACTATAAGGGGGTGGCCCAAACTCGTTCGAGTCAATTATAACAAAAATATAGTCTTCCAACCAAACATTATTTTTTTCAGTGACTGATAAAATTAATGTATACTTTGAACCTAGGACCGCAGTACCACTTCAGCCTTACCCTGCACGAGTGCATGCAGAAGGGTGGGCATCCAAAGAATTATTGTGATAAATATATATATATATATGTATATATCAAAGTCAATGTTGGACATAAGAAATGAAAAAGATAAGTTTTTTATGTCATTGATGATGTGTTTGGATGCTGCAGGTTTTCATTGTTTTAATAATTTTTTAGGTGTACAGCATGCAGTATATAAGATCAAGTACTATAATATATAGTAGACATTGAGTCATTATTTGGCTGGGAAGGACACTGTGTTTAAGTCTTGAAGGACAACGAAAGTGACCCAATTGGATTATTTATGGAAGTGATTCATTCACAGGACTATCTTTCAATTAAAAATCAAAGTCAAAGATATGGTTGTGGCAGCATTATCTTGTTATATTATTTTGTGGGTCGAAAGAGGTCGTGAATTAGGATGTACAGTTGTCCTAAGCAACTTGAAAAGAGGAGAGAGAAAAAGACAAAGGATGTTCGAGAATCTGCCATCGAAAGGAATTATTGCAGCTTTGAATTTTAACACGAGTTACCATTTTACACTAAAAGGAATTTCTATTCACCTCTATATATCTTACTTTTACAGATTCAGAGCATATCAGATAGTTGATCTTGTCTCTAACCTCTTCTTTTCTTTGACTAAACTTGGAGGATTTGAAAAATATCACGAGTGGAGGATTGGAATTTGAGGTACTGTTCGTATTAATTTTTCTTGCCCGTCAAATGTGTGTTATGCACTCTCGAGTGAATCCATGGATTAATTAAGGATAAATCCTTCTTGTTCATCAATATCTAGACTTTTCTTTTAGTGGTATCGTGTTAATCTTTCATTTGAAGGAATCAAGAAGATGTTTGCCGACATAAAAAATAAAAAAAAAAAAAAAAAAAATCAAGAAGAAGCAAATCGGTGCACAGCAGTGTTAACTGTTACGACCTAAGGATTTGAAAGGCAGGTGAGATGTACAAGGCCTTGTTTGTTTTTACGTATAAGATGAATTGAGATAAAAGTTGAAAATAAATAAAATATTATATATATTTTAATATTATTTTTATTTTGAGATTTGAAAATGTTAAATCGTTTAGTTATTTTGTATCAAAATTTAAAAAGATTATAATAATTAAATGATATGAGATAAAAAGTTTCGTGGGGCTAATTATCTCTCAACTTTACCCATATCTGATAGGGACTATCTACTGCTTGGGCTGAACTTCTTTGGATCCAGGTCAGCACCATTAGCCGCCCTAAAGTGTTCGTTAGGTCTCTTGCCCCCGATCCAATCAGAGCCCAGCCCGCCTAAGCCCAGACATTTCTTAAAGAGATGAGGATTTTTAAAATCAAATCAATTGGCACTACGTCTAAAGCCATAAAAACAAAACAAAATAGCTAATGAAAAAAATGGAAACCCATCAGCGATGTCGGAAAACAGGCAGCCGAAGCCCACATCCTAGCTTTCTAACAACAGAAAGACTAGGTTTAAAATATAAGAGGAAATAGGAATAGGTCTTTAGAAAAAATTAGCTTATGAAATTAAATCTATTATCTTAAGATTTTGAAACAATTAATAATTTCACATGAGATTATAGCAAAAATAGAATCTTGAATTTGAATTTTAGTTTTACACTTTATTTATTTAATTAAATATTCCACGTCATCTATCCAAAGAAAGTCCTACTCACACATAAAATAAGTATAAAATTTCAATTAGATTTTCTTTAAAAATGCATGATGAATAGCATGCAAGAAGGCAACAAGGTAAAACCAATAGATAAGTTATTATTATAAACTTCATGAAAGTGGCTTCTTTGTCTGGATTTAAACATTTCCAGGTAGGAGAACATCGGCAATCAATTTGTCCAAGTTCTGGGGTGAGAAGAACCACCAGGTTTGACTGCCTCTTCTGCCTTAGTCTTCCACTCCATTACCTTCTTCTTCATTTCTTTACCCTTATCACCCTCCATTAACTCCCTCACCAGTTTCTCAACCTCCTCCCGCTTAACGTTGTTATCTATCTCCATCCCAATGCCCCACTCAAAGCAACAATACCTGCAATTCATCATTGTTCCGCAAAGAAATGCCAACAGTTCATGGGCACTCTACCGCCCGCGCTTTCAAGCGTGGAATTCCACCCACACTGCGTTAAAAATCCTCCAATTGATGGGTGCTTCAGGATTGGTTCTTGAGGACACCAACTTGCTAACATGCATTGATCTTTTTTAGTCTTGACAGCAAATTCAGGAGGCAAAACAGCCGAATCGCCCACCACAAGATCAGGCCTTATAATCCACAAGAAGGGTTTTCCACTTTTGGCGAGTCCCAAGCAAACTCGACGAGTTGTTGAGGCGTCATCACCGTGATGCTGCCAAAATTTAGGAACACCACTGAGTTGGGTTCTTGTGTATTTAGCCATTCCAGACATCCGGGCTGTTCTTTCCATAGATCGGAACCTATAGATCTCAAACTGTCGTCTTCAATCTGATCGGCAAGTAACGGAAGTGGACCGATTGTGTATATGGGAGGAAGAAAATACGAGAGAGCAACCACAACGTCCTTTTCAAATGGGTCGAACGAGTTCAAAACCACACCCGAAGCTCTTGGACTTCTCTCGGTTTCATGGATGAGGAAGTCGACCATCATTTTGTTCTCAACCGTTGATGGAAGAACAGCTGGAAGATCCTTCAGACGGACGTTCTTGATCATCCCGGGAATCCAATCGACAGTGGTTTCTAAAAACCCATTCTTAAAACAGCTTTCATCTGTGAATTATACACACGTCAAAGTTATATGGATGATACAATGACTATATATGGATGAGTATAGAATTATATATATACGTGCCTTTGAAGAGTGTTAAACCTTGTTCGACAAGTTGGGGACAATACATAAAACGCAAGATGCCGCAAGAGCTAGGCGTCCAGAAAAGAACATTTGGGCTTCCAAATTCTTCAGCAGCATCAAGAGTGAAGGACATGGCGCCGTCAGACGCAATACAGGTGACAGGCGGCACGTTGGAAGAGGTGGTCATGTCGTTGAGTTTGTGGATGAGGCTGAGGAGCGGGGCGAGGCAACTCTTTGTGGTGGAGACGCAAAGAGCAGAGGCATCCTGGCTGACATCGGCATCCGAAGGTGGAAGTCCATCGGGTATGGTCTCAAAACGGAAGTCCGGCAAGCCGTGAAGGGCATGGGGGCTTCGGGACCTGAGTAGGCGGTTGTGGTTGTACTGCGTATTAACAAAAGTGATGTGAAAGCCTTTGTGGTGGAGGAGCTTGGCCAGCTTGAGCATTGGGTTGATATGGCCCTGCAGTGGGTATGGAATACAGACAATATGACCTCTAGAACCTGCTGTAGAAATGGAACCCATGATCTCTATGCTACTGTCTCGCAGCCACACAAACTATCTTTTGAGAAAGTTGGAATTCACAACACTGCACTACTACACCCATCACTTTAAGCACTTATTGAGGCCTTATAAATAATAAATTAATAAGAGCAATATTAATTATAGTTATAGACTTATAGTTTGTGTAATTTTTGCATATTTTATTTAAAAAAACATGAGGCGCATCATTAAAAAAATGAGTTTTTTTACATATATTTTAGATTTGTCTATTTGCTATAAGGGAATGTGCAAAACTAGCAAACTTTTAAAACTATTTAAATCGTTTACAATAATTAAGAATACTTTCTTTCATTTTCAAAAACTTGAGATACATTGTTTAATTGATATATATTTTTTGGCCGGTCGATGTTTAACTTAAGACAGCAACCCCCGGTAATGAAACAAATCAATAGTACTGCTACTAAGCGAAGGGTGGTGAATTCGGGGCCATCTTTTGCCACTTGGGTTCTCGAATCCTCGATGTCAACCAAACGGTAGATTAATACAATATTCTCAACATCATTATCGGTTAGAAAACACATAGTGAAAAAATACTTCAAGTTTAGCTTAACAAATTACTCCATAAGTTTCTTCAAACTGACAAATTACTAGCGTTTTCTCTTAGTGGTTAGTGCACTACGTAGTATAAAACTAGAGTAAAACTAAACAATCTACAACTTATATACTATCTCAAAAGAGAACAAAGAGAGAGAAATTTTCTTTTTCAGATGTATACCCAATAATCAAGATGAGGGAAACTATTTATAATTCACTCTCACACAGCTGGCTTTCAAGGCCAGCCATTAAAGCCATGCGTTACATGAATGTAACGTACGGGAGGGGAAGGGTTAGCCCTATGTGGGTGCCTCCCCCCTTCTTACATCTCCCACTCGCACATAGTGGGCATGACTCCAAGTCTGCATCCCTCTAATATTGTCAATCTTGTTTATACAAGTAAATAGGCCGTGTGACCATCAACCACATCTGTAGAAAGGTCGGAGTATTTACACTAAATCTCTCCCAGAGAAGACCAGCATAGTAACATCCCTAATGTGTTATCTCATGTCTTAGACTCATTCGATCATACCAAGATTAAGCATTTTCGAATCCTCTCGAGTTAATAAACTCAGAACAATACTTGACTACCTCCAAATCATTTCAATGTATTCACAACCTTAGCCGCTATCAATATGCAGCGTCATAGTTTGACGTTAGCAAATACTATTGAAGATACGATATCGAAGAGTCTTCCTTTTGCACTCATATCATTCAACTTTAGTCAAACCGCTTTCCCAGCAATGCCTCTTTAAACCGTATCAATTATGACCATAGACAATATGCCAAAGTAGCAGATATTATAACCTCCATCTCGTGACATAGTCAAAAGTAAAGGATACCTAAAAAAAATGAGACTCACACAGTGAGAAAGAGGGGAACTATTTACTCACTTACTCATACGGTCGAATAAGCACATGTAGTATGAAACACATGTTACGGTATATTTCTCTTTCTTAAAGAGCATATGTCTATGTCAACACTGTACAAATCTTAGTTTAGCCGCTCCTTAAGCATCTAACCCAAGTTTCTCTATTTACATGCCTCTAAGGTGTCAAAGAGAATCTCTCATCTGGCTAAACTCAGGCTATATGGATGGTGGGTAATCCATTCACAGTCTTCTAAAAAAAACCTCATCTTAACTCCCACTAAGGCGACATATCTTTGTGTCAACCAACTTATCTCTTTAGACAAATACTAAGAAACACAATATCTTATCTCTACTCGTTACTTAAATGCTAGAGGCGATTATTCATGTGAGAGAGCCATTCTAAGCCTGTTGACATATCTTGTGTGTGTATTAGTAAAAGACAATACAATAAAGACAAGAACTGAATCATATTGTATTAATATCCCAAAGGAAATGTTACATCTCAATGTCATTTGAAACATAAATTATATTTACAATTTACGTAGTCTTAGATTCCTAACATGAGCCTCAAATACATCTCTTGTAATGGGCTTTGTCAAGGGATCAGGAACCATGCAACTCGTAGAAAAGGTGTTTCATAACCACTTCCTTTTGCGCTACCATATCTCTGATGTAGTGATATCTAATATTTATATGTTTGATTCTTCTATGATACTTCGAGTCCTTAGCATATGCAAGAACTGCCATGCTATTATAGAATATCGTCAGCGGATCTGAAGTATCCGTGCCAATGTCTAAATGTTTGAGGAACCTTCGTAACCAAACAGCTTCTTGAATTACTGCAGAACAAGTTATGTATTCTGCTTCCATGGTGGATAAAGCTATACAGAGTTGTTTCTTGCTATTCCAAGTAATTGCGCCATTGTTGAGTAGAAAAAAATACCCAGTAGTTGATTTACTCTCATCTAGGTCACTGCCCAATCGGCATCACTGTAACCTCTTAGTTGCAAATCTGAACCCTGATAGCACAACACACAGTCTACAGTTCCATTGAGATATTGTATAATCCTCTTGACTGCTTTCCAGTGAGCCAATCCGGGATTGGATTGGAATCTACTCACTAAGCTAACTGCATAGCATATGTCAAGCCGAATACACATCATTACGTATATTAGACTATCTATAACATTAGCATAAGGGACACAGACCATCTTTTCCTTTTCTCTTTGAGTCTTAGGACGCAACTCTTTAGATAAGTTCTCGCTTCTGGCAATAGGGGTGTCAATAGGCTTACATCCATTCATTAAGAAGTACTCAAGAACTTTATTTATATAAGTCTGTTGGGATAAACACAAAAATATTTTAGAGCGATCTCTATAGATCTTAATTCCCAGAATGTATTCTGCCTCACCCATATCCTTCAACTCAAAATTGAAGGATAACCACTCTTTTGTGGCGACTATCAACCCTTTATCATTTCCAATTAGTAGTATGTCGTTAACATATAATGACAACATAATGAAACTCTTCTTAAACCTTTTGACATAGACACAATGATCCTCCATAATCATCATAAACTCATTCGAGAGAATGACTTGATGGAATCTGAGGTACCATTGTCTAGATAATTGTTTTAGGCCATATATAGATCGTTTGAGCTTGCACACTTTGCGCTCTTGACCTTTGACTATAAAACTCGTTGGTTGATCCATATAGATCTCCTCATCTAATTCTCCATTGAGAAATGTTGTCTGAACGTCCATCTGCTAGAGTTTCAAATCCATATTTTGCTACTATAGCTAGAATCAGGCGAATTGAGGAAACCTCTCCATTGGTGAAAATGTTTCCTCATAGTCTATACTCTCCTATTGGGTATATCCTTTCGCCACTAAGCGAGCTTTGTATCTCTCTATTGATCCATCCGACTTGCGTTTGATCTTAAGAACCCATTTGTTCCCAATAGCCTTACGTCCTGTCGGTAGATCAACCAGATCCTAGACCTGGTTAGTTCTCATAGACTCAATTTCATCATTAAGTGCTTTCATCTACTCATCTTTTATAGAAGATGAGAGAGCCTCATGAATTGTCCTAGGTTCATCATCATCATGTGGAGCTACCATGAAAGCTTCCCATTCAATCTCAAAATGACGACGAGGAATATTTTCATGTGTGCTTCTACGCGGCTGAGATTGTTGTGATTGATTGACAAATAGTGTGCTCCCACTTAAATTCAAGTCATTTTTATAATTTGTAGGAGTTTGAAGAATTTCTTCCTCATTCTCAACTAAATTTTTTGTAGCACTTTCCTCTTGTTCTACAATCTTATGGAGTTCTAAACTCCTATCAACCTCACCTCTACTTGGAAACTCATCTTCAATGAAATCCACATCTCGTGACTCAATCTCAGTCACATTTTCATCAGTTTGTTCACCTATTAACACATACCCTTTAGAGTGTTCTGAGTATGTTATAAAGATACACTTCTTCCCTCTAGGGCCTAACTTTCCATACTTACGAGAAAGATCGTGAACAACCCGTTGAACTCCATGGCCGCAATTTACTCAAATTGGGTTTCTCGCCGGTCCATAGTTCATATGGGATGAAAGTTACTGATTTGGAGGGTACTCGATTAAGAATGTAGACAGCAGTCAAAAGTAGATCCTCCCAAAAAGAAATTTGTAGGTTTGCTTGGGCCATCATTGACCTAACCATCTCAAGCAGTGTTCAATTTCTCCTTTTCGCCATGCCATTTTGTTGTGACGTACTCGGCATCGTCAACTTTCTTTTGATTCCTTTTTTTTATCACAAAACCTTTAAAATTGCTCAGAAAGATATTCTCGTCCTCGGTTAGTTTTAAGAGTTTTTAAGCTCTTATCTAACTGATTCTTAACCATTCTTAAATATTGCATAAAACATTATAATGCTTCAGACTTATGGAAGACTAAGTAGACATGATCATAACGTGAAAAATCATCTATAAACGTGATAAAGTAGGCACTTCCGTGTCTTGCCCTAACATTCATTGGACCACAGATGTCTGAGTGGACTAATTGCAGTGGAAAAGCTGCCCTAGTGACTTTTTCAAACGGTTTCCTCTTAACTTTTTTCATTGGACAATATTCACATGTGGGCAAGATGACCTTAGTGAAATTGCCTATCAGGCCTTCTTTAGCTAACCGAGCCATTTTATCTTGCCTTATATGGCTAAGCCTAGCATGCCATTTATATGAATCCAAATTATCAGATACAAAAAAAAAGAAATAGACTCATTCATATTTGAATAATCCAAATCTATTATCATAAAACCGTCTTGAAGAAAAGCATTGCCATAAAACACATGACTCAAATAAAAGGAAACATAATTGTTTTCAAATACAATTCGAAAACTAAGTCTTAAAAGAGTAACTACAGAAAGTAAGTTTTATCGGATTTCGAGAGCGTATAGCACATTGTGGAGGAAAAGAGTACGGCCACTTCGCAAGTCCAGCTTGTAGGTACCAAATCCTAGCACCTCCATGCTAGCTCTATTCCCCACCTTGATATCATAGTTCCCAGCTGGAATCCGGCGATACTCCACAAATTCGACTCTATTTCACGCTATGTGTTCAGTCGCTCATGAACCAACAATCCACACAGAACAGAAGTGAGTAACCATCACATGACTAGTTACAAAAACAATGCGAGAAAAGTTAGAGTACACTTTCTTCGGCTCAATGCAGTCACGAGCGAAGTGGCATTTGTGAGATCCCAGATTTACGTGTATTTTTACATATTGTTTTGTTCTCGTTGTTGATTGATTTAATTTATTTTAATATGATTGGAATTAATTTCCTTTATTTTATTATGAGATTTTAATTGATGTACTTTCTTTATATTAACTATTATTTTATAATTAAATTATATTTGGTTTAATTTATTTTATTGATGGATTTTAAGTATTTTATTTTACTGATATTGAATTGTAATATTTTCAATTGGCTTTTATTTCTTTTATTGTGCTCTTTCTTCTAGTTTGACTTCATTTCTTTCTCTTCTTTTTTCTTTTTTCTTTTTCTTTTTTCTTTTTCTTCTTTCTTTTCTTCCCAGTCCCCCCCCCCCAACTGCGCAACCAGCCCCCTCCCTCTGGCTTCCCGTTCGGTTTTCCACCTCCAACAGTGTCACTGCCGTCTGCCTACCCTCACCGCCCACGCCACCTGCATCCCCTCACTCCGGTGAGTTCATCCATGCCGGTGGTGTCGACCACGGCGGTCCCACTTCCCGCTGCAAGCTGGAACCCGAAATGAGTTTTCTCTCCTTTGAACTACCACAGTGCCGCCGTCCTCTACCCCACGGCGTCACTGCCATCACCAGCAGACTCCCCATCCCCCGGCGATCCTTACCTACCACCAATAGCCCCCACGTACCACCCTTTCTTCTCCTACTTGAGCAAACCTGAAAATGGGTTTTGGCTCTCTTTCAAGCCACGCCGCCGCTCCTGCCGGCCACCCTTGGTACCGGCGACCTCCCAACAAGTTCCCCCTCTACTGGTGACCAAAACCCACCCATGGAAGCTCCCCTTTGCTCTCACACGAGTGACCCATGAAATAGGCTTCATGGCTCACGGGTTTAGTCTGTTGTGTCGCCATCCGCCGCTGTCCAGCATCACAGCCACCACCAATCTACTCCCCTACTTCTGGTGACCCTCCCCCTAGCTTAGCTCTTCCATCCTTGGCCCCACCTCCCGTGTATGAGCCCAAACTCGAAAATGGGTTTTCACCCATTTTGAGCTCGATCTGCCACCTTCCAGTAGTTGCACCGTCTCACCACCACCTTCATGAGATTCTTCACCTTCCATTGAGTATGTCCTTAAATTTTAGTATCAAACCGAGCACTCTAGACCAACGTACAAAGTGACCGCTACGAGCGCTGTAGACTGACACTTGCTCAAATATCCATGTTTTTACCCGCTGTAAATATTTTTCAAATAAATTTTAAAATTTAAATATATTTTTGCATCGACAGATATTGTGTTTGATTATTATTGGGATTTATTGGTTATTGAATATTTTGTACACATGTTCATGGTTATATTTAGAAACTGGATTTTAGCATGATATTGGATGTTCATGTGATCGAAATAGAAACTGGGTTTTCATGTGTTTATGGTTTTCGGATGCGTGTGTATCATGACCCCAAGCTGGCATGGGGCATTATCCCGGTGGAGCTCATCTGGTCACTCGGGAGCGGAATATACTGAGTGACGTACCCTGGGTTGTCGCTGGGTGACAACGGGATCGGACGGGATGGTAACGCTTTTGTGTCGACTCCGTACCTCCTCTGCTGGCGGAAGCTAGAAGATATCTGGTCAATGTACGTGTTAGGCGCGGTTAGCTAGGCATCGCCCGTTCCGAAGTCACATGCGTGGTCGTTACCTTCGGTGTGATGATGAGAGCCAAGGTGTACGGATAGTCCTTAGGGGAGATCATGGTACATACGGTTAATAAGATGGATGTTTAGGTCATTTTCTGGGAAAGTAGCGGGTTTTGATTATTGGTGTTATGTGGATCATTTTCTGGGAAAATGGTTGTTGTTTTAATGGTTTTATCGACATCATTTTCTGGAAAAATGATGGATGTTTTTATTGGAATTTTATCGTGGACCAAAATGAGATTTTGGTGTGTGGTTATTTTATTTATTTTGAGAAAGATGATTTTAAACTTCATGCATATAGTGTCATGTTCATGCATATTGTTGTTGCACGAGTATATTTTATATCTTGTGGTTTGTTTGGGTTGTACTTACCTGTGATGCCATTTTTCGCGTCGTAGTTTTTAGATGCAGAGTTTTGTGGAGGCTAAGCCCAAGAAAGCGACTCCGCTGTTGAAATATTCATATTATAATTTGTTATTTTGGAAAATTATTTTTTCCTTTTTATAAATATGTATTTGTATAATTTGTATTTTGGATGACGATATTAAATCTCCTATTGGAGAATTTGTGTTAAAATAGTTTGTAAAATAATTCTAAAAATTCTAGTACTTAGTATTAACTTTAATTATCCGCTACTTTTATTTATACATGTCACGTATTCACATATTTAGCACTTAACAATTGGGGATGTGTGACCAGTATTGTCATCATCCCGATGCCTCGATTCTCGTATTATTTTAAGGAAAATTTGGGTGCATCACATCATTTCTTTCTGAAGTCGAAACACTCTAATTTTGAATTGTTCTTCCCGCGCTTGCCCCTCTTATTGCGCTGAGAAGTTCTTGACACCTTCTTAATTTGTCCAACAGGTACCCCATTCTTGGACTTCTTGCGCTTAGGCCTTGATGTCTTATGTGAATCAAAATCAACCACATAGGCCGTATGATTGGGCTTAACTGTGATACCCCGTAATTACGTGTATTTTTATTGAAAGATTATTTAAATTATTATAATTAATGATTATGTTGTTTTAAATTAAATGTGTTTTTCATTGTTTTATTTGTGTTTTATTTTAAGTTGTGGAATTTAAATTGATGTGCTTTCTTTATATTAATTAGTGTTTCATATTTAAATTTCTCTTTAATTTAAATTAATTTATTGTTGGGTTTTAAATACTTTATTTTATTAATATTAAACAATAGCCTTTTCAATTAGTTTTTATTTATTTCATTATGCTATTTTTCTAATTGGATTGCATTTCTTTTTCCTTTTTTTTTCTCATTTTTTATTTTTATTTTTATTTTTTCTTCTTCTTTCCCCTGCATTCCCCCTCAGCCCGCACGACACACACACCCCCTTTCTCCTGGCCCGTTCGGTTTCCAACCACCAGCAGCGCCACCGCCGACTGCCACCCTTCACCGCCCATACTGCTGGCTTTCCCACCCGCCGGCGAGTCCACCGGTACCGGAGGTTTCATCGCCGGCCATCCCACCGCCCCTGCACAGCCACAAACCCGATATAGGTTTTATGGCTTTTCTTGTATTTTTCGGCCACCGTCGGCCACCCATGACTCCGATAACCTACCAGCAACCTCCCAGTAACCTCTGGCAGCACCCCCAACCGCCAGCACCACCCTCAACAGCCCCAAATGCCCCAACCCGAAATGGGTATTTCAAATACCCATATAAGGTTTTCTCCACTTAGCACCACCGTCCGGCCATCGTGAGTCTCACCTCCACCATCAAAACGTTCCCCCACCTCAATCGACCATCCCCTAGCTCAGTTTTTCCATCCGTAGTCTCACCTCCCGTGTATGAGCATAAACTCAAAAATAGGTTTCCACCCCTTTTGAGCTAGATCTGCCACCTTCCGGTGGCTGCATCGCCTCACCACCACTTTCATGAGATTTTCCATCCTCCAATGAATATTTTCTTAAATGTTAGTATCAAACCAAGTATCCTAACCTAACGTACGAAGTGACCACTATGAGCGTTGTGAATAGGCACTTGTTCAAATATCTATGTTTTTACCTGTTGTAAGTATTTTTCAAATAAATTTTGAGATTTAAATATATTTTGCATTAACAACTCTGTGTTTGGTTGATGATTGGACTTATTGAATGTTGGATAATTGTTCGTGATGATACATATTGTGTAATTGCACGCTTGTTCATGTATATATTTTAGTGTTGGATTTTAATGTGAGACGTGAATTTTGGGTTTATTAAAATGATTTGATTGATTGATTTTAAAGGAGACGTACTGTAGGGATGGTGGAAAGTAGGGATGATGGTTTAATCCCGCCTGTGATTCCCTCATACAGTATTATTGGGTTTATGGATTCTCATGGTTTTGATTGAGTCATAACGAGGATGGCGATACATAACGTCTGTTATGATCAATGGGTGTGTATGTTATAACGGGGACGGCGATACGTAACGCCTGTTATGGTTAGTGTGTGTATGTCATTGGGAACGACGATACGTAATGCTCGTATGACTAGTATGGAAATAGGAGTAAGCAAGGATGATGGTAGAGTTTCGCCTGCGATTCTCACCTACAGTGTCAGATTATGGTTTTATGTGTTCTATTTTATGAAAAAATGGTAGTGTTTTTAATGGATTTATTTTTGGGCCAAAATGAGATTTTGGCGTTTGTGGTTAATTGATTTTTGAGCTTCATGCATATGGTGTCATGTACATGTGTTTTGTTGTTGCGTGAATATATTTTATAATTTGTGGTTTGTTTGGTTGTACTTACCTGCAATGCCATTTTTGGCGTCGTAAATATTGGATGCATAGGTCGAGGAGGCTGAGTCTGAGGAGACGGCTCCGCCGTTGAAATAATTGTGTTATAATTTATTATCTTGAGAAATGTTTTCTCCTTTTGATAAATATGCATTTTTATGATTTGACGTTTGGATGACTGTATTAAATCTCTTGTTGGAGAATTTATGTTAAACTGGTTTGTATTATTTTAAAATTCTGGTACTTAGATATTGACTTCAGTTATCCACTGCTTTTATTTTGTGCATGTCATGTGTGTACACACATTTAGCACTTGTTGTTGAGGTGTGTGACCCGAGTTGTCAGTATCCCGACGTCTCGATTCCCGTAATTTTGTATGAGGAAGTTGGAGGCATCACATTAGCAGCCTCTAGGCGCTCAGCCTCAAATTCCAAGTGACCTAAGACATCATCAAAGTCTTTGATATTCTCATTATGCATAAGGTTCTGGCTCATATTCTCCCAAGAATTCGGTAGTGATCTTATAACTGCTTGGACTTGTTGTTTATCAGTCAAGTTGTTTCCTACCGACTTAAATTCCTGGATCATGGTCAATATAGCCCTAAGACGCTACTTCATCGTGTGGTCAGAGCGCATCTTATAGGAGTCAAACCTCATAGTTAATCCACATAATCTAGTGGCTGAAGTTACACCAAACTTCAACTTCAAAGCCTCCCACATGCTTTGGGCAGTGTCATAGGTATCGAACTCACACATTAGATCCTTGTGCATGCTGCTTAACATTATTATGCGTGCACATTGATTTTTCTTAACTCATTCATCATAGACTAACTCATCTAACTTGTATTGTTTCGAGTCCCCTTCCTTGGGCTTAATCAGGGAGTGAGATAAGACCTCTACGACCTCTTACTCATCTAAGACATATTAGATCTTATGATGTCATATGTTATAGTTATCTCCATCCAATTTCTCTCATTTGTTTAAATCAACAACTATTCTCTTGGATGCCATATCACTTCAAAATACAAAAAATGGATATTACACACACACCTAAGAAATCTGCCACGTCCATCTAAGCTAGAAAAAAAATAATTTAGACATATCGCAAGATCGAAAAATCACTAGGTTTCAGAAGAATCTCTTGCGCCACAATATCCAATTATTAAATTTCTAACCTAATTCACGCGCAAATTTTAAAAAAATATGGGAGATTTAATCATAAATTTCAACCATACTTCCACTATATAAAGTAGTCACATAGTCCTAGTCACACGTAAAAACAGATCCTACTAAAATTACAGTAACCTGTTGGGCCAGTCTACAAGGACAGCTACAACAACCACGCAGCCTGTTGGGCCAGTCTACAAAGATGGTTCATATAAGACCATTACAGTCCATTCTTCTTGTTCTATCAGTGCGTTTACAGTTCTTATTAGGACTACCATGGTGTTATCGCTGTACAATGTATTACTGTATTTACAGTTCTTATTGGGGTCACTACAATTCTTTCAACCTAACAATTTACACTGACAACTCTAACTAAGACTACTTAGTGGAAATTTTTCTATTTTATCACTAGAATAAATTAAGGCTAATGACTAATCATTTAAGCCTAACATTTATACAAGATAAAAAAAAAAATATTCACATGTTCAATACACACATACATGTAATCATAAAAATAAAATACATGTAATACAACATTATGAAATTCATCAATAAAATAGCATGAATATGACCATATATTCACATGTAATGACATTTAATCTAAAGCATTAAATAAAAGATCACATGTTATCACAAGAAAAAAAAAACTACGCATATATTAAATCATGCCATTTTTTTTAAAAAACAAATAAATATATAACTAATACATATAAAAAAACCCCACCTAGACCAAAAGACACCCACGACCTAGTGGTAGGCGCTGGTCTTAGGCATCATGCGATCTTGGGTTTGAAACCCATGGCCGACAATCCTTTTTTCATTTTTTTTTATCACCTGGGCAGTAGGCCCAAATTTTAGCCACAAAAAACAATGGGCCGAGTGGCCCTAGCCCAACCCAAGCAGAACAGATGACCAAAAGGTCATCTTCAACCTTCAGTTAGGGCATTGTTCACGTGAACAGTGCTCGTTTGTTCAGCAACCAAAAAAACAGTGGCATAAACATCCATTTATGCCGAAAACCAGCGCCCCATCGCTGGAAAAGGGAAAACTAGTGTCACCGCAGTACCACCAGGTGCGCGCGACACCATGCGGTGGTACGTACTGCACCACCGTGGTGCGCACTGCACCTCTCAATTTTTTTTTTCGTACAAAAAAAGTACCAAAAAAATATTTAAAAAAAAGACATATCTCAAGCATATGCAAAAAAAAAAAAAAAAAAATCAACTGTAAGCAACTAAATCATAAGCTTTAATACCAATGTTAGAAAATACACAACAGAAAAATACCTCAAGTTTAGCTTAACAAATTGCTCCACGAGTTTCTTCAGACTGGCAAATCACCAACGTTTCCTCTTAATGGTTAGTGCACTACGTAGTATATAATTAGAGTGAAACTAAACAATCCACGACCTTAATACTATTTTAAGAGAGAACAAAGAGAGAGAAGTTTTCTTTTTCAGATGGATACCCAATAATCAAGATGAGGGGACTATTTATAGTCCACTCTCACACGAGGCCAGCCATTAAAATAGCAGTATACGCATGGCAATTATGTTATGCGTTTACGTTACAAGTCATGTAACGCACGAGAGGGGAAGGGTCAGCCCCATGTAGGCGCCTCCCCCCCTTCTTACACTATCTAATTCTAACCAAATATTGTAATAAGAAAAAAGATCATTGGAGACTTTCAGAGTAAAATGCATCAACTATTTGTCGATCTTTCTGCCAGATATAGAAGATCATATATACAATACTTTAGTAATAACGTTGCTCGTGGTTCGTCGATCGTATATAGTATGTCCTTTATAATGTCTATACCTATGCGCGGCCATGCAGGGCATGCAGGCCGGGTACTTGATCGATCACACTATAACAAATAATGCTTATAAGGGCGTTTTCAACCAGCCGCAATTAAAAATGATGCCAAAGTATGCTTATCGGCATTGGGACGAATTCAAATCTTAATCAAGTGAAAATTGTTAGTTTGGGTTATTGCGGCGAATTTTATGTCTATTCCCGGCGCTTCCTAAGCGCTGGAAAAAGTCTTTTAAAATTCAAACCAACGATACAACCCCCCTTTTTTTCCCAAAATTCGGAGCTGAACTAGCTCTCTCTCTCTCTCTCTATTTATTTATTTTCCTGCTGCAATCAATTTATTTTTCTTTCTTATACAAAAACTGAATTTTTGGGAGGATGAGATTGATACACGGTTGTGCTGGTTTGATGGCGCTTTCTTCAGGTTTTTCTTGCCGCCTGCCTACTATGGTTGCTCGATTGAATCTTCAAGGTAGTTTGTTCATTCCGTTTGGTATTTAACGTTTAGTTGCCTGCTTTTGCGTTGGTTAACGATGGTCCTTGGATTTTTTTTTTTTTTAATTTTTCAACAGTTTCAACACTTTCAAGAAAATATTTATTCTTCGAATTCAAATTTCCAAATCTAGAATACGGATAAACATGCCTAAATGTAAGCGGTGGATCCATCTGTCACAGGCAAAAAAGGCTAAAATACGATCACCAACTCATGCATCATCATCTTTTTCGTTCAACGCTTGCTCAACAAGTTACCCCTCGATTTACTTTTATTATGACTGTTTCATACAAACTATGCATTAGAGCATCCACATTGGTCTCATCAAACCAATCATCAAACCAATCATCAAACACAAATTTGATGATTTATATTAAAAACTACCCCACATTGGTCTTATCAAACCATAATTCTTAAACTTTGAGCTACAGTAAAAATAGACAAACCTTTCAAATTTGAAGAGTTACTATTCACCCTTCATCTTATTATTTTAATATATTTTTATTTCTCCTACACTTTTTTCTCTTTTTATTTTTATTTTCTCTATAGAATAAATGTGTTTATTATATATTTTTAATTCTAGTTTTATTAAACATTGTTAAAAATAATAATTTAAGTATCAGATTAAATTATTAATATACATATAATTAGTATAATTATAAAATATTGAAAAAAATTAAAAAAAAATTATATTATTATTTTGATGAGTCTAATGATAAATCCAATGTGGAATTATGATGAGTATGATATGTTCATCTCATCAAATTTATACTTTTCATCAAATTTTGATTATTTTTTTGATGAGACCAATGTAGATGCTCTTAGCAGCCAGCCATACATTAAGCGCTTTCAAACTGCTTTTATCAGGAAAGAGACCCAACCATTTGTCAATTTCAAAACTTTAAATACAATATATGTGTGTGTCATATTACAACATTATATCACAATATGGGAAGTGATTATAATTATGAATAAATCTCTATATTCTTTTAAAGAATATTTAAGAAACTTCAAGAAATAAATTAAAAGTATAAATTATAAAGGTGGTTATTGGTCTTGCTATGGTGCCAATGTAATTCTTAATACATTCAATGCACTACTATTGTCCTTCAAAAAGATCGAAATATATTACAATTTGCATGTTGTGTTTTTTATCTTTCTAAATCATAAATGTGCTTCGATCATAAATCGAAAATAAAAAAGTATCCTATGTACACTTAAATTAGTTGCCTATTTTTGTTAGACACAACTTAATTTATTATTACTTACAAACAGTTCACTATTATTTAGAAATTAATAATTACTATTCACAAATTACTTAAAACCACTTCAACATCTAAATCTAACCTAAAAATCCAAAAAGAAATGCATCTCCATTGAATCATGATCAAGTACAATTCCTTATCTTAAAAAAAAAAGTATAATTTCTTATCTTTTACAATGTACGTTCTCTTAAAAAAAAAATACAATTCCTTATCTTTAAAAAAAAAAAAAAAAAATTCTACGTAGAATCGCTTATAAGGGAGTCCAAGGAGAGTCTACTAACATGGCATCAGAGAGAAATCCCTTCAAACTCGTCTTCAACCTTCGACGCCCTGTAGAAGAGACAAACTAAAATCAAATTCGAATCCCTCACCATTCCCTCCAACCATCTTCGACTTCGACCTCCTGTCATCCTCAATTTAATTCAGACATAAAATGTGTTAAAAATTGGCACAAATCAGTCTCAGACTCATCAGGCGGCTACTAGTGAGTCTACCATGTAGAGAAACCCTACCCTCAACATCAATTCATTTCTCAAAGCCTCGACGATCGGGTTTGTGCCTTCCGGCTTTTAATATTCTCTATTTCAGGCAAAGCTTTTGTCTTGGGTTTTGCCACATCTCTTTGTTCTCCTTTGTGTCTTTTGTCTCTATTGGCTTAATAAGCTGGTCTGTGTTTGTTACTCGGGAAACTAAAAGGAAATGCTGAAAAATTAGTTATGGAGAATCGGTTTTCCTTCTCGATCACGTTCTACGCATTCTAAACGGAAAGAAAACTCCAATGGCAACTGATCAACGATAATCTCCACTTGCAAGCCTAGATACCAATGAGCATATAAGTAGAAATCGAATCCGGAGGAGTTTGAAATAAATGCCAAAATCGCACTTGCAAGCCTAGATACCAGTGAGCAAATAAATTATGATATCCCAAAAGAGAAACCATTTGTCTTTTATCGCGGGGGACAAGCAATATTTCTTCCGATTGATATGTTGGATGGATTTAAAGTTGTTTGAGAGAATATGGTCTCCTATATACAAAAGCAAGTTCCCAGCAAGACATTGATCAAATTCTGGCGTTTGCAATAGCAATCACCAAGGCAATTTTTTGGCGGTGAGTGGAATCAAAATGGCAGCTATGTGTTCAACGAGCCACTCCAAGAATTCCGGGTATGAATCGATGGGGACCATCTGCACATTCGTACCTCCATATCATGGTTTTCGGTTTCTCTCTTCTACGTGGCATTGCAAGAATTCCGGGTATGATGCCACATGAGCAGACTCTCATTCAACTCATTTATAAGCGATTTAGTGTAAAATTACTCTTCTTGTTATCAACTTTAGGATTTAAGCTTTTCATGCCAATTTTAGTCATTATATGCAAAGGTCAGAGTGAAAGACATTAGGACTATAACAGACCAGATGAAACTACCATTTCTTGACCCCGTGCCTCCATGCTCGATACTGTGCCCACATATCCTGACACCCCCTTAAATATCTTTAATTCACACGCCCTTATACCTGCTGTCTTAGATCCCGTTTGGATTTGAAGATGAGATAAGTTGAAATAAGTTTAGTTTATTTTTTAATATTATTATTATTTTAGAATTTGAAAAATGTGTATTGGAATTTAAAAAAGGTATATTAGAATTTGAAAATTGTATATTGGGATTTGAAAAAAGTATATAAAAATTTGTGTTTTGTATAAAAAATTATAAAAATATAATGATGAAATGGAAGTGAGTTGAGATGAGGCCTTATAAATCCAAACGGGGCCTTATGCTTGCAAAGTTGCAGCCCCCTCCCTCTTATTTCTTCATGTATAGTGGTATCATAAATAGCTGGACCTACTTTAACTTTCTCCATTTACAGTACCTCATGATTCTTAAGGGTCACCAGTCACAATTGATGACCTTGAGAATCATAAAAATAAGCATGCAATATACAATTACCAATAAAATGAAATAATATGCTAATACGAGAGCGCGAATCTCAAGCGCGGTGGAAGATAGACTCGACTGTATATGTGGGAGCTTGGAGCTCAAGTATGACAGTAGATGGATTCGACTGTGTACGTGAGAGCGTAGAGCTCAAGCGTGATGAGATATATACTCGACCACGTACAAGTATGCACTCAGCATACACGCACGTGAGCAACCCTAGTTAGCATGTTTTATTTGCTAATTAATTCATTTGAATGCCAAATCTAAAAAAAAAAAAAAGGGCACTCTTATTATTGGTTCTTACCACTCAATGTTATTACTAAATTTTTTTATTTTATTTAGTCATTAAAAATGTATTTTTTATTATTTTAAAAAGTATTAAAAAAACACAAAAATAAAACTACAACTAACAGTAGCTCCCAAATCCTGTTGGGAGCGTGGTAGCTATAAAGCCACCCAATCTAAAATGGATGCATTTGTTTGTCCTTTGTCTTTTTTGGTCACCCCATATATACAAATATAAGTAATATTATATATAATTACAGAATATGTAAACGTCGTATAATTATTTTAAAAAATAGTGAATTTATTATTAACAATTTTTTTTTTTATATAGATCTCAAGTTTTATTCATTTTTTTTAAAATAATTATATAACGATTGTATAATATTTCACGATTGCAAATATTATTTCTTTACGTAATTTTCTTCATCTGGTGTCTTATAATCAAGTGCCTTCGCCTTGGAATCTTGGATTATAAGCAATTTCTAGCGTCCTATTTGAGAAGAGCATTAATAATTAATTAATTTGCCGATCGAAAATAATTTCATGATAACCATTTTTGAACATCATGCATGTATTCCTAATTTATTTTGTCTCATTATCATGAGGCTGATCTACTACATTCACATATATTTCAAAGCAATTATCCCAAAATATATAGCTTCAATATAGTACAATTGAAGAAATCTCCTAAAAAATTGTCTCATTAATTCACAATCCTGACCATTTGCAATATTTAATTGAATTAGTTTCTTTAATTTTATAAAAAAACAACATAAATAATTGTTTAGAACCTTGCTACATGAGAAAAATCCATTAATACAATAATGATCTTAATTAATAAACCCAATGCAAGTAGTCACTATCGGTAATTAATTATATATGCTGTGGGGATAAAAGAATAAAAAAAAATCTAGATGTCTAAAATTAAGAATTTAAAAAAAAAAAACATATTTCCATAAGAAAAGTGAAAACAGAAATAAACTGATTTTAAAAACAAATTTCAGAACACAGAACTAGGTTATTTTTTTAAGGTAAGGGCTTTAAGAAAGTGAGCCTTCTTGATTGAGGCTGATCCACTAGGGTTTAATGCTTCTATGTATTTATTATTATTTTTATATTACACATCATGCACACGTATTTATATATATATATATATATATTTAAAATATATGATATATGTATGGTGTTAAAGAACTCATCTTTTTATTCTTCTTAAACTAATTGTTTTTTTTAGTCATCATTCATAAACTATATATTTTATATGAGACAAAAATTATGTATAAAGTATGGTGTGTAGACAATAAATAGAATTTTTATTAAGACTCGAGAGTACTAGGACAACGGACTTCTCTACCAGCACTCGAGAGTACTAGGACGACGGACTTCTCTACCAGCAATATTTGTTAATGCCACGTAAAAAATCACTCAATAAGTCGAAAGGAAAGAGAAAGTCATTCCCAACCCGTTGCTATGACTTGGGCCTTGGATGATATTGTTTGGAGTCCATGACAATATTTAGTGTGGCTTTACAATTATGGTGCATACATTCATTAAGGTGAATAAAAAACAAGTGCAGACAATTAAATATAGAGAAAGGGACACAAATTTACATAATTTGGTATGTTCGCTACATCCACGAACATTTTAAAAGAAAAAAATCTATTATAATATGCTTGTTTATATTCTCTTATACTCTCATTTTTTTGTTGTACAATAGGACATAGACGTATTTACTGAAGAAGATGTTCTCACTTGAGCTTTTTCTCCCGAGGTTGAAGAAGAACTTACTACCTCTCTAATCTCTATCTTGTCGATAATAAAACTTATCTAATAATTGTAGATAAATGATAAAACTTATATCTTTTAATATATCGTATAAAACTTTTAAACAACAATGATTATATAAACTAAATATTTGCTAAATGCGCCACGTCTCCCAAATCAGTGGAAATCTTTTGTCCATTTTGATATTAATTAGTTATTTGGAGATAGGAATATAATTAATTTATCGATTCAATCAGAATTGTTTTAATTTTTAATTTATTTTTTTATTTGTTTACTATTGCATTGACTCAATAAGAAAGTTGATCATACCGTTAAAGCGAGAAGATTAACAAAGAAAATAGTAAAATAAATACGACTGCTGCCAGCTTTTATTGATTAGAAAAGCCATAATTAGAAAGAAAAATATTATAAAGACTAGATTAATTAAAATTTTCTTGATCATCATAACAATGGTAATGAACTAGATCATCTGAATTTTCTTAATTAACAAACCAAAATCATAAAAAAAATAGCAGAGATCAACAGCTAGCTACTAAATTCATAATGTAAACTTTAATTAATAATGTAAATTGCTTAATTTACACGTTTCCTGCAGTTACTACGAGTACTTCGGAAATGAAGCTTTCCAAATTCTGATAAGAAGAACCACCAACTTTTGCAGCCTCTTCCGCGATTGTCTTCCACTCCATTACCTTCTTCTTCATCTCTTTACCCCTTTCACCCTCCATTAACTCCCTCACTTGCTTCTCAACTTCATCCCGCTTAACGTTGTTATCTATTTCCATCCCAATGCCCCATTCAGTGCAGCAGTACCAGCAATTCGTCTGCTGCTCGGCAAAGAAGGGCCAGGAGATCATCGGTACTCCACCGCACACGCTTTCAATCGTGGAATTCCACCCGCTATGCGTTAAAAACCCAGCTATTGATGGATGCTTCAGGACTTGTTCTTGAGCGCACCAATTTGCTAACATGCCTCGATCTTTAGTTTCGGTAACAAATTCAGGAGGCAAAATGGCCAAGTCTCCCACCACAAGATCAGGCCTTATAATCCACAAAAAGGGTTTTCCACTGTTGGCAAGTCCCCATGCAAACTCGACGAGTTGTTGGGGCGTCATCACAGTGATGCTCCCAAAATTTACAAACACCACCGAGTTGGGTTCTTTTGTATTTAGCCATTCCACACACCCGGGCTGTTCTTTCCACAGATTTGAACCTAATGATTTCAATTTGTCATCTTTGATCTGATCGGCAAGTAACAGAAGTGGACCGACGGTGTATATACGAGGAAGCAAAGACGAGAGAGCATCCAAAACGTCCTTTTCAAATGGGTCGAACGTGTTCAAAACCACAGCTGAAGCTCTTGAAGTTCTCTTCGTTTCCCGGATAAGGAAGTTGACCATGATATCGTTTTCATCCGTAGTTCTAATGAAACTCGGAAGATCCCTCAGCCGCATGTTTTTCATTCCGGGAATCCAATCGATTGCCGTTTCTAAATACCCATTCGTTAGATCGCTTGCATCTGTGAACCACATCGATCGAAGTTATATGGTAAAATCTACATAGCAATAAATGATGAATCTATCTAGGAAACACTTGCCTTAAAAAGTTAAATCTGATCAATAATATATATATGTACGACCTTTGAGTGGTGTTAAGCCTCGCTCAACTAGATGACGATAATGCATATAACTCAAGAAACCGCAGGCGCTAGGTGTCCAGAAAAGTACGTTTGGAATTCCAAACTTTTCAGCAGCATCGAGGGTAAAGCTCATGCAGCCATCAGACAAAATACAGGTGACCGGCGGCACGTTGGAGGAGGTTGTATCGTTGAGTTTGGAAAGGAGGCTGCAGAGAGGGACGAGGCAATTCTTGGAGGTGGAGTCGCAAAGGGAAGGGACATCTTGGCTAACATCAGCATCGGAAAATGGAAGGCCGTCGGAGATGGTCTCAAAGCGAAAGCCCAGGAAGCCGTCAAGGGCGTCGGGGCCTCTGGACCGGAGCAAGCGTTTGTGGTTGTACTCGGTATTAACAAAAGTTATGAGAAAGCCTTTGTGATGGAGGAGTTTGGCGAGCTTGAGCATTGGATTGATGTGGCCCTGAAGTGGGTATGGAACACAGAGAACATGACCTCTAAAATCTGCAGAAATGGAATCCATATCACTGTAAATCTCTCCGGCCCTGACAAAACACACGCAGCTCAGGCACACTAGATGGGGAAAGCTGCTTGGAGGAAGTTGTATCTCTTCAGCCCTTATATAGCCGTAATTACTGTTACTTTCTGAACACAACCGAACTTTTTCCTTCCTCTTTTGCTTATGTTTACCTTTCGAGAAATGATAAAGGTTACAAGCGACTTACGGTTATTTTAAAAAAATATATATATATAGAACTCACGTAAAAAGGTTAATTTTTTTTTTAAAGCGACTGCACGTTATTTACAACTTTTACCTTTTATAACCATCCCTATACTGTCTGAGACTCCGAACACGTCATTTCTTTTATGTTTATCTTATGGAAAAAATTATATATCTCCGGCGTTTGAATTCCGTTGCAATCCCATGAAAATTTTTAAAAAAAGAAAAAAAATTTAAAAATTTAAAAAAAATACATATATTTTATCTCTATAAAACAAATATAAAACAAATTTATACTATGTGGCTCCGGCAGACATTCCTAATACTACTCTTTTAATATATTTATTTTTTTAATATTTTTAATTATTAAAAAAATATAAATAATATATAATTTTATTAATAATCATTTTCTTAATTATTAAGTAAAAATTATTTTAAAAAAAGTAATAAAAGAGTAAAATGAATAATAATAAAATAATAAGACTATTATTTTTCTTTTTATAATATGTGTTATATAAATATTATAAAATATATTATATGAATCACTTCTATTTTATTATATCTGTGGGATTTATGAAGTCGAACAAAAGGAAACAATTGACCGTAAACGTGGAAGCCACCCGGCCAATTAGACACTGCGACCACGTACGGCCAAGAGGAAACGTAAGAGATGACGTGTTTTCAGCGTGAGCGTCGCTATTCATCATTATCATATATTATATTTTTTTTACAGCGGTCAATAGTAATACATCACGTAAGCACTTCATAATAATAAAAAATGAACTTGCATGTATCAGATCTCCGTTTTTGTCCTTTCGATCTCTCCCTCCCCCATCTCCTTTGAATCTCTGCACTCAAACCCATTGCCATCAACGCATCCGGCCTTCCCTGCAAAACCACACCCATCTGCTCATAGGAGTTTCACCAGAAAAATCCAAGTTGAACAAATCAAAGGGACGAGACATAATCTGCATTAGAAATATAATAAAAATGGAAAATAGAAGACTTAAAATCTAATAATAAAAATCTATTAAAAAAAAGAAATAATAAATTGCACTTTAAAATAGAAACGATCCATAATACCATGAACCTACAAAGAATCGACATTTTTCAACAAAATATGTAGAATAAATTTTTCAACAAAACACGTAGAATAGCTTAGCCATTATAGTCATTGTTCATCTCTTTGCATGTTAATTTTCTCTTGCTCCAAACACTTGTTCTCAAAATTAAATGGTGATCTGGTCATTATCTGCTCTAACGAGCTCGATAATAAGAAAAATTTAGCCCCTTTAAGCCTCCAACCATGGTTGGTTCAGCTCACTCTGACTCGACATGAGGCAGACTATTGGACCCGATCAGTCAGATCAATTCAAAGCAAACAATCGATCATCTCCACTGCCAATTCGAGATCCAAGTTATAAAAAACGGTACATTTGATAGCTCAACAATAAGAAAAAATGTGATAGAGGATCGAATGAGTGTTTTGGATTTGGGAGAGAAGCAATGCAACAGGGATTGGATTTGGGAGAGAAGCAATGCAACAGGGGATTGGATCATATACAAATAATCTAGTGAATGTTAGACTATTGTTTCACAGCCATAACTCCTTCCGTGGAGTCAAATAATTGGATGGGTGCAAATATTCGGATCACACTTTAGCTCATTTTGTTAATTGTTTTTAATTGCTTTTAGTTTATTCTTCTCAAATTAATTAAATTATTTTATTTCTTATTTATATAACAAATATTTAATAATAAAAAATATAATATGTAATATATAAATATGATAATATAATTTTTTTTCATTGTTCAGCTGTCAGAAGTGACTTTTCGTGCTTAGTCGGATGGTCTCTCATCCAATTTAATAATCAGAAATGCTAAAGTCACGGACGGTAATTCTCGATTAGAAATTTCGTATGTGGTTTTTGATATTTTTAATTTATTTTAATTTAATGATTAAATGTATGTTTTATAATATTGATGTTAATAGTCTTCACTTCCAATTCAATAATATGATCACGGTCTGGTCAACTCTCAACTGATAATATAGAGTGATGTTAAGGTATTGCCCAGCAGTAGGGCTGTTCATTCGGGCCGGGTTGTACCCGCCCCGATTTAAAATTTTATTTGTTTCTTAATATTTTTAATTATTTTTTTTTTAAATATTTAAGGAAATTTTGAATCCGGATTTCGGATTCCCAAATCCGGAACCTGGATGAACACCCCTACCCAACAGTGACTATTGAACATGCTCTTAAATAAATTAATAAAAATATTAATCTACTAATAGTCAAATTTTTTAACTAATAAGTAAATGATTTTTTTAAAATTAATATATAATCAATTAAAATAAGTGAACAAATTAGAGAAACATAGTAACATTTACATGATATAATTACTGTCAGTTGTAAGAATTCTTGCTCGGCGAGTATCTCGGGGTATACCCTGTCACACGTTCAATAACTCTTGAGACTTGAAGTGATGAAAAAATAAAAAATAAATCGAACTGCGACCATAGATAGAGATTTAAAGAAAATTCACAAATTAATTTAATTATCTGTTAAGTTTATTTTATAATAAAAATAATTTTATAAATATAAAAATATTACATTAAGTCACGCTTGAGGAAACATCCTAAAGTTGCGTTAAAATGTCAAGCTAAGCTGAAATAATTTGAATTCTTTATAAATGATAATAAGTTGAGATTATTTTAGATATATTTAAATGTTAAGATGAATTTAAATTTATTTATATAAAATTAAAATATTGTAGATCTCAAAAAGGCTATTATAAGAAGTGGTGACTAGACACCCCCCTCCCCCAAAAAAACATCACATAATATAATATAACATAATATATAATATATACCATGTCACCGGAAAGGAGGCCAACATGCAATAAGACTAGGCGTACATCAAACATTTGCTTCTAGGACAAGGTAGTGTGCGCATCTTTCTCCTTCTATCCGTCGTGGGGGTTTAACTGGTGATCCATGCACAATGTAGCGTGACAACGGCTGATAATATGGGAGAGAAAGTCTGCCATCTGCACAGCCTCCCATACAGGCACTCCATTGCGATCTACCAACAGATGGTGGAGACCATCACGAGCGTGTATATAAATGAGTCACCGAGCTTAAGTTAGCCCTCTAAACAATTTCCTCCATATAGTCAGCTACAAATAGATAATTCCAACTAGTATTGGAGTGACCCCTAGTCCCTCACCACTCCAAGCCCTCATCTCCATGAGTTTTGTAAGTGAGGTAGAAGAACTGTTAAGTTGTCTAGGCTGCAAAATATGGGATCAACAAATTGAAATCCAAATCAATTAACTTTCAAATCCATCGATTTGATGAATCAACACATTAGTGAGGACAAAAAATAAGGGCATTCGAACATGGAGAGAACAAATTTTTAAGCTTAGAGTCCGGATAGGGCATTTAGAAGTGTTTTCTACACTTTTCCCCAACATTTTACAAAAAAAAATTTGGGGAAAGGAAGACGTAACTCTTACGTCCCTGACATAGAATTTTTTAATATAAAAATATAGACCACACCAACTTGTTAATATAGGATGACAGATTAAAATAATACATTTTCTAAACTTTTAATTTAACTTTTTCTAGGTGTTTGAGCCTTGTTGTGACGTTCAGATGTTAGAAAATGAGTTAGAGACATTTATGAATAGTAATTAAATAGTTTGTAATTAGTAGTAAAATAATTAAATTATGATATTTTGTGAATTTTGAGAAAGAAAAGATAAAAAATTGAATTAAAATATTATAAAATTAAAATATTCTTAAAATATAATTTTTAATGTAATTTTTGTTTTAGAATTTATTTTAGAAAGTTGAATTATTTTATATATTTTATTTAGAATTTTGAAAAAGTTGTGATTATAAGATGAAATAATTGGGAGTTTGACATTGAATATTATTTGTGTTTGAGACTTTGAGCTATATTTAGATAATGAAACGAGATTAAAACAAAAAACTTTATTCATAAAATGATTATATAAAAATAAATTATAAATTGATATGATTTAATGTAATATGTCAGATTATGAAATTATTTTTATTGTAAAGTAAATATAATAAATTTCGTAAAATTATATTAATATATAAATTTAATTAGATATAATTTCTTTATATATATATATATATGTAACAGTTATCTTTAAAAAATATTATTTTAAATGAGACCTAAAAAATCTTAGAAATATTGTTTCGTTGGGATGGGGTTGTTCTCTGAGGGTTGCTGTGAAGGGTTTAATTTACACGGGTTGCTGTGTAATGCCACATGGCGCATTTATAGAAAATGGAGTTATTCGATTCTTTTGTTAATTATTTTTGTTTTTATTCAATATTGCAAAATGAGATGATTGGCATGACCTTATAAATTTCTATAAATTTGTTGGATTCTTCCTATACACTTAAATAATAATAATAATAATAATAATAATATTAGGATATGCATATCTTTAACATTAACAGAAAATACAGCTAATGGTGTAATGATGATAATAATATAATATTATAGTTTCATCCAACATATCTTTGATTACGACATTCATCATGTTCTTAATTATATAAAGAAAATAATGCTATATATGGTACGTCATTTAATTATTAGATAATGAAGATCACATGCAAGGCAAGAGCTAGCAATCAAAACTCATAGATCAACTACTTTATTATAAACGTATATAATGGCATGGCTAACAGTTTGCCAGCTAGCTGTTTGTATTATATATATGTTAATCTATGGAAGTATTTTGAAGTGTGTTTCTATTAAAACATAAATAGATATATATAGAATAACATATCATATCAAACTTTTATACTCTGATTCTGTTACTCTGTACACTATATAGTCAGTTATATTGATTTATAAAACTATTTTTGTCAATATTAGTTATTCTTGATAGTGAGGAACGTCCGTTCCTGTGTCTCAAGTAAGAAACAGTACCTATTGATCACTAAATAACAATAGTATATTATATGTAACATGTTTCTGCATTTTATCGCAATTCAATTAATCTATAACCAAAAAATTGTATTTGCATTCTTATTTATTACAAGAAAAATAAGTATTTGTGACGAATTATTTATGAAAATTATGACTATTTATGATAAAAACAAACTTATTTTGACAAAAAATATTTATTTTAACAGGGAATAATTGATCACAAATAAATAATTTTATTATAATAGTACTTCAGCTATCTATTAATGAATATGTATTTATATATTAGCATTTATATGTAGAAGAAGATATATATATATATATATATATATATATATATATATATATATAGCGCGAAGGACAAAGCGATCAGGCCAAGTATAAGTTTGGAGATGTCGGATATTTTTAAGTCTAGAATAAATAGTTAAATTGAAATTTTTTAGAAAAACATTTGAGTAAAAAATGAGACAAAAAATAAATTCAAACTTACATTCTTCTACAAATATCCATAATTTTACATCTAAATTTTTCATATATTACAATTACGAGAAAATGTACTTTTTTTTTTTTTTTTTAAAGAGTTGGTAGCCACTCACATAAGTGATATAACGATCCCGTTTCAAGTTTATTGAAGAGCTCTCACTTGTGACGGAGAAAAATCGTGGTTACAACCTAATCACTCGGGAGTTACCAAAAACCAAACCCAAGTGACCAAAGAAAAAAATTTAGAAAATATATTACAGCAATCTAAACAAAACAAGACTCTAAACAGGCCTAAAAATCATTACATGCCATGTGCTAAAAAACATTACAGCTTCCACTTGAAGAGAGCAGGTAGAACAGTTTTGTCCACCCGAAATATTCCTTTGATTTGATGGGTGAGGCCATTTGAGTTCAACCAACAACCATGTTGTCCTTTGGCTCTCATTTTTGCCAAACCATCCGCTAGAGCATTTTCGTCTTGATAGACATATTTTACCGTGCAACTGATCAATTGTGTCAGCATCATTTGTATCTCTTCTCGTTGATGTGTGTTCTCCACTCTTGAGTCGCGTCTAGATTGCAAGTTAATTGATCTGCACAATGAAAGATAAAGGACCGGGTTCTTTAACTCTTAGAACTCTCCGATGTTTTTATTAGAGAGAAAATTCATATATATCAGGGTTAAGCTTAGGAACTCAAAATGGTTGTACGTACCTCCTTTGTTGATAATGAACTTTCTCTTTTATATAGGTTGAGATAGCAATTTGACATACGTGTAACTATCAGGGATTACAGGGGAGGATATCAGTAAATCATTATCTTTTTTCGTTCCTGTTCTCTCGGATCATTTATCATTTTTGTTTCTTCTAAATAATATCTTCTTTAGTATGATCAAACTTAGGCAATCTGTACACATTTCGAATATTTATATCGATCAGTCTGCATTTAATGCGAGATATCACATTGTCAGACATTAAATGCCTATAAGAATCCTGATCTTTATACTGTTCTCGTGTCAGGGATAATCCCAGTGAATTTACCAAATCCACTGTGTTTATCTTAGAGGAATCAACTAGGAGAGACATAATTGAGTTGATTGGAATCGGAATTGAACCCTTCGTTTCATATACTTCCTGATTCTTCCTAAGGTACCTTTGGGAAGAGTAGGCGGGCGCCAATCCCGTTGGCGATCATCAACTTATTCCTTAACATGATCATCCCCTCAGAGTATCCTGCGAATCTCTATTGAAGACGATTTGATAGGGACTTATTTGAATCTTTTACTGTCCAAACTTACTAAATCTTTATCCTGCGCAAAGTTAAATTTAAATGGATCTGATAGGGGTACATTAGCCGTACAGGAGTATGTTTGCCTTCTAACCACGATTGTTTGGCTTCTGTCCACTGGGCATGGGAATGGAAGTGATCTTTTGACAATAATTGCTCGAAATATTGTGCGCTGTATTTATGGATTTAATGGATTACTTCCATCATTACACGTCTCGTTTTTCGAATACTCGTTGTCAGTTACTTTTCATTGATTGATACGTGATACTCATGTGCTGGGTAGCAGTTTCATATTCGTACTCCACTCATCAGTCATGTCGTTTCTCCTCCCGAGGATTGTATTAATCACGTCGTTTCGCCTCCCGATGGTCGTAATCATCTGTAAAATAAATAAATGCTCTCCACAATGGTTCAACTTTTACTACCGTTTTGCTGCTGAAAATTTACCTCTTCCTTCTTCATAACTTCATCTTTAACCCGATCTTTCTTTGCGTTTTTTGAGCTTCAATGGGGGCAGGTTCTATCTTTGCCGGGCACCAATGGGTATCATCTTACGCTTCTTCATCTATCCAGCATCTTCGAGATCTGGGTTACATTCCCACATCGACAAGTTTTGGGGTTGTTTGAGAACGACCTTGCGATGCAGAAGGGCGAGCCCAACATGTGCTTCTTTATGAAGCCATGTTCAAAAATGGGCTTTGCCTTCTTTTCATCAGACCAGTTCGTGAAGTTCTTCATTATTTAGGTTTGGCCCCGGCTCAGTTATTGTCTGCCTGGCGAATTCTCTTGGCTTCTTGCATAATGTTTCGTTCGTCTTTGCTAGAGGCTGGGGAATTGTACCCTGATCTAACGGCTTGATAATTTCTCTCTCTTTATCGTCTTATCAGAAAACATTCCCTAAGTTTGGTTGGTTTTCAGTCTCAAGACAGTGAGACGAAACTAAGCACTCTCGAAAGTCGATATTCCAATGTCAAAGATTATCATAAAAAAATATTTTATGTTAAGGGCGACAGATAGCAATTCCCAGAGGATGAGAGTAGAGGAGAATTTCCCATTCAAGTGAATTGGAGCGAGTTACCTCCTGCCTCTCTTTTAGACATAGACCTCAACCAGAGGGAACGTGCTCGGGTTGAGATTGTTATAAGGTGGGCGCAACGTCACTTTCACCGGCTGGAGTCTGATCTCATTCTGACTGACCATGATATCAATACCCATTTGGTCGAGTCGAGGCGAGGTTATGCGGAATTTCAGGATTTTTCAAGCGTTCCTGTTGTTGAACAATCTGAACGCCCAATCGCACTTTGCAAACGTGCTGCTCCCCCTCCAGAACAGGAAAAACGAACAAAGTCTCTCCGTGAAGGAGGCAGACGATCTGTTGTTGAACCCCCTGAGCCCCAAGTTCTTACTTTTGCTCAGGAAATGTGAATTAAAGCTCACCATGATACGAGGGTCACTCTGATGGGATCCTCGGTCAAGACACCATACACCCAAGGTTCTTCCTTGCTTCGGGTTGCTCCTCAATGACCGAGAAGGACTCCTAGTTTGGTATTAATCAAGTGGATGATGGTAGGGTTGAAGTAGAGTTAAGGTATATGGAGCAAAGGATGAGTGTTTAGATGAAGAATTGGCTTGGTTATGGGTGAAATAGGGTCACGGCAATGGGGGCTAGAGGGATGCACGAAAATGATTTGTTTTGGGGGATTGGATGGTTGATTATGGGACTAGGTTAAGTGTATATTTCGACCATGTAAGGGTTTAGGAAAGTGATTTAGGGTTTGGGAATTAATGGAAGATATTTGGAGATGAAATTTGAAAAATTCTAATGGAGATATTGTATGGCCGGTTTTGGTGAGTGAAGGGGATTTGATTTGGTTGACTTGGGGAATTGGGGATTTGATTAATTCAATTAGGGAAGTATTGAATAATCAAATGAGGAAAGAATAATCAGGTTTGATGAGGTGGAGGAGAGGATTTTCGAGCTAGGCAAGTTGCCTTAGCCGAATGGGTGTTGTTTTGGAAAGTGGGGTGATCGGTTTGGTAAGTTTGGAAGGGTTTGAGGTGGCTGCCTTGGGGGAAACTTGCAGACCACGTCCAGGTATGTTTATGGAAGGTTAAGATCTAATTTGGTGAAGAGAATATTTCAATTTCGTGGTAGGTAAGTTGCCTAACCCGAAATGGTGCAAATTTGGAAAGTGGAAAAACTGTTTTGGCAAGTTTGGTAGTTTGGAAGGAAAGTTTTGAGGCTGCTTTGTGGGGCACGACCAGAGCTCGACCAGGGGTGTTTTAGGGTGATTTAGGTCTGATAATATGGTGGAAATAAGGCGAGTAGGGTTAGGGTTTGATGGCTGGTTGGTGGGAAAGCTGGAGGGGCGAAATTGGGCAACACACCTAGCTAGACTTGGTGCTGTTGCCGTGACTTTGAGTGGGCTGTTTGGGGTTGAAGGATTTCGTGTTTGGGGCAAAGGAAACTTCAAGAAAAGAGTATGAACATCCAAGAAAATGGATGAACACTCAAGGGAAGGAAGAACACGCCACTCACTCCCAAACTTCAAGTGATCGGCCAACACAACTCACCAACACTTCTCTTTTTCTTCTTTTGTTTTCAAGACACTTTCTCACTCACTCTCTAGGGAATTTCGAAATTCACAAATGTTGTGGATTAAGAAACCCTCTTGAACACTCACACACTCTTTCTCAAATCCACAAGTGGTGTGGATTTGGCCTCATAAGAACACAAACACACAAACTCAAGAACACAAACTCACAATCACAAGAACACCAAGAACAAACTTCAAGAACAACAAGAACACTCCAAACCGAAAACATCAAATTGAATAAATCTCAAAATACTTTTATAAATCAAATGAAGAACAAGATAGATGTGGATTACTCCTATTCACGAATTGCAAGGAGAAATCCTCTTCAAGGGGATTCACGAATTGCACCCCAAGAAGCCCAAGTGCATGAATGCACCGAATGAAAATCCTAACCACTATGGAGTGGCAGCCTAACTCTTTTCAGAGCAATGTTCTAGGGTTCTCAAATGTTCAATGATCAAAGATCTCTAAAATGAAAGCTTAAGGGTCCTATTTATAGAGCAAACAAGTTGGAAACCCCCAATAGGTTCCTAAACAAAATAAGTAAATGACTAGCACGTCCTAATGCAATTTAAATAATTAAGTGAAATAAATAAAATAAAATAAAAGCATGATAGGCGCCCAAGTGATGGTGTGGCCGTGGGTTGCATGTGCCCATGGTGGGCTATGGTGCTGCAAGGTCCACGGGTGGACATGTCTGCGTGGTGCCGTGGTGCGCGGGCATGGCTCTGTGCAGGGCCAACTGATGGTGGTCATGGAAGGGTGACATGCATGGTCCTGGTGGTAGGCACAGGGTCAAGCCACATCGCTCAAGGGTGGCCCAGTCAAGGTGCTCGGGCGGTGGTCCTGCATGGCCCGGGCTGGGTGTCGGGGTGATGTGCATGCATGGCCCAAGCTGGCGGTCTGGGCACCGGCTGCATGGCACGGGCTGGTGCCGCGCGCTGGATGGCATGCATGGTGTGCATGCCACTCGCCTGCTCCGCAAGGCATGGGCTGGAGCCATGCGCTGGATGGCATGCATGATGTGCATGCCACTAGCCTGCTCCGCAAGGCGCGGGCTGGTGCCACGCGCTGGATGGCGTGCCTGTAAAGACACGCCACTAGCCTCGCTAAGGTGTGGTGGGGCGCGCGGGTGATGCTGCGCATGCGCACACGCAAGCGCCCGCGCAGGTGGATGCGCTATAGGGTGCGGATGGCTGTGTGCACTGCATGCGCACGGCCAGTAACCTCGTTGGGTGCCTGCGGCGTGTCATGGCCTAAGCCAAGGCATGCATGCAGGCTAGCCAAGGGACTGTCCTGGCCCTCAGGTGGCTGAGTCAGGCATGATCCTGAGCAATCCTCCTAGGGGTTCTGACACACTCGCCCTACTCTTGAGGAAAGTCGTGTCAAGTCTTCTCAAGTTCCGCCCCCCTTCAATCCTCTCCTGTATCTACGGCGTCTGTTAGTGGAGGATAGCCAGTATACGAGACTCAATCAAATGGAGGAGTAAGAAGTTATGACGTCAGAACCATTAACTATGTATCATCTCCCGAATCGTCAACAAAATCTGAATGATGGATTTAGGCCTTTGCCCTCTGGACAAGATATAGATGAGGTCGAGCTGGATTTTTTAGCCGCCTTATCTAATCCTCCTGCTTATGCTGCTGGGAATCCTTATTTTCAGCCGCCTATGTTATCATCTACTTAGGCCCCTGATCAGGAAAATCTCCTTAGATCAGAACGACATCCTTCGGTTATAGATGGTCGCCATGAAAGAGGTGAGGGAGATTACTTATCTACTTTGGGACTGGCGGGAAAGAAGAAGTTGCTGTACGCCAACACCTAGATATGGAAGATCATCATTCTGTGTCGAGACTTTCACTTCATGATCCAACTAACGTCGAAGTTGGTGAGAATATCAGGCGGGAGCCTATTCAAACCTCTGGCGATGATGCCAAATCAACGATCAGATCTTTTTTCGATCCGGCTCTTCAATATTCCGCCCATCCTTCACCTCCAACTACTTCACTTCCCGAGTTTTCAAAGCAAACGAGAATCGTGATCGACCTACTCCTGTCTCTTTTGGCGCAGGTACTCACTTTTATGTCTTTCTTACCTCAGGCTCAGAAGACAAACCACCCACCTTCTCAATTTTTGAATATTTTAGAATTCCCACCAAAATACCTTCGGTAAGAATTCGCGGGGTTCTGTGAGGGTGAAATATTCCAAGTAGGACCCAGACCTATTATGTAGTGCACTAGAAGACAAGAACATGTGGGGGACAGGCATAAAGAATTTAGACTGACACATGCAACCTAAATGGTATATAAAAGGACCCTGATCAGATAACAACAGGAAGGCTCTCTAACTGAACAACAATTTCTCTTTTCTCCCGGATCATCTGCTTCGTTTTCTCAGATGAACCCAATAGCTCATACCAGTTGAATTATGTATATTATTCATGTACAGTGTAAGCCTTGAGAGACTCTAAAAATATTCATTATAGTGTATGCTCTTCCCCAAACCCCGTGGACGTAGGCCTTACGTCGAACCACGTAAATGCTGTGTTTTTCTATTTGTTTATTTGCTATTCGCGTACGTACAGCCTTATCGGAGTCTCACCAGGGGCCCCAAACGACACCCAACGAAACTCCAGTGGGCCGGAAATGACTCATTTTCCTACCCTGGCTTATTGACCGATTTTTATGGCATCAACATTTCTCAATAGTCTTCTAAATACTAAGATATCGAGCATTTCCTTCTAGATAGACTTCTCCGCAACTACCTTCCATGCAAATCTCATTAGGAGAGCTCTATGAACTTCGTGAAGATTAATCCTTATTCCAACTCCACCTTCTTTAGTAGGTTTGCAAATTTTATCCCATGCAATCCTTTCTTTTTTTTTCGGATTTCCATTTTCCGTATCCCAAAAGAAAGTGCTAAAGGATTTATGAAGATAATCAATAACAGATACCGGAACCGGGATAGCAGATAAAAGGTGAATGGGGACACTAGATAGAACATGTTTAATAAGGATGAGACGCGCACCTTTGGAAAGAAGTCTCGCCCTCCATCCCTCAAACTTCAGTTTGATTTTTGGTAACAATTCTGCGAAGTGGCGGATAAGCCTTCGACCAGTAATTATTGGGACCCCAAGATATTTCCTAAACGGAAAGGCGCCTTGCACGAAGCCAGTGATACGGAAAGGTGTCCTCCATCCCCCAAGATATTGAGAAGATGTACCGTTGAACTATGGGAACGATCTATATAGAAACTACAAAAAAGAAGTAATATATGTAAAGACAAATGGTATGGGACTGCCAATTGCATGTACTGCTGGGCATATCTCCTACTCCTAGTGCATTTCAATTTCTTTTTTATTAATATTTTGTAAACATGTTTAAATATTTAAAGATATACTATTTTACTAATAGTTACTTGTTCTATGATTAAATAAAAATATAAAAAAACCAGAGCGGTGACTTTGAGGGTGCAAATTCATGGAACCAAGAATCATTTTTCTATATGTAAATTATAAAATTCTATTTGGAACGAAGAATCATTTTTCTATATGTAAATTCTATATTCTGTTTAACGATATATAAAAAGCGAAAGTGAAGAATCTTTCCAAGCCGACCTTAGCTCAGTTGGTAGAGCGGAGGACTGTAGTGGGCTTTTCAGCAATCCTTAGGTCGCTGGTTCGAATCCGGCAGGTCGGAATCTTTTTCTTTTCGTTTATTTTGTAGTCCACTCCACGAAGATAAGCCCACAAGGCCAAGCTGGCCTGTTTACAAAGCACAACATCCACCCGAAACTAATTAAACTTTTTAGAGCACTCCAATGGTGTAACTAAACATTATTTTATTTCAAAATTTAGTTTAAAGAGTCAAGAAATCATTTTATTAAATTCTTTAAAACAAAAATTATAAAAATATGAATAATAATTGCGTTACATATAGCACAATACTATTCATGTTTCAAATATTATTTTATACATTTTTTTCTCTACTACAGTCCCGACTGTTTGCTCGCTTCCATAGTTTTTAAGGTCGTCGGCCACTACTAACTACATTGTCGGCATCACCGGCATCAAAGGACGTCGGCGACTAACCCCTGTCGATCCCAGCTCCGACAATGGAGTAGTCTTCCCCCACGTGCAGATCGAAATTCGAATATGGGTTTCGGACTCCATAGATTTCGTTTAACCCATTGCCGGCCACCATTAGCTACACCGCTGGCATTACTGGCATCGCCTCACGCTGGCGACCAACTCCTAAAGATCCTATCTTCAGCAATTGAGTCGTCGTCTCTCACGCGCAATCTCCATCTTCGATCACGTCTATTTCCAAACCAGATTCTTTTTTTTTTTTTTTTTTGTAAAATAAATCTAATTAAAATAAAATATGAATATTTTAAAAGATATAGAGAAAAAAAAATTGCTGATGAATAGTAAAATATAAAAATGAATAGGTAAAATATAAAAATTAGATTTTTAATAGTGTATTTTGAAAGAATTATAACTACTCCATTAAGAGTGCTTTTATATATAGAGCATTAGGGTGGCTATTGGAGCTTGGGACTGTAAGTTATAGGAGCAATTTAGGAAAAAGTAATGTGTATACTACGGTCCTCTAATTTAATAAAGTGATTATTTTTAAGAAATTATATAATTTCTATAAAAAAAAAATTCCGATCAATTATATAATTCATAGAGAAAAAAATGTAAATTTTAACAGATATTTGATAGATAATAAAAGAAAAATATCTTAATAACGTAATAATTATAGAAAAGTAAATCATAAAATGATGTGAAGTAATAAAAAGATAACAATTTAATAATTATTATAATTTCATTTCTAAAATATTATTATTTAAATTTAATGTTTCATAATGAATTTAAATTTCTTTATGTATAGGGCATTAGGATGGCTGTTGGAACTGTTAGTTATTGGAGCAGTTTAGAAAGGAGTAACGTGTAAAATATGTTTCTCTCGATTAATAAAACGGTTATTTTTAAGAAATGATATGAATTTTATAAAAAAATAAATAAATTTCGATCAATTATCTAATGTATAGAGGAAAAAATTTTAAATTTTAGCAAATATTTAACGGATAATAAAAGAAAAATGTCTTAATAACGAAATAATTATATAAAAGTAAATTATAAACTGATATGAAGTAATAAAAGATAACTATTTAATATTTATTATAATTTCATTTATAAAATATTATTATTTGAATTTAATATTTCATAATGAATTTAAATTGAGAAATAAAATATTTTATTCAAATAAATATATTCGCAAATGTAGTTGGTAAACATATTTCAACTTAATTATTTTACATTTTTTTAATAAAGAATTAATAGAAATTTTAAATCATATATAGAAATTATAATTTATATAAAATAATGTTATATTATAATTTATAACATAAAGTAGGTTTATTAATGTTATAATGTAATATTATAATTTATATGTTATATAAATATAATTTGTACTGTTTAATCTGAGTCTTGGGTGAGTTTTATAGATGATAAGGAAATGATAGCATCAATTATAAGGAGATTGAGTTGAGTTTGAAATCGAGTGTTAGTTTCAATTTAAGAATTCATTCAAATTATAATTAAGGGATAGTTTAAATGGATTCGAGTTGAGGGAGAGTTTCGGATAATGATTTTTAAGAGGGTAAGAGTTTTGAATTTGACTATATTTAAATTTGAAATGTTTGATTTAAAAGTTTGAATTAAAAGACTAAATTTCAAGAATCACATTATCTCAAAATTCAGATAGAAAGATGGATGGAGAAAAATTTAATGAAAAAACAAAAAAAATTAACAAAAAATAAGAAAATCTGTTATATGGTCGTTAAATAGTAATTTATTATAATATTAATTAAAATATATATTTTTTAATTTATTTAAAAAATAATAAAAAATATTATTAGAAAATAATTTCTTCATTATCAAATTAAAAAAAAAAAAAGATAAAAAAATTCCAGTAATGACACCATTTAACGGTGACAATAGCATTTTTCTTAGGTATATACTCCACTCCACCAAGATGTGGGCTAAGCCCATGACCATGAGGGCAAGCTCACCTCTTTACAAAGCACAACATCCAGCCATTACGTACAATGCACAATTTTAAACTAATTTTAAACAATACAATTTCCATTTATAAATTTTAACCATTAATATTTTATTATTTTTTAATACACATCAAATGATTGAAAGCTTGTTATTTAATTTCTGATGAAAAATTATATTTATAAATCGGTATATATAGAGTACACACATTACATACTCTAATTTGGTATCGTTTAATTTCTAAGTAACTTAAAAAATTGGAACTTGCAAATCTGATTGTGTTATGTCAATAAGTGGAGGGTGTATCTTCCCTATTTACTAATCTGAGATGATGGAAGGATAATGATTAATAACAAAATATAATTAATATTAATTCTGCTGAGATAGTTTAACATAAGCAAACCTAACTTAAACAGGATATTGTTTGATTTGATTCCAAAAACTAGAAAGCAATTAGGCTTGGTTTGTTTTTATAAATAAGATGAAATAAAAATTAAAAATTAAATAAAATATTATTATAATTTTTTTTAAAATATTAATTTTATTTAAAAATTTAAAAAAAATTATATTGAGATTTGAAAAAGTTGAATGATTTATTTTATCTTATATAAAAATTTAAAAAAATAATAAAAGTAAGATAGAATAAGATGAGGTTATTTATGAAAATAAACCAATCGCACTAATCAATATGCAGAATTTTATACGCACTCGCAGGAAAGTGAGAGAGAATTTCCTGATCAGCTGAATATATGATATAAGTAATACTAATATACTGTGGCCTCTGGGAAATTTCTTATATGAGAAAAAATCAATGGAATCGTTGACTAATATCCAAAGCTATATACAAGTAGCACTCCACCAAACGTTGTAATCACCAGATACGAACTTCCCTATATCTTGCCTACCCTATCTTCTTCAATCCGTTCGATTTCTCGCCATTGCCTCCATATCTCCTCTCTCTCTCTCTCTCTGATCTGAAGAACCTAGCGCCATGGCTTAAATATTAGATGATGACATGGGTGCATTCGCATATGTAGTCGGATTCTTACTTTTCACGCTGCTGGTGATCACCATCAGAATAGTGCTTACCGTTTGCTTTGGTTGGCCTATGCCTTCGACCCATCGACATGGCCTCGTCGGAAACCTCCAGTACCCAAGCCGGCACTACTCCATCCGAAGATCAAATACTGCGCCGGCGCCTGATCATCATCACCAAAACTCGATCGAAACCCTCGAACTGGGCCTCGACGAAACTACCCTGCGGAACTACCCGAAGCTGATCTACGCGCAGGCCAAGCTCCACAAGGCCGGCGGCGCCAACTCTACGAGCGCCGATTCCAGCTGCTCCATATGCTTGGCTGATTACAAAGATACGGACGTGTTGCGCTTGTTGCCTCACTGTGGTCATCTCTTTCATCTCAAATGCGTCGACTCCTGGCTACGCCTCCATGCTACCTGTCCGGTATGTCGGAACTCAACTCTTGCTGAGCTTATAACCGCGCCTTCAACGGGACAGCAATATCCTTAATTAATTCACACATTTCGGTTTCAAACAACATGTACAGGTTTTTCTGATTGTTATTCTGCTCTAGGATCTGGATTCTGTACAGATATATATTCTTCATTCAAGCTGGCTTATTATATGATTGGGTGCTTCTGCACATGATTTTGAATTCACAATTGTTTTTTCCTTACTTGGGTTTATGATTTTTGCTATGGATCGATAAAAAAAAATTGCAGATCGAAGAAAAGTTTTTTTTTTGGACCCTGAATAAACTCATCAACAAAGGTGCAATCATTGGCTTCAAATTCGAATTCATGACAATTGCGGTAATATCTGTCAAAACTAAGAATATATATATATATATATATATATTTATAACTAATGCTAGCTAGGAAGATTATCCAGATAGTATTATTTATATTACTTTCGTTGCTCGATATCCCTGCAGATCTGTCTACCACCATGAAAACAATAGTCACCAGCCAATCGGCCGGCGAAGAATGTTTGTAAATTATTCCAGGGCCTATCGAACTTGAGAAAACAGAATCAGGTGAACGAACTGTACTCTTTTAGAAGAAGAGAGGAAAACCAAAAGTACTCGATGAGATGATGATATTTCAGTTGAACATACAGTAATCCAAAAGCGCCAACAATTTTTTAATGGAAACTGACGTGTCATGGTGTACATTGCGATGGTCGACAAACGTCGACCAACCGTGACTTGCGATATACGAAAGCTTCGGAATCTTAACAAGCTACGTAATCGGTTGGTCAAAGTACTAGTAGGGCGTGTTTAACTAGTTAATTAATTTGGTTGGTTAATCTAATGAACATTTGAGACTCCTAACCAAGAATTTATGAAACAACCCCAACATATTCATGTAGTATTACTTATAATTAGTTCCTTAATTAATGTAGTTCCCATGAAACTACAGCCGATTTCATGTTTCTTGCTCAAGAAGAATGATAAACGGCAAACCAAGCTAATCTTATCTATTATTATATATTTGAAAGCCAATTGTTGAAGCCTTGACTTTATCATCTGAGCTTTGATAATGATCATCTAATTAGCTAGGACTTTAAATTTGGACGCAGCCAAATATTATTAAAATTAATACCTCTATCTCGTATCTTATTTAAATTAGGCCTGTTCATCCGGGTCGGGTTGTACCCGATCCGGTTTGAAATTTTAATATATTTCTTAATATTTTATTTTATTTTTTCAAAAAGATTGAAGAAAATTTTAAATCCGAATTTCGGATTTGAGAATCCGAAACCTGGATGAACACCCCTAATTTAAATCCTTTTTGCAGGCTTGCATTGGTATCTCTTTCTATTAGAATAAATTGTTATCTACTAGTTACTTAACAAATTTTCTTAATTTTTTGTTAAACTTTTTTTTATTTCTTTTTAATAAATTTAGCTTCATTCGTTCGTCCATCTGAATTCTAAAATGATATGATTTTTAAAACTTATTAGTCTCCTGATTCAAACTCTTAAATCAAATATTTTAAATATTTAAATCTAGTCAAATTTAAAACTCTTATCTTCTCAAAAATCATTATCCAAAATTCTATCAATTACAATTCGTTTAGATTATCCCTCAGTTACAATTTTAATGGATTCTTAGATTGAAATCAACACTTAATTTCAAACTCAACTCAATCTCTACATGATCGACATTACCCTTCCTCCATCATCTATTAAACTCACCTAAGACTTAGATGATACATCACAAATTATATAAATTATATAATATGTAAATTATAAATTACTAATATTTTATTAGTAATAAATTATATAACATGCAAATTGTAATAGAACACTTGAACATTAGTAAACCTACTTCACGTTACAAATTATAATATAACATTATTTTATATAAATTATAAGTTATATTATATATAAATTTATATACAATATTTGAATTTTCTATTCATTTTTTATAAGAAAAAGAAAAGAAATGTAAAATCATTAAATGTAAATCTGATTGTCAACTACATTTGTGGATATAATCATTTGAATAAAAAATTATTTATCTTTTAATTTAAATTCATTATGAAACATTAAATTCAAATAATAATTTTAAATAAAATTATAATAATTATTAAATAGTTATATTTCATCTCTTCACATAAATTTATGATTTACTTTTATATAATTTTTTCGTTGTTAAGATATTTTCTTTTTATGATTTATTATCATCCAGCCAACGTCTACCACCACGAAGTCATCGGACAACCTCTTGTAGCACAAAAATTGCTGACCAAACTTCTCCCATCGTCTCGAGTGTTTTCCTCAATAACATCATTGATAGAGTAGAGCATTTCTTTTTAGTAGAAGATGCAGGAAAAGTAGGAGTGGGGAAGTGGAAAAGGTGTTTTGAAAGGCTCAAGAATTGAATGGACTAAGTTCTTTTACTTATTCAAACGGAGGTATTTAATGGACTTAAATTATACTTTTAAGTAATCAATTTTAATGGAGGTCTTTAACGAACGTAAAATAGAACATCAATTGTAAATTATAAAATTTTAACAGACGTTAAATCAAAAAAAATTGTTACATAGCCATTTATACAATAGAAAGATATAAATAAAAAGTTGTAGTTGTCAAATATAATTACAACAAAGGATTCTTTCCGTATTCACTTTTGTGCCTAGGCTCAATTAAATGACCCAATAAATTACTATATGAGTTAAGATACGGCTATAATAAGCATTGGCTCAATATTTTTAAACAAGAGAAACGTGCTTTGTATGTTGTTCTTTCTTAATATTCATCGGCCATTTTGTTGGAGATCTTGGTCTAGTCCCCAAGCACCAATGGAGTCCTTCTTGCCTTGTGCGCCTCAAGATGACCAAATGGACACATTTACTTGGTGTGGATCACTTGCACCAACAATGGGAGAATGTATGATATGAGGTTAGGTGTTTAAGGGAGAATGATTGAGTTTGTCTTGGCAATGGTATGGTCGAGTATAAATAAAATGGAGCACGACAATGGGCTTGGATGGGTTAGGCGCCCCTTGCAACTAGGTTTAGAGTTTGGAAGACAAGTGTTTAGCCTAGAGCTTGAGTGGTCGAAATTGCTAGGATTTAGGAATGAGAATTTCGGCAATGGCAAGTTTAGAAGACCACTTCCTTGATTGAAGGAAGATTGGAGGATTGGTGGAGATTGTCTTGGCCGAATATGGGTTTGATTAGATTGATGGAATTTATGATTGAGTCAACTAATTAATTGATTTACTAATCAAATAAGTATGAAAAGATATGGTGTGAATGATGTGGGAATTAGGATTTCAGCAATGGCCAATGAGGCTATGGCCGAATATGGCTATTTACGGTATGTGGACTTGACTTGGTTTGGAAAGATTTTTGGAATTTGGTGGGAGATATGTGGCCGGCTATAAAGAATTGATGGGGGGCGACTTTGGTTATTTATGGAAGGTGAAAATTTTTAGTTGAATGAGGGAAAATATGGTAAGATTTGGGGATTGAATGGCCAGCTGAGAGGGGATAGATGGAGGGGGTGTGTATGGCAATGTGTGGGGCTTAATATGGTAAGTAATGGACAAAGGGTTGGTCAAGTGATGTGTTTGGGTTGGGGGATTCTTCAAGAATATTCAAGAAAATCTCAAGAACATGCAAGAAAGTATATGAACAAGTGAAGAACTTGAATAACTCGAAAATACACAAGAACACCTCTTGTGTTTCGGCTTCCACACTTCAACTAGCAACCAACAACACTTCAAACAATGCAATACAACAACTCACACACTCAACAATTGAAGAACCCGAAATTCACAAGTGTAAATTTCGAAATCCTTAGGGTGGCCCGCCTAACTCTTTCGAAGAGCCTCCCAAATGTTAATTGTTCAAAAGATATGAAAGTAAAACCTAAGAGTCCTATTTATAGAGTTTTACAATTTAGAAACTCCCAAAAGGTCTCTACTAAAAACTACTAATTAAAATAATACCAAATGAAGTAAATAAAATAAAGCGAATAAGATAGATGGTGGGCACCCAAGGTGGTGTGGCCATGGTATGCATGGCCCAATGGTGGCCTATGTGCGCCATGGCCCTCGATTGGGCTGGTCTGTGATGCATCTGACTGCATGACATGGCATGGTGCCATATACAGACCTGATGGTGTGTATGGCATGATGTTGTGCAAGGCTTGCTGATGGTGGGTATAGTAGAGTGCCATGCATGGGCTTGATGGTGGGCACAGGATGATGCTGTGCTGCTGCGCTGCATAATCTAGGCAGGTGGCCTGGGCATTGATACTGCAAGGTGCGGGCTGGAGTCGTGCACTAGATGGCATGCATAGTGTACATGTCACTGGCCTAGCCTACAAGGCACAAGTTGGAGTCATGTGCTGGATGGTATGCTTTGTGGGCATGCCACTAGCCCCGCTTGCAAGGCACGGGTTGGCTAGTACCACGTGCTGAATGGCATCTCTCACAAGCCTCGCTAAAGTCCATCTGCGTGTCAAGGCATGGGCCAAAGCATGCAAACAGACCCACAGTGGTACTGTTGGGGATGGTCAAGAGGGCCAACCGCCTAGGAGTTCTGACATTCCTCCTCCCTTCAAGCACTTCCTTGCTCTCAAGGATCAAGTCTGGATACCTGGACTCTATATCATCATTGTCCTCCCATGAAGCTTCATCTCTCGGCACCTCTTGCCATTAAATTAATACCTACCACACCTTCTTCCTAGCCCTCCCTCGGGTGACTATTCGATACTCAAGCACCTCTCTAGGCTGTAACAACATCCTTCCCTCATCATCAAAGTTAGGAAGTTCATCTACTATAAGGCTCGGGTCTCCAATCCTCTTTTTCAACAATGATACATGGAAGACTGGATGTAATCTAGATGATGGAGGAAGCTTTAACTTGTAGGCCACGTCCCTTATTTTCTCCAACACCTTCAAAGGATCGTAATACCTATTGGAAAGCTTCAGGCTCAACTGTTTCCTCATGGTATTTTTCCCATATGGTTGAAGTTTTAGGCACACATAATCACCCACCTCAAAGACAACTACCCATCTACCTTCATCATAGTATCTCTTCATTCTCTCTTGAACTCTCTTAAGCTCCTTCTTGACCCTTACTAGAATCTCATCTCTAATCATTAACTCTTTCTTAACTTCATCATTCCTTGTCGTTCATTTCTCATAATTTACTAACACGGGTGGCAGTCTCCCATACATTACTTCAAACGGGCTTCTTTGAATTGATGCATGGAAAGAAGTGTTATGCCAATACTCGGCCCATGTAATGTACTCTCCCCATCTTTTTTGTTCTTCATGGCAATATCACCTCAAGTATTGCTCAAATGTTCTATTAACCATTTCGATTTGGCCATCGGTTTGAGAATGGTATGAAGAACTTGCCTTCAACTTGCTTCCTTGCAACTCAAATAATTCCTTCCAAAAGGTGCTCAAAAACATCTTATCTCTATCTGATACAATGCTCTTGAGAAAACCATGAAGTTTCACAACATTGTCAATAAAAGTCTTAGCCACACTTTTGGTCATGTATGGATGTTTGAGAGGAATGAAGTGTGCATACTTGCTTAGCCGATCAACAATAACAAAAATTATATCATACCCTTCATTAGTTGGTAATCCCTCAACAAAATCTATTAACAAATCCTCTCAAATTTTGTTTGGAATTGCTAATGGTTGCAATAACTCAGATGGTAGCCATGTATCATACTTGACTTTTTGGCATACATCACACTCGACTACCATCTTATTCAACTCCTTTTTGAGCCCCTCCCAATAGAAGAAATTCTTTAATTTAATGTAGATTCTCAACCAACCCGAGCGTCCACCCTCTTTGCTACTATGAAAGTGTTCAATGATCTCTTTTCTCAAATTGGGTACATTCAGTATATACACATAATCCTTGTAGTAGATTAAGTCATCTTTCACTTTGTAGCTTACTACTCCTCCCCCTTAGACTTCAATTAGCTCAATGATCTCCAATGCTCAGGCATCAATATGTGTGGCCTCTCTAATCTTATCTCATATCCTCCATTCAACCCCATTCAAGGCCAACAAGGTAGCATCATCTTTTTCATGAGTGGTCCACACAAGTGTCCTCTTTTCACTAATCAAGGCCGCACATGTCTCTTCTTCTTTACATGTCAATGTCGTCTATGTGTATTTCTTGGGTCTAAACTTAAACTCTCCCAACTCCTTTGAGCCAAGCATTGCCCAACACAACGTCAAGTCACACTAATGCTAAGACATATAGGTCGGCCACTATCCTCACCCCGTACACATTCATCTTCACATCATTCACAAGAGTTTCACATCTCAACTTGTCATCATTTACAACTTTCACTTCAAATGGATCAATAGGATTCGGCTTTAAACCAACTTTGTGCACAATATTAGTGTTGATGAAGTTGTGAGTAGACCTACTATCCACCAACAATGAGACCTCAATCTTCCCAATCCATTCCATAACTCTCATGGAAGTGGGCTTTTGGACCCCGAACATGGCATTGAGTGAGATTTCAGCCTCCTCACTTTCCTCTTCATGTTTGGCCTCTTCATGCTCTTCTTCATGGTTTGAGGTAGGGTTGTACATACGGTGTCCAAACCGGAAACCTGGGTCAACCCGGACCGGAACCGGGTGTCCAAAAGCGGTTTGGACTCCAACCTGGTTTCACCCGGGTTGAAATCCGGTTTGGATCCGGATCAATCCGGTTTTTTAAAAACCGGAAATCCGGTTTCCGAATTCAAACCGTTTTTTTTTTTAAAGCTTGTTTTATTACTTTTTTGCAGAGAAATTTGTTGTAAAAATATTTATCAAAAATAGTCTATTTCGTTATAATTTCTCAAACATGTTCAAGTTAATCTGCACTCTAAAAGAATTAATAACCCATGGCTCATTAGATAAAATCCATTGTTGAGTGCATCTACCTAGAATGTTGGCGGTAACCCAACAATCTAATGCTTCTAGCTCACTCACTGATGGTTCTTTTTATAGGCTTAGTTAAGAGCCTATCTCTATGCGCTTTGAAATGCCTCTTACGTCTGGTAATAAAATACATAAATACATACATAGAATTAATTAAGAAATCCTCAGTTTCTCTCTTTATCATTGCAGGATGTGTTTAATATGCATATTCATGTAACGAAATTTAGAAATCCAAACACAGACCATATTCACAAAACCATCTGTAATGAAGAATTTCGGATCTGTAAGAATTCAAAAAAAAAAAAAAAACAAGATATCCAAACAGAAAAATGATAGCAGCAACCAAAAAAAAAAAAAAAAATTCCATACATAGTCCAATATTGCCTTATATTGCCTTACAATTACAAGATATCATTCAATAGAAGATAGTGAAGATCCATACATAATCCAACAAATGCAGTTGCTATATATATGTGACTATCATAGGAGGTAATCTACAGTGAACAAAATTTTATACAAGTAATCAAACAAGAACAACTTCTCCAAGTGAAAAAGGTTTTGGACAAGGTACAAATACAAAGTATAGAGTAATGCAGCCAATGTCGACACCTAAAAGGACAACAAAATCAACTTCTAGAAATCTTGAAAAAAAAGGCAATAACACAACTGGAGTCAAGTTAAATCCCAAGCATCAAGAAGGAAACAAATTATAGTCTCTATCACTTCACACAGAAAAGAGAATAAAACACTTACTCTAGATTATCATGAATGGGAAGGAATACTCACAGCAGTCTCAGTTAAAATTTCATCTATATCATCATCTAAAAAAGTATTAAATATTAAGTTAGATAGATAATAAATTGAGTTCAATAAATATTAAAAAAATATATTTTAAATTTCAAACTTATCTTCAAGGTCCATCATCTGTACGTATTCGTATAACTCCTCAAGGTCTAAAAGTTTGGTCCTCAACAAATTTTGTGTGCAAATGAGAGTTTCGACAATCTCTAGCGACAACGAACTCCTAAAGGGATCCAATACGCGTCCTTCAGTACTGAATGCGGACTCCGAGGCAACAGTGGAAATAGGGGTGACTAACACATCATGTGCTAACTCAGCAAGGACGGGATAATTGGCGGCATTAACTCTCTACCAATCCAGAATATCAAAACCAAGCGAGTTTTTAACACACGCCTCAGATAAATACCTCTCTAACTCTGATTTAAACTCCATACTACCCTGCTCATCAAGGTATTGGTTGAAAATCATTCAGAGTTTATTCGTAGGTAGTGCCGGCACATCAAAACTCCCTCTGCTAATAGTGTGTAGCCTCCCTTGAGCCACATTAGAAGCATCTCCATTAGTAACACGAAATGTGTTATACTGCTCGATCAAACGCTCTAAAAGGAGTTTAACCTTTTTTCTCTATCGCCTCCGCCTTCGTAGGCCTTTTGCACTTTATTAACCAACATTTCATTCCCATCTTTTTATATCTTGGATCAAGCAAAAAACCAATGTATATTATCAGGTTGAATTTATCTGTATTACCCCAATACTTGTCATACTTGAATCTCATACTTGCGCCCATAGAACTGATGATATAATCAGTACTTAATATCATTTCATTTAATGAATCCTCAATTATACAAAGTTGCTCAAAGTGGATATTACTCATCACATACAGAGAACCAGAGATGTTCAATGTAACATCATAAAAAACTTTCAAAACATCAATAAAAACTCGTGCAATCTTCCAATCATCGGTAGTGGGGGGTTCTTAAAATTTTCATCCATATACACAAGTTGTTCAAAAGCTTGTTTGTGTTGTTCAGCGGTACTCAATATCAAATACATGGAGTTCCATCTAGTAGAAACATCCAAACAAACCATTCTCCCGCTAATATTTTTTTTTGCTGCACAAGTCTTGAACTTGGCAAATCTTGATGGTGAAAATTTCACACACTTGATGGCATCCCTAATCCTTGTTACTAAATTAGAATTTTCCTCCAAGCCTTCCTTTACAACCATATTCAATATATGGGCAGCACACCGTACGTAAAGATGTTCACCACCCAAAACTGCACGACTATTGTCTTTCATTCTCCTCTTTATGTAATCAACAACAACATCATTTGAACAAACATTGTCAACTGTAATGGTCAAGATTTTATCAACACCAAATCCATACAATGCCAACTCTAACACCCTCCCAATAGTATCGCCCTTATGGTTAGGAATTTGGCAAAACTTGAGTATTTTCTTATGTAATCTCTAATGACAATCAATAAAATGTGCAGTAATGCATATGTAGTTCAAGTTTTGCACCGATGTCCAAGTATCGGTGGTAAGACATATCCTTTGACCATACAACAAAATTTTCAATTGTATCTTCTTTTCATTATACAGTTCAATACAATCCCTTTTTAGAGTGATTCAGGATGGTAAGGTAAACCGAGATTCTAAAGCAACCACATAATCAATAAACCCTTCATTCTCCACAAGTCTAAAAGGCAATTCACACCTAATAAAAAACCTAGCGGTTGACACCCTAAATTGTTCAGCACCGAAGTTCAATAGAACTTGTGGGCTACACACCTTTCCCTCTAGATCTCTTTTACTACTAGAAGCATTTTTTAGAGCAAAAAATGGAGACTTTGAACAATTAAAAAGATGGGTCCTCATAGAGGAAGTGTCATTCTTGTAATGGCACTTGTATTCCTTACCACACCAATTGCACTTGGCTTTTTGGTCATCGAGATCAATAGGTTCAACTTTAGTAAAGTTATCCCAAGCTATTGATCTGTTACTAGATGCTTTTTTGGATTTTTTTGGTATAAGTGGGATGGAACTAGTATGATTTTGTGTATATGTGGATGAAAGAGTTGGACGACTCCCACGTTCCTCCACATCTACTGGAGTAGAAGAATCACTACCAAACCATTGAGTTGTACCGACATTACAACTCACAGAATCTTCTTCTATCTGTTATTAAGTAATCACAATCACAAAAAAATAATTATAATAATAATCAAACACACAATATAATAATAAAAAAAATTAGGTAGTTCATGAGTATAAGTAGGAGATACATGCAAATAATTAGTACATAATAATATGTAGTGCACGTGAAACATTAGAAGCATGTCTAAGTAAAATATTTATGATCCCATACAAGGTCGGTAGAAAATCATAGGAACTTGACAAAAAACTAGATTACCACTCTTTTAACTCCCACGATTATATAATGTAAAAGAAAAATAACCATAGTTTTGTTTTTGTATTTAAAGTGGGCAATCTCTGACTGACTCTCCTGGCAATTGAGTATAGCAATATAATTATATAATTCTTACATTTATAATTTCCATAAGGAAACCAAGCTGACTATTTTTGGATCCTTATTTATAATTTCCATAACTCTTATTTCGGTAAACTAGTCTTCAAATCAGCCAACCATCTAATAAATTATGATAGATCATTAGTAATATTAATGGGCCTGCTTTGGGTACCTCAAAACAAAGATCCATTAATTATTAACCAAACAACATAAACAAAGTATTTTTTAAGTCCTTGTCCCGTTCGATAACACTACCATAAATGTTTTCCACACGTTTAATATTGTCACATAAATTAACCAAACCATAAACCAACAATCATATATATTATTTATTATATAGAAATACGTTCTCGAAGGATACAGTAATCTGTACTAAAAGTACTACTTAAACTAAGCTGTCTCTTCTTAGGCACATGATTTAAAATTAACCTCATATTTGGTTCTTTCTATTCCATTTGTGCTAATGAATTTAGCTAAAACATAATTCTTTGTACGGATTTTCTTGGTAGTTGTTTTATACTATACTCAGTAATGCATTAGATCACTATTTCCTAAATACCTCTCTTATTAACTTTATGCAGAATGCATAGGTTCTTAATTTTGTGACAATTTCCTATTTTAATATTATTTTCACCTTTGAGTTTTGACGCTTACCCATTTGAGTTTTTATGTTATATGGATGCATCAAATCCCAGAAGCATAAACATAAATTAACAGCAACCCACCATTCACTACGAAGAGACATATAAAGACCAAGACAACATCATTGCCACTAAAATAATTACAAAACAAAAAAATCTAATCAATAAAATTGAATAGAAGAAAACATACACCAAAGGGTCCCAGATAGCAGGGTTACTCTGAAAGGCCAACTTGGAAGATGCAACTTAGGCTAACGCAGAAGCCGTAACGCTCGGTGTGGAGAGCCTGTAAATGGTTGCCATGGTAGATCAACGAAAGAAACATATAAGAGACTGGGAAAGGCAGAAACCCAGAGAGACAGATGGTAGCTGAGACAGAGTGAGATTAGAGAGAGAGAGAGAGCGAGAGAAATAGAGAGTACCTTAGATCGGCAATGGAGATAGCTCACAACGAGATCGGCGACGGCGATAGCTCACGGCGATGACTGGATTGAGAATGGGATGCGATCGATTGAGAATGGGATGCGATTGAAGCTAGGGTTTAGAACTTCAGATTTTGAGAGAGAGAGAGAGAGAGAGAGAGAGAGAGAGAGAGAGAGAGAGAGTAGTCGATCGATTTAATTTTAAATCTGGGTAACAATTGTTAGGTCCGGTACCAGATTTTAATTAATCATATCTAGATTTTTTAAAACCATAAACCGGATACTTAAAAATATGGTTTCCGGAATTAAATCAATCCGAATCCGGGATCCGGAACCGGAATCCGGATATCCGGTTTTCAAACCGGACTGGGATGAACACCCTTAGTTTGAGGATTCATCACAAACATCATCATCAAGCAATACATAAGCTTTGGTCGACTTGCATTTGTGCTCTTTACTCCATTTTTCTCCACATTTAAAACATAAACATTTCTTTATTCTATTTTGAACTTTTTCTCTTGATAACGTCTTCACTTCATTTGACTTAGGTTTGGAAGTTTCATCAACGGTCTCTTTACCCTTCCAATGATTTTTGGTTTGCAAAAATGTAGTGAATTTGCTCCCAACATCCTTGGATTGACGTTTCTCCATGGAATAGATATCCTCCAAAATCTTGGTCATCCTCATGGCCTATTGGATTCTAATGGGCTGCTTCAACTTAATTTCCTTGGCTAACCAAGACTTCAATCCATCCACAAAAGTGCCCACAAGGGCCTCCTCGGACCAACCTCTCACCATTGTTTGAAGTTCCCGAAAATCTTCTATGTAACTCTTCACCTTGCCATCTTGTTTTAGCTTTGACAAGTTGACCATGATGATTAATGGTCAAGGATAGTCCAAATTGAAAGAGAAATTCCTTTTCAAAGGTCGTCCATCCTAATCTTCTTATTTCCTTCTCATATCGATCCTGAATCCATCTCCACCATTTGCTTGCCTTATTTTCTAAGTAAAAACAAGCGATCTTCACTTGCTCTTCTCTTGGCACCTCATAAGCATGAAAGTAATGGTCAACTTTGTCCAGCCATTCGTATGAATCTCCCTATTGAACTTAGGAAAATCTACCTTAGGCATCTTGGGTCCCTAGTCATAAATCTGGTTTCCTCTCCTTTCATCATAGTAATTATCTTCATGTCTCCTCTCCCTATGGCTATCATCCCTATAAGATCCTCCATGGCTACTCTCATATTCAATCTCATGCTCATCATTAGCATGTGGTGCTTCAATCATTGCATCTTGTGGCCCTCTCCTCAAATTAGGACTTTGAGGATGATTGTTTGGGTCTCGGACCCATCTCTCCACCACAACACAACCATTTTCAACACGGTCTCCTCTTCGATACTCACTCCTTGATGGATCACGCATGGACTCATCAACACTAGTTTCGGCATCCTCAACAAAGACATCATCACCCCTTTGAGCATGCGGGTTTGGTGGTGATCTAGCATCACGATTCTCGGCCATTCTCCTTTCAAGCCTCTTAAAACTTGTACTAGTCGCGTGCTTCATAGTTTCCATGACCCTTCGGTTCTCTTCGATTTGACGGAATGTGTTGTTCAAGGCTATCCTTAATTTGGCCAAGTTGGTATTGACCTCTTCAAGGACCTTGTTTACCCTCTCAGATTGTCCTTCTAAAGTGTCAAGGCATTCCCGATTGTAACTACTTTGATCCTCGACTCTAGGCACCTTACGGCTTATGCTTGCAAACTGAACAACGTCTTGCAACTGATTTGGACACGATGTTGCTACAAAAATTCTGGTTGGTGAAGCTTGGGTGGCAATGGGCTTCAATAGTCCAACCTTGAGTTGCCCACCTTCGTGGATGGACAACCCCTCTTGCGTGTACACATGTCCAACCTCGGGTCTTTTACCTTCAAGGATAGCCGACCCCTACAACCTATCTACTCTTTCCTCCCCTTAACTTCCAAACTTCCTATTTCAAAAATAATCAGCAATGTCTAACAAGAAAGTAAACAACGTCGAGATCCTCGGTGGACCTCCCAATCAAATTCACAAAAAGCCAAGTTAACGCATTGTTTACCTTGTGGAGAAGTAAAAACTCAAAATTACACCAAGAAATAGTCTCTTGGATAAGATTCTCAAGGAAAGCATTAGTTTAGTATTGGGGACCTCAGTCTAGCCCCCAAGCACCAATGGGGTCCTCCTTACCTTGTGCACCTCAAGATGACCGAATGAACATATTTGCTTGGTATGGATCACGTGCACCAACAATGAGAGAATGGATGATGCGAGGTTTATGGTGTTTATGAGACAATCATTGAGTTCGTCTTGACAATGGCATGGTCGAGTATAGATAGAATGGAGCACGACAATGGGCTTGGATGGGTTAGGCGCCCCTTGCAACTAGGTTTAGGGTTTGGAAGACAAGTGTTTAGGCTAGAGCTTGAGTGGTCGAAATTGCTAGGATTTGGGAATGAAAATTTCGGCTTTGGCAAGCTTGGAAGACCACTTCCTTAATTGATGGAAGATTGGAGGATTGGTGGAGATTGCCTTGGCCGAGTATGGGTTTGATTAGGTTGATGAAATATTTGATTGAGTCAAATAATTAATTGATTTACTAATCAAATAAGTATGAAAATATATAGTGTGAATGATGTGGCAATTAGGATTTCAGTAATGGCCAATGAGGCTATGGTCGAATATGGCTATTTATGGTATGTGGACTTGGCTTGGTTTGGAAAGATTTTTGGAGTTTGGTGGGAGATATGTGGCAGGCTATAGGGAATTGATGGGGGGCGACTTTGGCTATTTATAAAAGGTGAAAGTATTTAGTTGAATGAGGGAAAATATGGTAAGATTTGCGGATTGAATAGCCAGCTAAGAAGGGATAGATGGAGGGGGCGTGAATGACAATATGTGGGGCTTAATATGGTAAGTAATGGACAAAGGGTTGGCCGAGTGATGTGTTTGGGTTGGGAGATTCTTTAAGAATCTTTAAGAAAATCTCAAGAATATACAAGAAAATACATGAACAAGTGAAGAACTTAAAGAACTCGAAAATACACAAGAACACCTCTTGTGTTTCAGCTTCCACACTTCAACTAGCAACCAACAACACTTTAAACAATGCAACACAACAACTCATTCACTCAACAATTGAAGAACCCCAAATTCAAAAGTGATGTGAATTTTGAAGTCCTTAAGAATACTCACTCACTCACACTTGTACCAAACAATGAAAAATACCTCAATTTTATTGATAAACAAAAATATAAAAAAATAAGTGTAACAATACCGATTTACGAATTGTATGATGTGTTCCTTTTCAAAGGGATTCACGAATTGTACCTCAAGAAACCCGAATGCAAAGCACCGAAGATAATCCAACAACAAGGATGGCCCACCTAACTCTCTTAAAAAGCCTCTTAAATGCCAATTGTTTAAAAGATATGAAAATAAAACTTAAGGGTCCTATTTATAGAGTCTTACAATTTGAAAAACCCCAAAAGGTCCATAGTAAAAACAACTAATTAAAATAATACCAAGTGAAGTAAATAAAATAAAGCAAATAAGATAGATGGTGGGCGCCCAAGGTGGTCTGGTCGTGGCATGCATGGCCCAATGGTAGCCTAGTGTGCAGCATGGCCCACGACTAGACTGGTCTGTATGGTGTCTAGCTGCATGGCATTATATGGTGCCATGTGTGGGTCTGATGGTGTGCATGATATAACGTTGTGCGGGGTCTGCTGATGGTGGGTATGGTAGGGTGTCATGCATGAGCTTGATGGTAGGCACAAGGTGATGACGTGCTACTGCACTACATGGCCTAAGCAAGTGGCCTGGGCCTTGATACTGCAAGGTGCGGGCTGGAGCCGTGCGTTGGATGACATGCATGGTGTGCATGCCATTGACCTAACTTGCAAGGCACATGCTCGAGTCATGTGTTGGATGGCATGCTTTGTGAGCATGCCACTAGCCTCGCCTGTATGGCCCGAGCTAATATTGCGTGTTGGATGATATGCCTATGAAGGCATGACACTAGTTTCGGTAAGGTCCACCTGCGTATCAAGGCACACAAACAGATTTACAATGGTAGTGTTGAGGATGGTCAAGAGGGCCAACGGCCTAGGAATTCTGACATATTTATTGTTTGAGAATGAGTGCTGGCTTGTCTTAGATAATTTCGAAATGAGATTTGAGAGCAGGCCCAATTGAGGGTTCTTCTAGAGAAGTACATGCAACCCATTTAATATAAGCATGTGCATTCGAATTTGTCGTGAGATGCTTAGAGCATCTTCAATAGTCTTGCAAAAACTCATCTCTTGGCTAAAATGAAGTTAAATCTATCAAATTTACCTCCAATTGGTCTAGTCATCTCTAAATAATTTTAGCTTTGATGAATAGTAAATAACTAATTCTCTCAAAATATAGAAAGTTACTATTTACAAATTATCCTATTATTTTCTTCCTATTGATTGTTACAATCAAGTTGTACTAGTGTTTGAGAGAAGATATAATTATAAAAAAAAATATTTCTTATGCCTAATTAATATTTAATACATTACGTGCATTTGGAATATTAAAAAAATAATTTATTATTTACTAGAATTAATATTCTATATATTGAGTGTATTTGCAAAAAAAAAAAATTTAATTTGTTTTATATTGAAATATATAATATTATATTATTATTTGAACTTTAATTTAGTTAGACCAATGTAGATCTCTTGGCTAAACCATATGGATTCTAGTCAAAAGAATTTTATTTTAGACTTAATTTTAACAAGACCATTACTAATGTTCTTAAAGCATCTTTATTGAATTGACTAAAAGTCATCTTTCAAAAAATATATTTCTACATAAATATAAAAAAATAAATATTATATTTAATCAAATATGACAATAAAATATATGAAAAAAATATTCAAAAAGTATTTTTTATAAATAATAAAATTAAAACTTTATCCAAAAAGTTAAAATAATTCGATAATCGTTTTAACTTTTTGATAATTGTTTTAGTTTTATTATTTCATAATTACTTTTTGAATTTTTTTAATATATTTTATTATCATATTTAATTAAATATTATATTTATTTTTTAATATTTATATAAAAATATATTTTTTAAAGAATAATTTTTAGCCACTTGAATAAAAAAAGGTCTTACGTAGGCTATTTCTATTTGATGGATGTAAAAATCGGTTTTAAACCCATCAGGACGCAAGGTTAACTCTTCCGACTTCCAAGGAAACAAACGCTCTGTCTCTGTTTTTCACATAAACGTACACTTCGCCACCGCGAAAATGGCGACGGTGGCGGACACCGCACCACCACTGGCGCCGGCTAAATCACCCTGCCTACTCAATTTCGACGCCATCTCTCACATCGACATGTCCACACTCTCCCAATCGGAACTCCAAGCACTCTCCCATTGCTCCCCTTCCGCCTTCGATCTCCGCCAATCTGCCCACCTCCTTCCCCCAAAAATCGACCGCTCCGTTTTCAACGAATCCGCAGGCTCCCGCCGCCAGACCTACTCCCGCCCCTCCAATTCTACCCCCTTAGCCGGCCACCGCCGCCGAGTTGCCGGTCTCCTACCCACCCCTAAGCTTCCCCCCGTCCCCTCCGACGATCCAGAACGCGTCGAGAACCGACATATCATCATCCACCTCAAGCATTTCCTGGACCAAGACCCCCGGTTCGATCACTTCGACGTAACCCTAACCTTACCGTCCTTATCGTCCTTAGTAGTTAGCACGAATCAAGAGGAGGCGGAACGAGAAAAAACGGGGACTTTTGGCGGGGAGAGAAAGAGGAAGAGAGGAAGGAAGCCGAAAGTGAAGGTTCTGCAAATGGAGGATGGGTATGGGAGGCGTGTGATGGAGATTGTGAATAGGAATGGTGTGGCAGTGGATCTTGCGTTGTTGGTGAATTTGGAGGACCCGTATGGAGAACAACTGAGGAGGAGGACTCTGGGGATGGAGAGCGAGGAGGAGTTGCTGGGGTTTATGAGGGAATTGGGGGGGCAGTGGGGGAGTAGGAGGAAGAAAAGGAAGATTGTGGATGCTGGCGTGTTTGGGGATGCCTTGCCAGTAGGATGGAAGCTCTTGCTGGGGATCAAGAGGCGAGATGGCCGCTCCTCAATTTACTGCCGCAGATATATAAGGTTTCCTGGTTTTGTTTCCGATTCTGGTTTCTCTGTCTGTTTCTTTGCTGGGAACATGGTGTAGTTTTGTGATTTAGTTCTGTATGTTCCAATAGTTATCTGTCTATGTTTTCTGTATGTTCCAATATATATTATACGAATATTGTACTGACTAATAGTTCATATGAACCGAAAGTCAGGATACTTTGGAATGCTTGCACTTCTTTGGCGGGAAAATGGCTTGAGGAACGATTATTGATATCCTGGCTCTGTTGTAGCTTTTTATTTCTTATCTGTGACATGTCTTTAAGCTCGTCTTTGAAACTCTTGAAAATTTTATTACCGCTAAATTGTTGCTTAATCCTTGTTAATGCTATGTTTCTTCCCCCATCCTCACTCTCTCTCTTCCCTCCCCTTGCTGGGCCTTACATGCTCTTGTTAATTGATATGTTCCAGCCCTACTGGACAACAATTTGCATCCTGCAAGGATGCTGCTTCATATTTGATGTCCTTCTTCGGCCCTGGTGATGCTCAACGGTCCGGTAGTCAGAAGGGAGAAAATATTCAGCACGACTACAGATTGACTTCTGAAAATGTAAGTAAATCTTTGTGCGGCTGTTTGGTATGCTTTGATGTTGTTGAATAAGGTTTTAAGGGACGTGCTGCAGCTTACAGGCTTCGCCCAAAATGACGAAGACCGAAGGCAAGAAGTCATTTCTAGCTCAGCTCTGCCCAGAATTCCTATGTCTAGAGAGCAGGTGAAGGAAGCATCCTTAGCGGGAATGGAAAATCTTGCAGATGTCCAAATACGTGATTTATTTGAATGTCACAAGTGCAGCATGACCTTTGATGAGAAGGATTCATACCTGCAGCACCTGTTGTCCCATCACCAAAGAACTACGAGGAGGTATAGACTTGGTTCTTCTGTTGGGGATGGAGTGATAATCAAAGATGGAAAGTTTGAATGCCAATTCTGCCATAAGGTATTTCTGGAAAGGCGCCGCTACAATGGTCATGTGGGGATACATGTGAGGAATTTTGTGAGGAGGGTTGAAGAATTGCCTGGTCCAGCTACACTTCAAAAAGGAATTGAGTCTTCGACCAGGGATAATATGCCTTCAAGGATTTCTAAAATGGATGCTTTGATTGAAATTGCTCAGAATTCTATTCTAGAGACTTCTGCTGTTAGACCTAATGATGAATCCAATGGTGGTGCCACTTCTGATCTACCAAAATTCTTTTCTACAAAAGAAATTTCTGCTGCTAATTCTGATCATGAAATGAATCATGGTTCTCCAGTTAGTGGAGAGGAAATGGACGACGGCATGACTGATATAACTCTGGATCAAGATCTGGATCAGCAAGACCATGAGCATAGCATCCCTGAAGAAAATACGGAGAATATTGACATATGTAAGGAAGTAGCAGATTCGAAAATGGATTCTTATTTGGATACCGTGATTCTCTTACGTACTAAAGAGGAAAATGGTAATAACTCTGATACAATTTGTGAAAAAGATGGGCTGGAAAATGATGAATCTGGGGTTAAGCAGGATGGGGTTCCCGAAGGCCATTTACTCGCTCAATTTAGCAATCAGATTGTTTCTGTTGTCAAGGATAATCTAAATCTTCTTTGCAATAGCACTTTGGATCATCCAAAACTTGATGAAGTTAATAATGATACAAATAGTGAGCCAAAATTCGGCTTTGGTGGCGGCAACAATGGGCTAGCCAAAAATCTTGTGACAGAAACTGTGCAGAAAACTTCTGAAGAAAATACACTCCAGTTTGGGGTCTCTGACCCCTTAATGGAGCAACCTTTGCAATATTGTCCCACATTCATTGCTGCCTCTGACAAGGTATTGGGATGTTGTTATCTGATTATTTGTACTATCTGGACTTATAATTGATTAAAAACCTTGGGAGTGTTCCAACAAATAAGATGATACAGTGTGTAAGGTTTTCAAGGCACTTTACTTTTCACCTGCCCAAAGTTTGTGACAAAGATGTTTGGTTGATCCTGTTCTAACCGGCCAAAGTAAGCATTGTTTATTTTTTAAATCTTAATTACAGGGAGAAGAGCATCTACCCTGTGTGGACCAAAGGCACAATAATGAAACCGGGTTTGAGGAGCTGGGGTTGGATGAAATAGAACCTCTTAAGTATAATACTGGGACCGTGCAAGAATCTCTTTCCATGCAGGAGGTACCCATGGATTTGGCATATAATGCAGAGATGGAAGGGGCATATGGTTCCTCCGTCCAGTTCGAGTCGGAAGAAGTCATGTTAAATATGGCTGACAGGCAGCAGCTTACAACCGCTTGTGTATGGTGCGGAGTGGAGTTCAACCATGAGGCTGTTGATGCTGAAATACAACCAGATTCTGTAGGTTTTATGTGTCCAACCTGCAAGGCAAAAATCTCCGGGCAGCTTAATGTACTGGACGGTGGCTCACCATTGAATTCCCATCCTCTCTGATAGTGCCCTTTTCTAACCTGTCTGGGTATAAGCTTTCCATAATGTGGGGTAATTTCTTTTTCCCTGCGATAGACTATATTTAGATTTGGGTTAGTTTCTATTGGTTTATTTCATTTTTCTTTAAAAATGAAATTGCTGTTCAACTTAACAGAAAAGCGGTATTTTTTTTAGTTATTTACTAAACAATGAGAATTGTGTGCAAACAATTGTAGAAAGTTCACGTTAGCCCTTCTTTGTTAATGAGTCTCTGACTCTGCACTGCTTTCTTGCTAGAGTTACTCCTATTAAAACTATAGAAAAGCACTTTCTATTGATTAATTATAGCTCGACCCAATATGCAAAGGAAAGTCCTCTAATTTGAAATGCTTATCAGTTCTGACACTAATGAACCTTGGGCTTCTTTTTTGAATAAATAGCAGAAACTGTGGATAGAACCCATACATATCAATTGATACATATATATTAATGTCAGACTTTAAGTACACTGCTTGAATGAAGGATATGCTACCTTGAAGAATTTATTTATATATATATATATATATATGCAACTCGTCTAATTTGTTTTGGTTGAAGTTTCTTCTGAATCTATTTCTGCCAAAGCTTATCAGCGTTAATGTTTATCAGTTCTTTTTGTGGGACAGAGTGTTGTTGATGCAAATTTCTGTTTTTCTTATTCAATTTTGACAGGAGAATGGTGGATGAGAAAGATGGCTATGTGGGCTGTGATTGAAATATTAGTTATAGCAGCAAGTTGGGCTTTCTGGGTTGGATTATACCTGTATGTTTCCTAGTTGCTGGCAGTTCAGGTGATGGTAGTAGGTTTGATGAAGAGAAAGAACTGGAGGCCAGGCTTTACATATAACCGTTGATGAAGCTTGGCTCCGTTTGAATATAGAAATGCTTTAATCTCATCTCATTTTATCATTATAATTTTTTCAAATTGATACAAAATATAAAAATCAACTTTTTCAAATTTCAAAACATTAACAATATTAAAAAATAATATTTTATTATTATTTTATTGAATTTTCAACTTTTATCTAAAATCATCTTATCTTATCTCACTATTCAAAATTTCAAATGCAGCCTTTCCCTCTTTTTCCATTGGTAAATAATGCTACGTTTTATTAAGCACACCAGTATTTGTAAAATAATGGTAGATACCGATGCTCATGGCTATAGGAGATACCGTTGCTACATGACTAGTTTCTTGAATCTCATTGAAAAATTTGCTTCTCAGTCACCCTAAGAAATATAAAGATGTTTTCCACATTCTTCTTCCAGATTACTTATAATTCCAAAATTTACATCTAGAATTTCATATATAGAACAAAAACAGTTGCAAGTTCGTTGTCATGCATAAGGGGCAAATTGTAAGGGGTATGGTTAGTGGCTACATTAGCATAAACAAATTTGCAGAAAAATATCAGTATCCAATCAAAATGTTTCAGATCCCTTTAACGTACGATTGCCATTGCAAACGTTTATAGCCTTCATTTGATTGAATGCATATTTATTTGGACAGCCTCTATTAGATAGAGCGCCGTTAAAGATGTGGAAAAGCACGGTTCTGGGAATCTTCATGTCCACCCATTACTGATTGTCGGACTGATAATAGTTGCAACCCTCTGATTTTCTTTCGAATAAAAGTTAGGGAGCATCTTTGGACAGGACCAATCCATTATATGGAGTTTAATGGACACCAATGAAAAATTGCTACATCAATATCTCACATAAATTGACAACAAAATAAAGTGGTTTTTCTGGCGACATAAAATCGCAACAAGTCCCTTTGGCCGCAAATAGTTATCTGTGGCTCATTTTCCATCGCCAGTACAACACGGCAATAGTTGGGTGAGAAAAAGTAGTTTTAGTTTCCGGTGGGAGTGGAGAGAAAAGACTTTTTGCGGCAACCTTTGATCGCCGCAAATAAGCCAAAATTAGTCCTACGCACCACAATTGTACACAATTAAATTGAGCTTTTGTGGCGATTAACATTCGCTAGAAATTTTTTTTTCCAGCTTTTTTTTTTTGTATAAATGCTGTAAAATTATACAATTCAGCTTGCTTTTCACATCAATTTAATTCATGATACATATCAATTATATTTCCTAATAAGCATTACAATATCATGAATTCATCATTGAAAAGAACTCAAAACATATATATATATATATATATATCAATATCATTACAATATATATTTAATGGTTAAATATCCTAAACACCATACATAAATGAAAAGAGTTCAAATTAAAATTTATGATAGTTTACTCTAAGGTAACATCTCACAATATATTAATATTATTTTACAGGTGTTGAATATAGGATAACTAAGATTTCTTAAGCATGCCGTGATCATTTCCTGTAAGCTCTCTTCTTTATCATGTCAAAATTGTCTTCTTCAACGGTTTTTCTCAAAACTGGATGCCTTCTTTATAGATTTCAATTGCTGTGGGAGAAGTTAATAATGAATTGATATTAGATTTCTTATCCAGGAATTAAAGAAAAAAAAGGTAATATGGTACTATACCATTCGTCACATGGGTTTGCTCTTTATCAAAAGAAACGCAGTGCATGTAAGTTCAAAATGAGGCATTAACAGAGATAAAGAATATAACGTAAATTATACAAAAATTGAAATTTTTGTACCTTTATCGAATAGCATCCAAGTGGCTTTCCGGGATCCAAATGTCCATGAAGTGTTTGTTAAGGCCTTTCAGATCAAAATCCTTGACACCACAAAAGTGAAAACAACTAGTGAGACATGTTTCTTTCTTTTACAATACAATTAATCACATGGTTTAATTTCTTCTAATTGATGTTCGTTTTCTAGCAATTAAGGATGCTTAATTTCATGGATGTTTTGCTAGGTGATTTCATCAAATTCTGGAGACAAACTTTCTATTTCTACATTAATATTTGATGCTGACAAAGACAACTCATGGGAGGGTCCGATTAATTTCTGCAGATCCATAAAACGGTATCACATACCTGTGTGCAAGTCCTCGTGACCAAGCAAAAATCGAGGCTATGCTATTGGTGCTGGTTTCACCTCCTTTCTGATGAACTTTATAATGTTGTGTAACGGTACCATGGGCAGCTTCTGCTTCTATGTTTTTTCCACCTGGACACACCTGAAATGAATTCATATTACTAGCAAGTCAAAACTACAAACATAAAGATGTCACCCATAGTTTTTATTAGGTAAAAGTTCATTTAGAAACAAAATGCTAAACACAAATAGTGAACCATCAATCAAGCTATAAAAGAGAAAAATAAATAAATAAGTGACTTCTACCAATCAAGCTATTTGGCTTAATTGAAGCACCAAGGAGTTTGCATAATCAAACCTCATCAGTGTTATACATTGCTATTGCCACTCCCCCTGCACCCATAAAGTTGAAAACCTCTAACTCTGTCTTATCTTGTCCTTCAGGTATTGCAATCATTTTGTGAACCTTTTTTCTAATTCTCCAATACATATGGATACTAATGGTAAAATCTAGATATTTTTAAATTTTACCATTTTGGATCTCAAATGGCCATAAGAATGTAAAAGACCTTACCAAATACCAATTTCAATTTCCCAGCTCCTTGAATAACTGTATCAGTTGCTCGGTATTGATCACCAAAAGCATGTCTTCTAATGCATATAGGCTTTGTCCAGCCTAACAACAACCACATCAGTAGACTTCCACTAAATCACTTTACAAATGTAGATGCAATATATCATCCCATATACCTGAAACAAGACGAGGAACGTTTTTGCAAACAAATGGTTCTCTAAAGACAGTACCTGTAGAAAATACCAATCACAACAACCCATCATGAAAACATGCAAAACACAGTTTACTGTTTTCAACTCAATTCTAAAATAATCTGTAGCACCTAAGCATTTCTCACTTTTACATTGTCAATAAATAAAAAAATTAAAATAAACTCATCACATATAACCCTGTGAGAAACCCAATTTCCTCACTTCATAGTCTTGCTGAGAATCAGCCCTACACACATTCGTGCTCCTCTCCTTTTTAGGTGGACTTTATTTTTGGCCTAGCCAGGTAGTTATTTACGGTGGGAGAAGTTGAAAAGAAGTACCACATAAATTTTTTTAAAACATAAGTAACAAAATTTATGTATATATCATTTACAAAAAATAAAAATAAAAAATCCCAACACAAAGGGGAATCTTACCTTCCTCCCACCCTCACCCTCATATCATCTAGTTTCTTCCTGTTCTCCTCAGCATAAATAACAGTCAACTCACGACCAAGAAGAATCTGATCATCCATATGATATTTAGCATTAACGGCATCATCAGGATCTACATATTGCACAAACCATGAGGTTCTCTGAAACAAATAAATGGACACAAGACAAAGGGAAAGAGAACAGTGTCAAAACATGGCCTATTCTGAAAGGCAAAACTTTGAGAGGCACTTTGCGCACCATAAAACTTACTGATGAAATTGTCCAAAATAAATGGTTACGACTAAAAAGCAAGCACTTGGCTGCCTCTGATGACCTTGGCCTCTTATCTTCATTGAATAACTAATAAATGTAAGTGTTAATGGGCATCCTTGGCTGACCTGGGGGATTTGAATTATTTAGAACTCGCTTGATCAGATTATTAACAAAGGTCTCAGCATTTTCCACAGTGGATCGGGTTCATCTGCTCGCCCAAACCATGGCTAGCCGATCTCTGTCACAACAATAGAGATTCGAGAAAAATTAAAAGCTTCTATAGAATAATAGGTAGGTAGCATCCACCATGGCGTCACGGAAGAGCCAAAAAAGCGTATTCTCAAAAAAATAAACCCTAAACAAACAAGGATGGTCTAAGTTGATAAGACGAACTCGAAAGACAAACTGGGAAACAATATCCACATTGCTTTCCAATTTGAAACAATGAGTACAGCGCATTAAAAACCTCCCAGAAGTCTAGACGGTAAATTAATTCCGCATTAAAGTCATTGATGCAAACATTGAAGCCAGTTCTTGACAAGTGAGAAATTAATTTCATCTTCCTTACCAGTATCAGATTCAAAACCAGGTGATAGGGCAAACTACAGAACCGGAAGAGTAAGAGAGAGAACGGAGGAGATCAGTAAGAGAACCACACTCACCGGCATCGAGCATAGGCAAGAAGTGCACGACAGCTGTCTGGACGGCGCCCTCGCGATAGAGAATGGCTGCTTGATGACACTGAAGAGGCGCGCGAAGTGTCAGGGAGGGAAGACGAAAAATAAAAAGGCGCAATGTGTATTTAAGATGTTTTCATGGCCCTTTATATAGTTTGCCTTTTGCGATGGCCAAAAATCGCAACAAAAAGCCTTTTTTCCCACAATTTTTTTAACTCCGTCGGAAGCTCTGTTGCCAAACATCAATTTGGAAATGTTTCTGGCTCAAAATTGCTCGCCGGAAATAAAAGAGTTGGAAAAACACCTTTTTTTGTAGTGATTTATTCTACACACCCACACATACTAACATTTGACAGACCCACTCCCTCCCAGTCTACCTTTTCTCCCTCCCCCCTTCTCTCTTTCTCTCTCCCCTTCAACGACTATCAGTCTTCTTCCAAAACGTACGAAGCCAAATATCAGCCATGTAACTTAGATTCACGAGTTTTGTGATATTTTGATTAAAGGATGGAGAAGCATGACAATCAGAAAATAATTAACCATTTCTTCAGTTGCTCAATGGCACATATAAACCCCACTCTCAAACCTCTGGCTAAACTCATAAAACTCGACCTTACTCTCAGAAGCAGACATGGTAGTTATGGTTCAAGTGAAAATTATTGCTAATATGGGGCACGTCTCCTTACTAGTGGCAGTTTGATTCCAAGTTTGATTCCATCTTCTTCCTCTCATCTTCTTCTCCGCATCTCGACTAAGTCGTGCTACATTGGTTTCTTCAACCCACGTTTTCAAAATTCCCAAAATCACCCAAACATGAAAACGATTCCAGAATATTCCACTGGAGATATAGAAAGAGAAATCTTACCGATATTCACGGGTGGATTTCATACGAGAGAGAAGGGGGGGGGGGGAGGAGGGGTTTGTGTAATACTCTGTAATGCAGTGTACATGTATTCTACGTGGCAATGGTTTATTGGAGTCTATTACATGGATTTAATGGATCAGTCCTGACTCCTATTTAAAGATAAACTCTAAAAGTTCAAAAAAACAAATCCATTTTTCCTTTTCTTCCAAGTGAAGGGAGGTATAATAAAATTCAAATCACTCACATAAAAAAAGATCTAAGATTCCTATATTGTTTTATCTATTAGGTTTGTATTTTAATGTTGAGTTGAATTCTTTATAAATAGTAATGAGTTGAAATGGTAAAATATATTTTGTGAAGTCCACTTAAATTGAGTTTAAATATGTTTGGATATTAAGATGAGTTTAGATATATCTATTAGAAGTTGAAAAAGGGTGTAGATCTCGTATGTAAAGTAGTGTCAAATTGAAAAAGGTTATGAGTCTCACATATAGAGATGTTTTGAGTTGAGATGAGTTTAATAATTTAAAAGTTAAATATTTGGATGTTAGACTTAAGCATGGTTTGTTTTCACAAACACTCTCATCTCATCCAATCATTACTACTTTCTTAAATTCTCATATAAAATAAAATAAAAAATTTAATTTTTTTAAATTTTAAAATAATTTTTTTCAAATTTCAAAAAAAACTAATATTAAAAAAATATATTATAATAATATTTTATTCAATTTTTAATTTTTATCTCATCTTATCTCTGGAAACAAATCAGACTTTAGTTTGTAAGTAGACTAAACTGAGTTGAACACAATTGAATTTGACAACCAAACCCAGTCCAAAAGTAGTACCACACTATATCTAATAATTCAGTCATTCTAAAGCTTAAAGCAAGCCAGCATATACATGGTTATGGATTCTATAAAATAAAAGGCGATGCTTCACGATCAGGGGCGATTAGATTGCGTCAAAACTCTACAGCTAAGTGTGCTTAATCGTGAGTAATACGTATAGGATGAGCGATCTCTTGAAAAGTCCCCATGTTGCACTTCGTTTTTTCAAAAGGTGATGTTTAATCATGGGAATCTAACGAAATGTATATATAGAAATCAATGTTTGACAGTAAAATCTCGAATATGGGAAAGGACACTGCAAAACAAAAATCCAAGACCCAAATTATTTTCATCATAACTTTTGATTAACCAATATGTGAAGAAGAATGGTCGAGAAGATTATTAAAAGCATTTTCATTGAATTATCTAAAATTATCTTATAAAAAGTATAAATTTACACATTTATCAAAAAAATTTAGTTATATTTAATCAAAAGTGGGGACTTGGCTTTTGTTAGACAAAATTTTAGCTTTATTATTCACAAATAATACTTTTATTCCATTTTTTCACTTTTATCTCCTCATTTTTTTTTATCAAATTAACTAATTTTTTTTTCTTTTTTTATAAATGTATAAATTTTATTTTTGAATGATAGTTTTAGACAATCTAATAAAAATGCTCTAACATGATAATAAAGCAAAAAGCAGTTAAGGGGGATTCTTTGATCAGCCGCTGAATAAAGGGTTAGGCATCAAGTTCTTGCTTTGTAGGAAGGGAGAGAATACAGGGAAATGGGAAAAAAGAGCGACTAGTGTTTAATTAATTAATTGATGGTTAAGGAATATCAACTGTACTTTGGTTTTATTCATTTTTGAAAAGCCATAAGGTATCATACATCGCATTATACTAAGAGATATATATATTTTTTTTTTCTGAAAAAAATTAAGAACTAGAGAGAACTCGATCCTACATTTAATTACCATCTGCTCGGAGGTAGGAAAAGAAAAAAATGCATATGAAAGTTTGATGAAATGCTAGTACTAATATCCACTTCCCGTAATTATAAGCGGATCATATTGCGTCCAATTCTGTGGCTTTGATGCATGCAGTAGGTTAAAATGTAAAGTTATTTTTAATATAAAATAAAATTAATGTATGATATAAAATCAAGTAAATTTATAAATTTATTTTTGTATAATTTATTTAGTTATTGTGTTATGTAACTCAAAGAGTAATACTTAAGCCAAAAGGGCACAAAGCACCGACTTTATGATCACTTCTGCAACAGATATTATATATATATATACATAGAGAGAGAGAGAGAGAGAGAGGAGAGAGAGAGAGAGAGAGTTCATCAGCTTCAGAGTCCTTCATGTACATAATTATATATTGAAGTCCGGCCTCAAAACAGTACACACCAAATGGAAGGAACAGCTACATGCACTGAGTGCAAGAAAGTTTATCGAGTGCCGGCAAAGCTCTCGGAAACAATTCACTGCACAGAATGCAATGCCGTTACAAGAATAAGCAGATCATCGTCATCAAGTTGCTGCGGCCTAGGACATCATTTCATAGAGTCAATACTATATTCAAAGCCTAATCTTCTGACATCTAGAAATTCTGGTAAAGATCGCGAGAAGGTACAGAAGAATAAGCAGCGGCAATCAACGGCCATCTGCAGTAGTTCTCGTAGTAAAACTGCAAGCCCAAGTACTGGCGAATCTCCTTCCCCAGATATTAAGCCATCTCCTGAAGTAGTACTTACTTCTGCAGAGGCCACGTCCGGAAGGAAGCGAGCCCTTCTTTGTGGAGTTACTTATCGGAACAAGAGTTACAGCCTCAGCGGAACTATCAATGATGTGAGAAGCATAAAAAACTTGTTGATTAAGCGCTTTGGTTATCCTGAGGACCGTATTCGCGTCCTCACAGGTAAGTTATCATTCTTAATCTGCAGTTTAATTCCTCGTGGTTATAATATTTGAAAGAGAATTGTTATATACATACAAAAATTATATTAAAATAAATTTATAAATTAATGTAATTTTATAAAATTTGTTAAATTTATTTTATAATAAAAATAATTTTACAATCTAACTTACTAATCAAATTAAAAAATAGTCTCCTTTATCTCCCTAAATGATAACTTGTCGGCCAACGATTTTAAAAAGTAGTGCTCAATGTTGAAATTCACAAAACACTGATTCAAAAGATTATAATACAATTATGCATGCAGAAGAAGAGAACGGAAATGAGTTAACTAGTCCAACGAAGAAGAATATAGAAGACTCGTTAAAATGGCTTGTGAATGATTCAGAGTCTGGAGACTCATTGGTGTTCTTCTTCTCTGGACATGGCTTACGACAACCTGATTTCAAAGATGATGAGCTTGATGGGTTTGATGAAACAATCTGTCCGGTTGATTTTATGGAACAAGGTATGATCGTAGACAACGACATAAATTCCACCATTGTAGGTCCACTCAAGGAGGGTGTCACGCTTCATGCAATTGTGGATGCTTGTCATAGTGGAACCGTTCTTGATTTAGACTACACATACGACCTACAAAAGTACGTTGATTTAATGTTTGTTTTGTGTATATTAGTTCTCTTGATATTATATTATATATATATATATGCTGGTAATTAATGACGTTTATGCATAAGTTTTCGCTTGAGATTTGCAGTAAGTATTGGAAAGACAACAAACCTCCATCAAAAGCAGAAAAAGGTACAAGCGGAGGATTGGCAATTTGTCTGAGTGCTTGTGGAGATGATCAGATGGCTTCCGATACCAATGTAAGCGAATTGATTTCTTTGTTCAATAATCCTAGCTAGCTGCATTCTTTCTGTTCATGACTTAATTTCTTTGTTCAATAAATATCCTGCAAACATGCATGCTGAAATCAAAGAGAAATGTTTTAACCTCAAAGAAATTATCTCAAACGCAAAAATAAATCTATTGGTTTGATGTATTACGTTAAATTGTAAAACTACTTTTATTATAAAATAGATTTATTAATATATCACATAATACATAAAGTCATATTAATTTATAATGAATTTATAACTTTTATAAGATAATGATATCTTCGTAGTTGTAGCACAAGTACTACATAAATAATAAGATATATATCATGCAAATGGAATTGGTTGATGATATTAAATGTTTTACGTCATAGTTTTTCTGATCTTGAAATTGTGCGTATAATCGTTCTGCTTTTATTATATATATATATATGTTATTATTCCTCTAGATCTGACGCTACGATCGAGTACGTCATATACTAGACATGCATAAACCTTCCAATTAATCATAATTAGTTTTCCATTACCATATATATATATATATATATATATATGATCATGTACGTGCAGGCTTTGTCGTCCAAAAAGGAAATGAGTGGAGCAATGACCGCTATTTTGATCCAATTGGTTGAGAAGGATCCTGAAATAACATACGAAGTTCTACTCAACAAAATGCATGACTTTATCCAACAGTTCAACAATAAAAGATTCCTGATCAATAATAAGTTCTTACGGAGATTTTTTCATCGCCGAAAAATAGAGGTAATAATTACCTGCTGATAATCCCTCTTATATATATATATAGACACGCACACACACACACATCCCTAATTTTCTAAATCTTTTTTGGGCATGTTTCAATTTTTGCTTGTGCTGATCATTAATAATACTTGGATTTTTACTTTGATCTATTTGAAAATGATATGTTACGACCAATATATGGAGTACTGGAACTAACGATCGACCCGGCCAGAGGCTCACACCCTATAAATATATCTTTATATATAATTTATTTTAAAACCAACAAGATATATATATATATATACTTCATGTGCTGATCACTTCATTAAAAACAATTATTACAACTTTACATTTAGCAAAAAAAAAAAAAAATCACAATTTTAAATAACGTCTTTCATGATCTATTTCAAATATTAGATGAAATATTTGAAATAGAGAAGATCATTAAATTGTGAATTTTTAATTTTCATATATATATATATATATATATGATTCATTCTAGCTTCTGTAGTAGTATTACGTGTTTTTATAATTGCATAATTTGGAATGCATGGATGCATGCAGGAACCTCTGCTATCATCGTCTCAGGCATTCGAGCTTTCCTCAAGGAAATTTTTGCGGTAAATCATGTATATATGCCATGATCATAAAAATTTGGGTACCTAAAAAAGAAAAGAAGTATATGCATGAGTACGTCATTGCAACATGCTCCGTCAAACCACGTCCAGACTGGGGCAAGCTTTTCATCAATAACATCGATCATATATAGAATATCGATCGATGTAGATTGTTTGTCACAGTGCGCAGTACTGGGAATTATAATTATTAATGTATAGCTTTTACACCCATTATATGGGCGCAGTTTTTGTGTGAAGAATGAGGAATATCTATATACGATTCTATATAAAGAATCAAAATAAGCCGTATATAAATAATTGCTAGTACTTAGTGTGTAATTTTTGTATGTAATTAATGTAAAAATAATATATTGATTATATTTTCTAATTAATCATGCACTACAAAAAAATAGACTATCAGCAATTTCATTTTCGCTGCTAGCTTTTAACAATGAGTTGACAAAGGGGCTTAAATATGAGTTTTTGCGGCAATTTAGTTCAATTAAATTGGTATATATACATAATTTTACGCATATAGGATTTTTCAAAATAGATGATTATGTTTAATCGGACATTCGTACTAATACTAATGCAATGCATTGGCCTCTAATTGAATCCCATCTAAATATTTCCAGGGTCAAGCATACTTTTTGAGAGTAGTGCACCACAACAAAAGTGGGTTTTTGTGATGCAAGAATTTGTAGCAAAAAAACATGAAATTCGTTGCAATTTATTCATCCCAGCGATTTATGTTGAGCCACAATATGTGTTCGGCCGTTCGGCGCTATTGAAAAGTCCATTATAAGTTTATGCAACGAATGGGCAAAATTGTTGCAAATAATTCTTCAGTTTTAGCAAACAAAATGGCTACAAAAAAGGATAAATTATGCCACGATTAATTCCCACACGTGCACATAAAATTGTTGGGATTATCTTATTGCGGTAGGACTAAATTATTGGGAAAAAATAATTGTGGCAAAAAATGTGCTCGGCAAATAAGTGTTTCGACACTACAAACTTTTTCCCGGCGATATAAAAGTTGTAAACATTATAAATAGATAGATGGACATTTAGCTAATTAATGTAGGAAAATTGTAAGTGGAATAGATCATGAGTACAAAAGGTAAAAAAGTGATATATTAGGCAAACTAATTTACCTAATTTGGGCCATAATTTTTTTTTTTTTTTTTTTTTTGCGATTTTCATTCCTGATTTTCATCTCTCATTATCTCTCAATCTTGAACCTCTCCACCCCTGATTCTCTCTGTTTGGTTGAAAGGAAAATGAGTTGATTCCGGTAAAAAGTGCTAGGTTTTGGTCATTGACCATCATCGACAAGAGGACCGATAGTAGTTACAAATTAGCTCTTTTCTTCTAAAAAAAATGGATTTGATTGCTGATTTGGGTCTTTTGATTTTTGCTTGTCTCCATCTTCTTCCCACAACTTGTGTATCTCGAGGTTTCATCAATTTAATTTTTTTTGTAATATCTAATTCAACCGAGGGTTAGGGTTTCAAAACCTTAGAGAGCGAGAGAGAGTTCAATCTGAGGCGATGGTGTTAGGGTTGAAACCAAAGAGAGCGAGAGAGAGTTCAAGGCGATGGTGGGTTTCAAAACCAGAGATGATTCGCGAGAGAGAGACCATAAACGATTCGTGAGAGCGAGAGTTCAAGACGATAGTGTTAGGGTTTCAACTTCATAGATGATTCGCGAGAGAGAGACCAGAAACAATTCAATCTTGTGAGAGTGTTTAAGGTGATGGTATTAGGGTTGAAACCAGAGAGAGGGAGAGAGAGAGATGGAGAAATTAGAAATGAGACCTGCGTTCGAGGGAGGTGGGGTGGGGTGAAGGGGCTGCGAATCTCCTACAACCCGCTTCATCAATAAATTATCGCTCTCCCTTGTTAAAGTGACGTGGCACGCGATGATTGACTTCCGATAAATTGATCTTGTAGGAAAGCTCCAACCGGAAGGTTTTCTTAAAAAGAAATGAGAGGCCAAGAGAACTCGTTGCTTGAAGGAGATGTCTGCTCATGCAAGGCCATAAATATATTTTGAAGGGTACTACTGCCATATCATACTCGACATGAATTTTACAGAAGGAAAGAGTATGTAATACATTTGGATTAATATAATGCATGATGGAGCGAGTGCTAATTGCACCAGGATTAACCTCTCATGCATGTACATGATATTTTTTGTTAATGTAAATTTTATTGGCTTGGATTAGTGTTGGCGTATTTGAATTCAAATAGGATAAGATTTCATCTTATCTCTAAAGCTGTAATTTTGAATTGTTAAATTTGAATTCAAATAGGATAAGTTTGATTTTTGAATGAATGTAATTTAAACTATGAGATTTATCCATAGTATTTTGAATTCATTTAGAAGTCTAGGGAGTCTGTTAAAGAGGCTGGGAAGTTGAATTTCGAGATCTGGAAGGATAAAATCAGAAGACAAATTCGAAATTCAAACTGCAACAGTAAATCCGAAAGTCTGTTAGCAACCTGTCAGCAGACGGATTCTGATGAAGGATGACCTGTCAGCAGACGCGTTTCAGCAGCACTTTTGGATTGTCTATTTAAATCAAGTCATATGGTAATCCTAGGAAGTGATTTCGGCCAGAGCTGATTTTAGATATATTTGAGAGCCATTTGAGAGGAAAATTAGTGGAGAATTTTCCTTGTGATTTTTATACACTTGCGAGTGTGATCTTCTTCAAGGTTTGAGAAGATCGTTGATTGGTGTACGTGATCAACCACTGGAGGTTCCAGTAGGAAAGGCATAGATTGAAGATCGTCAGAGGTTTCGGCTGCTACTGCGGTAGGGATAAATGGGTCGTTTATCCGGTCAAGTAAGGGAGTCAATTGACAAAAGTTTTGTAATTGAATAGCTTACTGGTAAACTGATTTTCAATCAATAAAAATGACTTTCCTGGGTTTGGTTGCCCCGTAGGGTTTTACTTTTGAAGAGTTCTTCAAAAGGTTTCCCTTCGTAACCAATCGGTGTGTTATGCTTGATAATTTATTTATTGCATATTTATGAATATTCACACGATTGATATCTAACAAATTTGATTGTGAAAATTGTTAGATATATTTGGCCATACAGGGGTAAAAAGGGAATTTCAATTTGTATCAGAGCGGGTTCACTCATCCGAGTGTGATTCGTTCCCCTGGTAGAGATGGCATCATTGTATATTCCACTGGAATTTGATGGTGAGAACTATGCATATTGGAAAGTACGCATGCGAGCATTCCTCAAATCATTGGATGAACGGGTATGGCACACTGTTGAAACTGGCTGGAAAAGACCCGAGACTAGTGTAGAAGCTTGGTCGAAGGATGAATTGAGCAATAGCAATTTTAATAGCAAAGGATTGAACGCCATATTCATGGCGGTATCACAAGAAGAGTTCAAAAGGATTTCCATGTGTGAGATAGCGAAAGAGGCATGGGACATATTGGAAGTCACACATGAAGGAACAATGACTGTGAAAAATTCTAAATTACAATTGCTAACATCTAGATTTGAAGAAATTAAAATGCTCGAAAATGAATGCTTTAATGATTTTTATGCTAAACTAAATGATCTTGTGAATTCTAGGTTTAATCTTGGAGAGAAGGTTGAAGACTCAAGAGTCGTGAAGAAAATCTTGAGGTCTCTACCTGAGAGATTTCGACCAAAAGTCACAGCTATTGAGGAAAGCAAAGACTTGGATACAATCAAAGTTGAAGAGCTCGTCGAGTCATTACAAACGTATGAATCATCTCTTCCCCAAACGAGAAAAGGTAAATCTATTGCTTTAAAAACTATGAAAGAAAAGCATGATGATAATAGTGGTGAGGAGAGTTTAAATGATGAGGATATAGCTCTTATTCCGAGGAAATTCAAAAAGTTTATGTTTAAGAAAAAGACTAATGAAAAACAAAAGAGAGCAAAAGAATTTTCAGCAAAGAAAAATGAATTAGAAAATTGGAATAAAGAAAAAGTTGAGAAAAATAAGAAGGTAAAATGTTATGAATGCTTAGGTTATGGTCATATTAGAATTGAGTGTCCTAACTTCAATAGAAATAAAGGAAAAACATTAAATGTGTCATCTAGTGATACTTCGGATTCTGAAAGTGAAAACTCATCTTCCGACAATGAAAAATCTTTTTTAGCTTTTTCTACTATTGTGAATTATTTGGCTGAAAATTCACTAACAAAATCTGAAAGTAGTTGTGCTTCTAGTGATTTGGACATTACTTTAGTTGATGCCGACCAAGAACTTAGTGTTCAAGATGCTTACAATGAAGTATGTGAAGAGGTAGTCAAGTTGAAAAAACTTAATAAAAAGCTGTATAAAAACCTTACAGCTATAGAAAATGAGAAAAATAATTTGATTGAGGCTGTAAAAGTCTCTGAGGTCGAGGTGTTGAGACTAAAAAATCAAAAGGTTGAAATAGAACAAAAATTGAAAAAATTTCAAGAGTGTGAACAAAATTCAGCAACCCAAAAATTAAATGAAATGTTGAGGTTTCAAAAACCAAGCAGTGATAAGATGAGATTAGGATATGTGGTTTCTAAAGGAAAAGGAAAACAAATACTCTTATCTGCTACGTCGAGCTCCAAAAGTAATGTGTTTGTAAAGGAAAGTCAAAAGAAGAACCATAACAATCCTCTCATGCCGAAGGCTGGCGACTCAAGAAATTTGTACAAAAATTCTCCATCAACCATGATAAAGAAAGGTAGGTATGAAGGTAAGTTTACTCCTACTTGTCATAATTGTGGAATTGTTAGGCATATAAGACCATATTGTTTTAATGTGTCTCAAGGGCAGAAAATCAAAATTGGAAAAAGTCCGAAAATGAGTGAAAAAAGCCTACAAAATCAAGTTGATGAGATGGGCCAACAAATTAATTTTGTAAGTCGTGAGCTTGGTGAATTGGTTAGGCTGTGTATTCAAAAGAATGGAAAGGACAAGCCAAATCTCAAGGCAAAATGGGTGGTCAAAAAGGATGTCGTGCCACGTTAGTTTATAGGACCACATGCATGTTCTTGTATTTCTTGCATATCGTTAGTATAGGACATGCATTTTTATTGTATTTCGTTTTGTTTATATTTTTAAAAAAATGAATTTTTATTGGTCGGTTCTATTTTGTTTTGGTTTCCTAATTATTATAAAAAAAAATTGTGTTTTTTTGGCCAAATGATGTAGAGTACATGTTTGATGGTGTGTTGAAGGAATTGAACATGTTGATACTCACTTTATAAATCCTTGCACTCATGCACTATTCTTGTGTTGTGCATCCCACATCGTACATCCTAACCCTATAGGTCGTCATAGTAAAGGTTCACTCTTAATGCACTGTGAGAAACTTGTGTGAATGCACTTTTGTTTGATTAAAAAAAAAAAGGGGCTGAATAAGTGTATTGAGATGCTCATCATAGAGAGAGTCCAAACTTTAAATTGACTAATACTAGTTGAACCTAGTACAAGTATGAAAAATGTCTCCCCTTGCCAAACACCACTTGTTGATCCATATAGAAAAAGTCGGTGTGAAATTCATTGTGGAAAAAGACTCACACCCCACACGGATCTAACCTTGGAAGTTCTTATAAAAAAATCATTGCTCCTATCATTGTGGAAAAAGATGAGCAATAAAAATGAACCAAAAAGGGGCTATGCAAGTAAAGTGTTTGGAGGAGACACTTATGTATCTAAGCCCTAGCATAAAGTTTGCCTTAAAGTGAGTGACAATCTCTTGGGAGCATCTTTTAAAATAAGATTCCTATTAAAATCATGAAAAAAAAAATCATGAAAAAAAATTAAGGAATAAAATCATCAAGAAAAAGTTGCTACCTTTCATAAGTTGCTCACTCACACACTCACATGAACCTTGACTTTGGTGATTTTACGATGAGTGAAAATCTATTGTGGGTGTTGCAATCAAGAAGATGTATGGTCTTGAATTTATTTGGTGAGTAGCACTTTGATTAAACCTAAATGCATCTCTTTATGCTACTTGCCTCATTGTCATTTTTTTTTTTTCAAAAAAAAAAAAAAAATTCTGCATATAAACATTTTTTTTGGCAATTTATTTTCTGACCAACATTAAAAAAAAAAAAAATTTTGGTCAAGTTTTTGGTTTTACAAGTGCATACGAGGCATTCTTTGAGAATCAATGCTTAGGACTTCTTGAGATTTATGTGGGAGTGATTTAATTGTTCTATTTTGTGGCTAAGTCTCGGTGGGACACAAAGAAAAGTCTCGACAAGGTCACAACATGTGACCAAGTGTTTGGTCACTTAAAGTGATTCACGGCAACCTTAGTTGCCTATTCCTAGTGCGTTAGACCTTCTGGTACCCATATCGCATGCAAGACTATTTGGTGCTCTAAGGCTCCACTTCTCATTCTACCCTAAGTCCCAAGTTCTATAAAATATCACACAGTTTTTACGTGATTTTGGACTACGCTCAGGAAGTATCTTCCATCTCTCAGCATCCAGGTAAGTCACTTTAACTTTAATATTGATTTTTCCATTCTAAGGCTCGGATTCTATCCTTAAGAAATATGGGTTTCAGTTTTTGTATTGATATTGGATGAGAAGTATGGACTTGAATGTTGGGTTGATTGAGTTAATCGATGCATATATGTTTATGACAAGTTGAGATAACCTTGCTGGATACCGAACCATATGGTTATTTTTTTTTTTAAATTTTTTTCATTTCAATGCAAGTTTGATACTCGAGTTCTCCTATAAAGCTAACTTGCGTTTATTTTTTTCTTAACATTTTGGTTGTGGGTGCTCAGATGAGAACTAAGGAAAAAGCAAAATCCTCTCATCCGATTCCTCAAGTGAGGCTACAATTCAAATTATACATGACATTAATTTAGCTAAATTGATGACAAAAAGGGGGAGAAAAGTGAGGAGTGAGGGGGAGTAGCAGCACACACTAAGGGTGAGAAGTATTGATGAAGGGGGAGAAAACCCCGAGCAAGACATGAAATATACATTCATCAAAAATGTTTTGTCACCAATCAGCCAAAGGGGGAGATTGTTAATGTAAATTTTATTAGCTTGGATTAGTGTTGGCGTATTTGAATTCAAATAGGATAAAATTTCATCTTATCTCTAAAGCTGTAATTTTGAATTGTTAAATTTGAATTCAAATAGGATAAATTTGATTTTTGAATGAATGTAATTTAAACTATGGGATTTATCCATAGTATTTTGAATTCATTTAGAAGTCTAGGGAGTCTGTTAAAGAGGCTGGGAAGTTGAATTTCGAGATCTGGAAGGATAAAATCAGAAGACAAATTCGAAATTCAAACTGCAACAGTAAATCCGAAAGTCTGTTAGCAACCTGTCAGCAGACGGATTCTGATGAAGGATGACCTGTCAGCAGACGCGTTTCAGCAGCACTTTTGGATTGTCTATTTAAATCAAGTCATATGGTAATCCTAGGAAGTGATTTCGGCCAGAGCTGATTTTAGATATATTTGAGAGTCATTTGAGAGGAAAATTAGTGGAGAATTTTCCTTGTGATTTTTATACACTTGCGAGTGTGATATTCTTCAAGGTTTGAGAAGATCGTTGATTGGTGTACGTGATCAACCACTGGAGGTTCCAGTAGGAAAGGCATAGATTGAAGATCGTCAGAGGTTCTGGCTGCTACTGCGGTAGGGATAAACGGGTCGTTTATCCGGTCAAGTAAGGGAGTCAATTGACAAAGGTTTTGTAATTGAATAGCTTACTGGTAAACTGATTTTCAATCAATAAAAATGACTTTCTTGGGTTTGGTTGCCCCGTAAGGTTTTACTTTTGAAGAGTTCTTTAAAAGGTTTCCCTTCATAACCAATCGGTGTGTTATGCTTGATAATTTATTTATTGCATATTTATGAATATTCACACGATTGATATCTAACAAATTTGATTGTGAAAATTGTTAGATATATTTGGCCATACAGGGGTAAAAAGGGAATTTCATTTTTAAATCCGCTAATTAATTTAAATCCGTTAACTCTACATGTGCATATATATTTTTATAATTAATAAATATACAAAACAAGCGTATGCTAGCTAGCATACTTTGACTCCTTTAATACCACAAACTTATATATATGTATATGTTACTGAAATTATTTTGGTCTTAGATTCAATATATTTTTTTATTTTCGTTTGCCGTATTATCAAGATTTTAGTATCTAATATTTAAGCATCACCTTTACGTGAGCCTTTCGGTTTTGCCAATATTATAAATAAATACGTAATCGAAGAAGAATCAGAACCGAAAGGAGACCAGTACTGAATAAGTAAAGGAGGCATCAAGTTCTTGCTTTGTAAAATGGAGATCATCTAGAATAAAGGGAAAAGAGGAAAAAAAAAAGAAAAAGAAAAAGCGATCACGACGACATATATGCGCGCATATTGCAAGTGTTTAATTGGTCGTTAAGGAATAATATTGCACCTTTAATGGCTTTATTGATTTAATATCCACAAGCCATGCATGCATAAGATCATAACATGATCACATTTCATTAGTGATTTCTTTTTTCCTGAAGAAGAAAAACGAAAAAGAAAAGGAGATCAAGATCAACCCAGAACTCGATTGCTGCTGCATTTACTATGATTATGTCTCGGGGGAGATCATGACTGTAAATTCAACGAAGGCTAAATGGAAAGAACAGGCCGCACACGCAGTATAATTAATAGGTGCATGCCGACCTTTTCGAAGCCTTGTGATCTTCGGGCATCTAGAAATGTTAGAAAAGAGGTTGAGAAGAGTTATAATCAGAATTCAAGCACTAGTACTGGTACAAGTACTACTGCTGCAGCCAGCCAAAGTTATTCTTCATCGCTTCATGATATTAAGCGGCCATCTCCTTCACTACTTTCTTCTGCAGATCAGGCACCCCGCGGAAGGCCGAAACGAGCACTTCTTTGTGGGGTTACTCACCGGAATAAGACATACAGCCTCACCGGAACTATCAATGATGTGAGAAAAATGAAAAATTTGTTGACTCAACACTTTGGTTATCCACAGGAGTGTATTCGCATCCTCACAGGTATTAATATATATGATCTTCATTCAGTTAATAATTTTTTTTTTTTGGAGAAATACTTTAACCATAAAAATTTCATAAATACAGTCTCACAAACTGATGTATATAGTTTGATCGTTCGTTAGATTATAAAGTTATTTTATTATAAAATAATTAGATCTAATAAATTAGATGAAACCAAGTTAATTTGTGTATTTTTTTTTTTATAGATGTAACAGTACTCATGATTTCCTAAAACTGTAGTACTCGTCTCTTGGTAAAAAAGATTATATTAATACAATTATATATGCTATTATGCCGTCTCACTTTATCTACTCATTTTGATCGTTTATGTATTTATTTATTTTTTTCAATTTTTCAATTTTTTGCTTCAAGGTAGTTAATGAAATGACTATTAATGTATTAGTATTTTTTTTTATATTTTTAAAAAATATTTAAACATTTTAAAAAAAGTTTGAAATAAGATATAAAAAATAAAAAAGTACAATTTATACTAAGAGGCATACCAAGTAGGTAAATTTAGGAGGCATAGTAGCACCACTCATATTAATACAAATATGATTATGCAGAAGAAGATGAAGGAAGTGATCTTAATCCAACTAAGAAGAATATACAAGACTCGTTAAAATGGCTTGTGGAGGGTTCAGAGTCTGGAGATATACTGGTGTTCTACTACTCTGGACATGGCTTACGACAACCTGATGTCGCAAACGAAGAGCTCGATGGGTTTGATGAAACAATATGTCCGGTTGATTTTATGCAAGAGGGAATGATCCTTGACAATGATATACATTCCATCATAGTTCGGCCGCTCAAGGAGGGTGTCACACTTCATGCAATTGTCGATGCTTGTCATAGTGGAACCATTCTTGATCTAGACTACACATACGACCTACAGGGGTAATGATCGTATATATATTATATATATAAACAATCTCATAAATTGATGTAAGTTCATTTGATTTATATATTTATTTTATAATAAAAATAACTTTATAATCTGATAAACTATATCAAACTACGTTAGTTTGTGAGATTTTATTTTTTTTTGTATAATTCTCTCTTGTGACTAGAATATCTTCCTATACTTATTATGCAAGGGAATTACTTTTTTTCAGAATTACGAGGATACCGTTTTTGGGATGAATTTTTACTCAGTTTTTTCATTTGAGATTCCACATGCTGTACTAGCTAGGATACCCTAGACACATGGATTCTTTAATTAATTAGTGATTAAGTATATAATACATGCGGATATTTGGAAATAATACATATATAGAATCGAAGAAATAGTATTTTAAAAGTAATGGGGGATGCAAATGCGTAGCTCATTGCATTATTTTTTGTGCACATGAATTACAATTGTTAAATTTTTTGGTTGAGACTTGCTGTAGGAAGGACTGGAAAAGCAACAGATCACCACCATCAAAATCAGGAGACACAATTAGTAGTACAAGCCGTGGATTGGCAATTTGTCTGAGTGCCTGTGGAGATGATCGGATTACTTCCGATACCGATGTAAGAGAATTTCTTTGCTCAAGAATTTATTCTCATGACTTTCCAGCAAGATCAAGTAAATGGAATATTTGTTCCGCTAATTTACTATACGAAAATTATTTATTTATAGTCAATTATTTTTTACTAATTAACTGATTATTTCCTGTTAAAATGAGTGTGTTTTTATCGTAAATGATCATTATCGTCATAAATAATTCATTACACATACTCTTTTTTTATTTTAATAATTCCTCGTGTTGGAGCCTAATTTAATCATTTATATATATTACCTGCATGCATGCATGTGCAGGCTTTCTCCAAAAAGGAAATGAATGGTGCAATGACCGCTATTTTGACCCAAATGGTTGAGGAGGATTCGGAAATAACATACGAAGTTCTACTCAACAAAATGCACGATTTTATTCAACAAGCTAATAATAAAAGCATGATCCTCAATTCGAGATTCTTACAGAGAATTTTTCATCGCAAAAAATTGGAGGTTAGCAGCTTATATTCATCCCTCTCTTATGACTCACATATTCTCCCTTGGCCGGCATCACCCCTTCTTTTTTCTTTTATTTTTAAAAACTAAATTAGAGATTTTTATTTTTTTACTAGATTTCCTTTTCTGATCAATAATTATATATCAGGTTTTCCAAATTTTATTTAGATATTATATTATACGACCAAAATTAACGACCCAGAGTCTCACTCTAATTTAAAAAGTAATTGTACGAGAAATAAAAAGAAAGAAAAATAGGGTTAGAAACTTAGATGATCACAATGGATTCGTTCTCGGTATATATAATATAAGTAATGCTATACATGACTACACTATCATCTCACAGCTTGCATCATACTAGCTAAGTAATATGTGGTATCTTTATTACCATTGGATGATATTAAAGAAGCATGTAATAAATGATCATTCAATGATAATAAATGTGCCACATCTTATTTAGTAGGATTACAGTAGGATAGTAATATGGTGTATAGAATTTTCTATATAATATAGGACAACGATTATAATATTGATATATATAGTAAGAATTAAAAAAAAAACAAATTAAGAATTAAATTATCATCACCCTCTCTCTCTCTCTCTATGTATATATATATATATGTTTATATACATGATATGGATCGAAATTGATGGTAGTATTGCATCATAATTAAATATATTAGCATGGCGATCAAGCCTTTAATTATATACATATAGACACATGACATGAACTGCCAGACGTGTTTGATATTAATGCATATTGGCATGATTGCATATTGGAGTATTGCAGGATCCTGTGCTATCATCGTCTCAGAAATTCGAGGTTTCCTTCAAGAAGTTTTTGCAGTAGATCATACATGCATGGGAGTTTCCAAATTAAGCACAGTTGGAACAACTGTACCTTTTTACAAATTAAAGGCCATTTTTTATGTGTAGAATGGCTTATTAATTAATTACTACTCTAGCTACTTGGTGTGTGGAATAATTCCTGGCCTGCCGTCTATATATGTATTTGATTATTTCTACTTCTTTTGGATGCATTAGATTAGTTATATTAGCCGGCCTTTTTTTCTTGTAGTGATGGTTCTTCAATATATCATGTACTTGTGAGGCCTTTTTTGCATGCAACACCCCAATATTGAAGAGTAATGATCAATGGAATCTATTTGGCTTTGAAAATGGGTAAATTTCCACGAACACTAACGTATATTTTCAATTTGGAATTCTTGGGTCTAGTCAAAATCATCATTCAAATCATCATCAGATCATTTTGATTTTCGTTCTGTAACTATTCCTGATCAAAGGTAGCTAGCTAGCTTTCTACGTACGTATTAACATATTACAGAATGTTCACTATATGTATGACATTGAAAATTTGAAGATATATATATATATATATACATATTCTTGATGATCATCTGGTAGATCGAAGATAGAAACAGCCAAGCTAGTAATAACATAGTCCTGCACATAGCCTAATTAAATAGCTGTATATTCTAATTCAATTTAAATACACTTAATTAAGAAATAAATAAAATAAAATAAAATAAATACTTGGGACTTTCATTGGAGGACAAGGAGCTTTCGAGAAGCATTGCACCAGCGAGAATAGGAGGCATGGAGGTTTGGCCAGTCGGAGGAGGGGGAATGCGTGAAGTGGTGGAGCCACAGAGAGAAAACCTGCTCCTGCTCCTGCTGCTCCAAAACCTCTATGGTCTCCTCCAATACATTCTCCAGTTCCGCTCTTTCGCGAATGCTCAGAACAGGAACATCCGTGCCGTTGCTTGCTCTACATAGCAGCGGTAGCCACGACATCAGCATCATCATCTTTGTCTGCCTTTGCTGCTCTTTCTTCACTTCTTCAGTTTCGTCCAGTCCCAGATCTTTGACTTGACGGAACAAGAATGCTGCAGCCAAGTAGATATTATGGCTATTTGCTAGAAAAATCTAAGGAAGGATGCTGGAGATCAGAGACATATTGGATCATGAGAAGAAGTTCTAAGTTCTAACCCAAAACAACTATTCATTGATATCTATCTGTCACCTCAAAATAAGTGGTATTCTTCACGAGTTCTCATTTGTCAAAATTGAATGGCCAAACTATTTATTATTATACAAACTAATATGATTTTATATAGAATGTTATATTATACAGTTATTTTTATTATAAAATAAATATAATAAATCATATAAAAACACGTGAGGACGCAATTTTTTAAATGATAAGCGCCGTTAAAATGAGTTGCATCCAGCTTCTTCTAGCAGAATCTTCAGATTTCTAAGGGTAATCTTGTGCGACCGAGAAAGTCCAGTAAAGATGGCTGTCAGCTAGCTACTCTATTCAAAATAATTGAATCACAATCCCAACTAATTATTACAAGGATGCTTAGTTATCCGATGATTGGCGCCCCTTATATTTGACTGATTGTAATTTTATATTTTATTTTCTTAATGGTTAAATTATGAGGTTTGCTATCCAGCTGCGTCACTATAAACTATATTTGTTCTAATTTTTGAAGATAAATTCCAACATATTGTTGTATCTAATTAGGAATTTGAAGATGACAACTACCAATCAAACATCAAGCGTTTGTGCGACACAAAAACATAAACATTAAAAAAAAAAAAAAACCGGTGCAACAGTGAGGCATTGAAACAAATATTCGATCCCAGAAGTATATTCTGATCTACATATGAGCCTACATAAGAGAATTACTTTACCAAAATAATTTAGGTGGAATATTACTTCATAATATGAGCCAACATAACAGATTTACTTTGTAATAGTAATAACAACTTTTTCTTTCAAGAAATGGATTTTTAATTTAGATTTTTTTATTGAAAATGATACACATATCACCCATGTTCTTAGTTCTGAATAATGTTTTAAATACCGTACCGGTGGACGTACCAGTCAGGTTACTAAAACGAAATATTTCGATATCGATACTATTTCATGTACCATTTCAAAATAATTTATATATAAATAAATTAAATATATAAATACATTTATAAATTATATTTTTAAATAATCGTTAATATATGAATAAATTATATATATAAATATATATATATATATGTAATTAATTTAGTTTGAAATGAAGTTAAAAAATAGTAAAAAAATGAAAAAACAAAAAAAAAATAAGAGGCCAAAATTTGATACAATCGAAACACGAATATCGGCCGGTACGGCCAAAAACTTGCCCAAAACAAAACATAGTTTTTTTTGTACCGGATGAAAGTTGGTACGGCATATTTCAGCCGATACAATCGGTATTGGTACAAAATTTAAAACCTTGATTCCGATGAGGGGCATTGTTTATAATTAAAAAAAAAAACCAATAAAAATAAAATTGTTTTGCAGAAATATTTCTCATTTTAAAACATAATTATATAAAAGTTGAAAAAAATTTAGATCAATATCATTATTTTTTAATTGCCAATAATTCATATATTAGAAATAATAGCGGCTTTTGAACATTATATATATAGTAATACTTACGTAACATAATTAATTTTGTCATTTCCGACGGTCCAATTTGAACGAAAAGGTCAATTACAATTTGCCTAAATGGCCCACATATGTGTTGGAATTCTCGTTGTGCATTTACTACGACAAATTGTAGGAATAGTATGAGAGGGTACCTGACATTTTCACGAGGGAACCCTGCAGCCGCGGCTCAGCCCATAGAGCCAGCCAAGCCAAATTAGGTGCACTTGCCCATCTCCGAACAGCTTCTTCAGCGCACCCACAAGCTGCCAACTTCTGAGCCAACCATAGCAGCTCAGCCGCCAGCTTCTCGGCCGAAGTATCCGACCCGCTCATCTCCTCTGTCGACCTTCCAGCTCGGCTTCTCACCACATTCCCAATAACACGAACCGCCCTTAAAACCCGGCTCACCCGATGCTCAACCCGTCCGGACATCGATTCGGCATCGCTGCCGGCCCGCTCCGGCCCTCCGTCCACCAAGGCGGCTTCGAGCTGTCCAAGAGTCCTCGCAAAAGCAGACGAAAGAGCCGTACGGTTGACCTCCCGCAAAGCCTCGAGACCCTCGCCGTTGTTCTCGTCAATGAGCCTCTCCGCTAAAGACCTAACAACTTCATACTTCCTAGAGCTGACCGGGATTTCATTAACGAGGGACAAAAGCTGCGAAAGTGCTCGGGCGATACCGGAATCGCCGGCACCGGAAGCGGGCACGTAATTATCGGTTTTTTTGTTGGGTTTATGAAAAGGGTCTCCGAGATTAAAAGGATTGAGAGAAGGAAAAAAAGAGGGAAGAATACGTAAAAGGAAAAGAAAGGAAGAGAATAGAGTATAGCGAATAACCTGGAGAGGTTTATATTTCTGGGATAAGCTTAGAAGGGAATTGTCGGCGTGGACAAATATGGAGGTTAATAGGTTTCGAAGGAGCAGGGGAGCCATGGTGGTTGGAGAACCTTCCATCATGCCCATGCGATTTTCTTATCTTATTTTTTTTCTCTATATACAGAGAGTAAAATTGAGGAGGCAAAGTCGGGAGGGGAGAGATTATATCATTATGGTGTTAAGAGTCTGAAGGCAAAAAGACGTCTTTCTGGACCATAGAAACTGGAACAGGAGCACGAGAGAGAGACGTGTGGTGAATGTGCAGTCTTCGTCTTTTGAGTCTTGTGGGCGTTCGGGGTTGGCTGAACGACAAATATTTAAATCTAAACGCAATTACAATTATTTTACAGCTTCGACGACAAGTCTAAAGTCTTCTTCCCTGGTATTCAATCGCGTTTTTATAATATATTTTATAATTTTATTTTGAAATAAAATTGTTTTTACCGTGCGTTTATCTTTTTCCAAATAACTAGTGGATGGAAAGTGTAGTTTCATTTTTTTTGTAATACCTTTCGATTCTTTTCTCTCCTTTTTTAAGCCAGTAGTTTTAAGAAGAGTAGTAAATAATAGTAAAAAAATATTAATAAAATATAAAATAATAATAAATAATAAATAAATAATTTTGAGAATACCTTGCTTGTCAAATGAAGTCTTAATAATTAGTTTAGTAATATTACATATAATTATGAAGTTGTAAACAACAAACAGTCGCTTTAAAAAAAAATTTAATTTTTTTCACGTGAATTTCATATATATTCACTTTTTTCCAAATTTGGAGATAAGAGTTTGAAATGATATCTCTCTTTTTCACTTATGCACATAGCATATTTGAAGAAAGAGAACATCCATATGGGGATAATTGGAGTTTGTTTTGAGTTTCAGTACAATCGGTATCCTCTTAGGGCCATTCTTACCCTTAATTATATCAACAATATGATTAACATGCTTCAAAATGTATGAATTCTAAGGACCCGTTTGGATATTGAAAATATTTCATCTCATTCATCCTTACAAATGTTTTTAAATTTCTACACAAAATATAATATATAATTTAACTTTTTCAAATCTCAATTCATCTCACCTCAACTCACTTTTGAAACGGCACCTAAATACTCACTAATGAGAGAATATATTACTTTTGATAATAATTCTCCCATCAAAGATTTGCTCAGCAAATCCTAGGGGGAGTTGCATTCTTATATCCACTGTAACAATTGCATACAACCCATGTACCTTGTTCTGTATATATATATTATGGCAGTCTCCACACTCTGCTTTGAAGTCAAAACGCAACTTACATAGAAAAATAAAACGGTATTAAATATTAATCTACACATGAAGAAATGAAGCAATATCAAAGCACACCACCTAAATGCAAGAAATTTACAAAGGGGAGGGGAATGGAGGGGGATAAATAACCTATTTTTTAAAAAGTGAATTTCGAAAATATGGAGGGTTTGATGAGATTTCCGAATTGGTGTCAGCCTATGGAATTGCATCCATCCATGCTTGGGAAACCTTTGACATACAAATTCTGAAATCGGGCACTATTTTTTTGATTATGCATTACCCTTTGAAACGGACTACAATGCAGGATATGTCATCCTTACTGTCTCTTTTCAATGCCTCAGAAGCTAGTTGCTTTGCTGCCTTCTGTGGATTCTTGATCTTCTTTGCAATATCAACTGCCTCTTGATTAGCCATTACCTAGATTGATTGAAAACAATCAATAAAGATAAATGCAGTACAGTAGAGAAAGAGAGAGAGGTGGATCACCTTCCATAAACCGTCACTCGCAAGTATGAGAAGATCAGTATCTGAATCAATATTAGCAATTTGTATATCTGGATCAGATCGCAGATGTGATTTGAGGTTCTTGTCTCCGAAAGCTCGAGAAACTGCTAGCTGGCCATTCACTCTTGCAACATCCCCTAATAAGCGAGCAACATGGATTAGTTGTCATGAGAAAAACCTAGGATCATTGTAATATGTATGACACAGAAATTGTTTCACATTCGGCTTGAATTCACGGGCACCAAATAGATTTGTACACAAGGAAACTGCATAGAAGTAAGAGAACAGTTGAAAGAGAAATTGACAAAAGGAGAAGAGCAGCAGTCTCACAAGGGGAGAAACACGCTCCACGCCTGCTAATATACCATAACCTTTCAATACATAAAATAAGACGAGGAAGAGACTTGATGTAGTCAAAACAAGCACCAATATCGGGGGTCTAACATGTGCAGCCTTTGGTACATCATATAATTAAAGTCTTCCTATTCTAGACTCTGACATGAGAGATTACTTGCCTAAACGGTAATTTGACTGATCTTCCTCCCTTGAGCTACAAACTATTCCAATGGCACAGTTCCTCTATGGTTCCTCAAGCAACTATTTTTTAACCTCTCCACATCTGATTATTGGTTGAGACATACCCCATTGGTTCGAAAGTGTGATTTGGCACACGGACTATATGATTTGCAAAACCTGCCCCGCAACATATCCGATATACAGCCAATCTGGCAAATGATACCCCTTCAAACAGTTCAACCTAACAAAAGTGACCAATTTTATTTTTGCACATGATAATTTTTTTTCATCCAATATGAGAAAGAATAACTTTTTATACATGATGTTATATCAAATTCCCCACCCCAACCCCTCCAGAAATCATAATCAAGAATATGATGATAACAGGAAGCATAAAGAGCCAGACATGTTCCTGTATGAATTAGGCTTCCTTCAATAATGTTGAAGCACAGCAAGCAATGAGTCAGAAATAACCCATCACACCCCAAGTACCACAAAAATGAAGGCCATAACTCCATTCCAACTAAGCAATGAAGTTATAAATGATTGTCAGTCTCACCATTTCTCTTAGACATAGAAGCGACGACACAACCCACAACCCCCTCTACCGAAACATACTCACACCATATAGATGCGAAAAGAACCTGGCATATTTGAGACAAAGCCGCCTTTGTTCTCAATGCTGCCTCGCTCAGTGTTGGGCTCATGATCGATGGTCATCTGTATTGCCTGCCCCCTCCTTGAAAGAACCGCTCGTGAATCTCCAACATTTGCTATGCATAACTTCTGACCATTTATTAGAATTGCGGTGACTGCAGTGGATCCACCTCGCCCCAAGTCAGGACTGTGAGAGAGAATTGCTTGGTCTGTTCTCTCATAGGCTTTAGTAACAGACCTGTTGATATCAGTCCAAAACTCCTCCTGGAATTGATTATAAAATATAATGTAAGTACCTTTCTCATATCAGTGTGTGTAAAAGGACATAGGGCTCTCACTAGAAATTTTAATCCATCTTAGATTCTTATGGTGAAAGATTGGGATGATTCTGATGTTTTTAGAGCCATTTTTAATATTAATCTCCTTTTTTCTCCCCTACAAAGACATGTAAAATGGAATCTATGCGGAGCAATCATAATTACTGCAGTTGCTATGACCAGAAGAAAATAATCATTTTCATAAGTGATGAGTTAAATGTGTGATTTTGAACACATGAACTCATCCTTTGTCCTGTTCTTACAGGAGTAGTAATTGCCTTAAGATAAGGATCCAAACATTTAAGGCTTCACTTTAGATCCAATACTCACATCCTTTAAGATATTGGGAAACAGGTGCTTTTGCAGATATGCAGGTACGCTATCTCCCAAATGCCCATCATATATAGCAAAAAGTCCAAGCTCGTGTCCTTGTAAGTGAACAAACTTTGCAACATGGTAATCCTCCATGGGATGATTTGCTTTCCCCTTAACTAGGCTAAAGCCATACTTGACTGGGCTCTGATTGCTCTTGCCCTTGCCAGAGCCACATGAAGAACGTCCACCAACCTAAAGACAAGGAAAATTAAATAACTCAAGTATAATTCTTATAGGAAAAGAAACAAAATGAATTTCACAAACTGAAAATGCATATCCAAGAATGAGTAAAAATTTATTTAGTGAACTGAACTCTGAAAGTTAACCCAATACTATAAATCCATCTAAAGGATTTCATGTTCAGCAAGAATTTGCCACATTTTATGGGTGTCAACCAGATTAACCCATTCTCAGAATCAGCATATGTATTCTACAAAATCTACCAATCAAATACACACAAAAAGATTATCTACAAACCAAGATTCAAATGAATAGAGGAATTAGGAAGCCCAAAACACAAACATGGCATGAGTAATTCGTTGAAAGCAAAAACCTTGTTTGGTATAAACTCAAAAAACAGCTTCTTTATTTAGTACATGAAAAAATGAAAGATGCTATAGTATGCTTTTGAAATTATGATTCTCAAACTGTTTTCAAAGTCTCTCCTAGATACAGCCTTTTACCAGAAATGTTGCAAGGTTTTTCAATATTTGCGCATTCATTCATTAAAAGTACAAGTAACAACAAACAAAAATTCTCAAAAATTCGTTTCCTTGGTGTACCATAGCATCTCTAAAGTAGAAGTAACAACAAACAAAAACTCTCAAAAATTCGTTGCCTTGGTATACTATAGCATCTCTTTAAGCAACTTTCTTCTCCTTCCCTTATTTTTCTAATAATATAAACGGTGTGCGTGGGGGATTGAAATTTTGTTTTAAAAACCTTTTCATTCTTATTCTTTTGAAAATTCGTGCAATCTACTGTAACCCTCAATAAACTAGAGAGTAGTGTAAATTCACCTTGCCCAGCTATTAACAAACGTTACCTTTCCGTTAAACATATGTAGAATAGCCAAATCAATTACTAGATCGTTATATAACAAGATAGATCAAATGCCTTTTCGGAGTCTAAATACCAAAACAGCACGAACATCTATAAATACAAGAATATTGGCATGTAATGCACGGCATAGCAAATTAAGAAGATGCAGATATCCATACCTGAGACACAGAACCGAAGCAACACAAACTATCCATATAATTCAGCGCCACCTCAGCTCCTTCTTCTTCCTACCAACATATATCTCTCCTGCCAATTCCCAACACCAAACCCCACCTCAGAAAAAACCACAACTTTCCCGGGAAAATCACAACCTGCAACATCAAAACAAGAATTATGATCATCCAAACATCCCCACCATCCAAAACTCCTCATGACTGTCCGAGAACCAACAAACAAGCAAAATCAGCAATTGGGAACTTAGAATTTCCCTTACCGATCCAAGAACCCCCCGATTTTGCAGCAAAACAAGAGAAAACAAACTGCCCAGGACTTGAATTCTCAATTTCCGAGTCGTTTTGGAGAGATATAACAACACGAAACCACCGTGAATCGGAAAATTGATATAGAAGGATATATCATGTAGGGGTGTATAATGAAGAAAAAATCGTTGAAGTAGTAATCGTGTAGAGGGGCAAAAAGGCAGAGCTTGCCCTTATTGACTTTCTGCAGTTCTGTTTGTATTTGTTGGATTTATTGCTGACACTATTGTTTGTTTAGATTATTACAGCTTTTTGTTTAGGTTTCTTGAGCATGCATTAACATCAGTTCTTTGTAAATGGGTATTGTAGTGGGTATTTTTTTTCCCCCTCTTTCGTCTGGTCACCGTGTGTGTGGGGTGGGGGCCTCTCTCCTTTAAAGTCAGCCAATACTTGTTCAAACTCAGAGACGAAACGAGACGAGACGAAACGAAACGAAACGTATATTTCTCTCTGTATATCTCATGGCTTTAGGTCCTCCCAAGGCCCATGCACCAAACATCTTTGAGGAAAAGTTCTAATATTATTTGCTTTATCATGCTAACAAAAATGGAAACACATTCTTATGAAAGTATGTCAACATGCTACCACTTGTTTATCAAAAGACTAGGGTTGGACAGCAGTCTGCAACAGCCCCTCATATAAATAGTATTTTTTTCATATGAGGGACTGTTATGGACTCCTGTGAACAGTGAGCTGTTGCCCAAATTTACTCTTTCCAAAATATAGGTAATTTAAGTCAGATAAATGTTATTTTGGCCCTCCATTTTAACACCTCACATATATATATATATATATATTATTTACTTAATGGTTAAAGAATTAATTATTAGTGTATGAGTTTTTTTATATTTTAAAAAATAACGTTTTAAAATAATCTTAAAATAATTTATAAAAAATTGAAAAAAGAAAAAGAAAAAAATATATATTAACAATTTTAATAAGAGGTGCTATTCAAACGACAGAGTAGCACAGTTTGTAATTTAAAGAGAAAAATAAGTGTGATGAAGAATAAAACTAAACTGCCATTTTAAAATCTCTACATTACATATGACTTACATGGCATCATTTAATTTGGAATATAAATTTTAAAACATAAATCTTAAAGTCAAGTCCTAACATTAGGTATTAGTTAAATAATATTCCCGTCGAGAAAGGCTATTGACAATGCCTATTACATTTTTTTGTACAGAAAATATTTTTTAATTAATTTGTGATTTTTTTTAAATATTTAAAGGAGTTTGCAAAATATTTATAAAAAAATACGATTTACACTATTGGTATAATACAAGATCACCTTTCTGGATGGCTTTAACAAATTAACATTATCCTTTTAACTTTTAAAGTGTTGTGAATAATATGCTCTACATATTGCTATAAGCCTATATATACATATATACTTAATTAATTGGTGGCTGTTTGGTAAGCCTTTTCATTGAAAAAGACAAAATTCGATGATGCCTGGACGAGTGAAACGAAGGAATATTGTTTTTCAAGAAAGATGTTCTTCCGTTATAACGAGCAAATTATGACTGCTTAAATACTACTTTAATCCCTAGATTTTACATGCATTTCAAAAAAACCCATTTAATTTTCTAATCTTATCATTTTAATTTTTACTACATAAGGTTTGAACAAATTATCAATTAGCTCCTCGTACCCACATTACATTAGGAGTAATGCTATATACAAATAATTTTACGTACCAATATGTATACTAATACATTTCTATTGGCTAATTATACCTTTTATTTTTAATTTTTAATTTTTAATTTATGATCAATTACATTAAATGAGTGCCCATATTAATACACAAAATTGATTGCAACTAGATTTTTCGTTGCGTTAAATAAGTTAACAACATATTTTGTCGCAGTGTTTATGTTGTGTGGTAACTAATGAAAACACAACATGTGTTTAAATTTTGATTAGTTTTAAAAGAAAAAATCTATTCCTAACCCTTATTTTTTACACACCCAACACATTGGAAACTTGTCATATCAATTATGCCAAAAAAATTATTAGTATTTAAATCTTTTTTCAAGTTATAATATATCTCATTATAATTATTTTAAATAGTATGTTAACACACCGACTTATGTCTAGCAATTTTTCTTTAAGTATAATCTTAATGATCTCACTCATTCAATGAAAGTGGACAGAGACATGCAAAAAAGTGGACTTTCTTATGTGGTCCGATCATAGTATTAAATTTTATACCGTATTAATAGGTATAGCTGAAATATATTGTATTGGCCAGCTATCCGGTACAAGTTACCTATGTGTTTTGTATCGGCCGGCACACAAGATTTCGGCTGAAATATCGGCTGGTATAAGTTGATATCTATGTTTCGATCGTACTAAATTTCGACCTTTTATTTTTTTATTTTTGTTATTTTTTTACTTTAATTCAGACTAGACTAATTACGTATATATAATTCATTTATATATTAACTATTATTTTAAAATATAATTTATATATGTATTTATATATATTATGTATAGATAATTTCGAAATAGTATACGAAACAAGACTGATATCAAAATATTTCGTTTCAATATCTTAATCGATACATCCACCGATACGATATTCAAAATATTGAAACAAATTCACTCAAGAATGAGTGACTCATCGAGTATTATTAAGGGATTAAGAAATTAGAGACCCAACCTCTCGCTTCACTCTTCACTCTTCTCCCTTCTAAATCCTTCCATTATTTCCAATTTCCTCTGCTTACCATCCTTATCAAACTTTAATTTGAAATATTTTTGAAGTTTGACAATCACATTTGTTTGTCTCTTTTTATCAATTTATTTGGTTATGTAATTAATCTATGTGACAAGTTATGGTTCTAAAATAATTATTTGATAGTCTTATAATCTTTTTATGTACGTAATCTTTGTGATTGCCATGTTATCAAAAATTTATCTTTACATTAGCAACTTAATGTCATAGATGTTACAATAGAATTAGAACATTATGTTATCTATAATATAAAATTACCTGATAAATATATGATACTGTGTTTTAACAAAATAATTTCTAGTCATCTAACAAAATAAAAAACAATTAAATAAATCTTGTCCATTTGTTTAAAGAACATATATAATACATGCAAAATGTCTATACGAATTCTAGGGGTTTGAATCATAGTTATGTTTATGTACATCCCAATATAAGTATAAAAGAGATGAGGTCGTATATATAAGAATTTCTTTGATAAGGCTGAAAATAGATAAAGAATATAATATTGATGTGAATTATCTGTTTAACTTGGTACGTACGTACCTCTCCGTTCAATCGGTATGAACAATAACGACAAATCTATCCCTTCAAACACACTAAAATATACAATGTGACTGTGTAAACGTGAGACGAAAGGGACGATCAAGAAAATGAATTGTGAAAGCATTCTAAGGTGATGTTGGAAGCTATATTATATTTATATATATATATATATTTATATATATATATATTTATATATATATATGTATATATATATTCATTTTAAGAGACTTGAGTGCTGCTTAATTGTCACTTGTTTTCTAATTTATATTCGTTTATCTCTTCACTTCTTTCTCTTATGAAACCACGTGCACGTACCAGCAAACACATTATTGTTGGTGGATTTTTGAAGAAATTAAGACGTTACTCTCGAAGGAGTGACGCACGCCCATAGGTCACTTTGATCCCCAGCCAACCTCTAATTTGTCGGGTTATTGCATTATCTTTTTCATCTAATTTGCATATTTTGAGTAGGGTTGCAATTCGTATTTTTGTTTCAAGTTATAAATATTCGACTATATAATTCAATCCAAACTCGATTCTTCAAGTTAAGCGTGTTAAACTTTCGAATTCTAACCCAATCAATTTAAATAATCAATTTTAACCCATTTAATAATTAGTTAAAAATAAGGTAACACTAACAACACAACTCATTCAAACAAATGAGCTGAACTAACCAACATAACTCTTTTAACTTTATTAATATAATTTCACATATAAATTAAAATCTATATTTATTAGTAGCCATAATATCTTTACAAAATATATATATATATATATATATATATTAATATGTTTAAAATTTAACATATAATACAAAAAACCATATAATAATAAATATGAGCATGGATCTAGAATTACAATTTCAACGATAAAAATATAAACATATTGAGAAATACTTATATTATAACTTAACGATAATAAAATTAAAATTTTAAAATAAAATTTAAACAGGTCAAACAAATTAATTTCAAGTTAAATGTATTAACCTATTTATAAATCTTATCTTAACGAGATAACCCATGTTTTTACCCAAACCTGTTAACATCAAATTCAATCTCGTGAATTTCGTGTCATGTATTGTTCGTATTGAATTCACAGTTCATGTCATATATTCCACCCCTAATTTTGAGCAAGATTTTGTAGCGAAAGTTTTGAGAAAAACATAAAATAAAATTTGAGGCGTGTTCTGTTTTTGTGAGAATAGCATAATTCAAACATTTGCTCCATGTGTTTGCAAAAGCGAATGAATCCATTTGAAATATAAAGGTAATATGAGATGAGAATGCTTTTATGAGATTTTGTCAAAAAACAAAAAAAGATTTATAAGAACTGTGAATCGACTCATGATTGGATTAGATTTTTTTTTAAAGGAAAAACCATATATTATAGTTAAGAATATTTGTTGAGATTTAAAAAAAATAATAATAATCTGATTGGCAAACCCTCTCCAAGGTTTTTTTTTTCCATTTTTTTTATGATTGTTTCTTACTAAATTGTGGCCCAAATCCAATGGGCATATCAGAAATATGCTTGGTAAGATATTGTAGCTGTGAGCCACTACTGTATTCTGCCAACATTGAACATACAACAAAGTACCACTAAACCAAGTCCCTATAGAAGCTTGAGAAAACAAATTACAACAGCTGTGCAGAAAAAAATTGCTTGTCATTACTATGTAACTGTAAACCCCCGCTGGAAATTCATGGATGGATGGCATGAGAATTAGACATCATATTCACAAATTTTATGACCTCCATGATTGCTGGCAACAAAGAAGGAGAGATCTAGAATACAATGGTGAAGACGCGGCAGAGGTTTACTCAAATGCCATAGACATGAACGCCTCATCATCCATCAGCATTTCATTGTCCAGCAGGGCATTGATACTAATCTCAACCTCATCACCATCACCATCACCATCACCATCACCTTCACCTGTTTCTTCAGGACTGTTCAACACCATATCACCTGCCTGCCCAATATTATATATAATGCAAAGAACAACCTGTCAGAATTTGAACGTCCTGGTCTTGATTCATTCCAGCATACAAAGCCCATACATAATCAGACCCAACCGAAATCAACAGAAGGAGAGGGGTCCATTTGGGAATTCTAAGAACAAAATGTACAAACTCTTTTTGTTTTCTCATAAGTAACATAAAATTTTATTTATTTATTTGATAAGGAAGAAGAATTGATTAGCCAGTGGAGGTTTCCAACCAAAAAAAAATGGGGATGCCAGGATGATAAAAACTATATTGGAGGCTCGGAGCCTTGACCCAAAAATTTAAGCTATCAAATCAAGACAACTAGTATATAAACTCAAATGCAGGCATGCCAACAAAGATTCCACATAAAGTACTTAAAAGGGGGAAAGTTACTACACATAAATCACCATTGGATTTGTTTTAAAATGATTCTTACAAGTGGCTTGTCTGACAAAACTAGCATACTAAGATTTTGCATTCATAAATAAACAAATAAAAAAACGTTTAAAATATATACCTTGGTCTCTCGGAACCCTTCAACTACTGTTAGCAGCCTACGATATTGAGCCCGTCCCTCTGGATACTGTACCATAGACTTCACCCTAGTGAGAGCTTTTTCCAACCTTTCCTCTGTCTGTTTTCTTCCTTCTTTAAGAAAATCATAATCATCCTCTGTTGAGGGAACAACTTCTGGTTTGGGGTCCTTGTGTACATCTGGTCGGAAGCCCCGCAAACCGATCCCTTTACGTCTCCAGCGCAATATAACCTTCTCCAAAATTCCTACAGACCAGACGATAGTTCTATATTGTTTCCTCACCTGGTGTCCCCTGACATGGGCCTTCAAACAACAATTATAAATCAGCTATAATTTCATAATTGAGGCTTACAAGTTTATTGAAGCAGAATTAATAGAATATTTAGTTTTTCATGCAACTTACCCAATAATAAAGGTCCTCTTCTTTTTGGGATAAGTATCATCTATATTTTAGAGAGAGGGGAGGAGAGAGAGAGAACTGAAAAAAAATCATTAAGACTCAGAAAGTCAACAGCAGGATAGTAGCAAACAAACCTGAATTTTGACGATTCTTTGACGGATTGTTAAGAATTCTTTTCTTTTCTTCCAACCACGGTACTTCTTCTGTATATGTGTTGCAGCCGCATGGACTAATCTATCACTTTGTCCAGGCTTGCGTGTCTTGGCAGATACAAGTGAAAGAACGCATTCATCTGACAAGCTACCACCACCATCATTATGCTGAGTTATCAGCCTTCTTTCAAATGAATGCATCCTGAACATTTGATGTATACGATCAGCAGCTTGTGTGGCATTGCAGACAGCATTAAGTGAATCCTTCATTGACAGTGCATCTGCTGCGTCAACATAATTCACAGGTGTTGCTGTCCGTTCTGAAATTGTTAGCACACCTTTCGTTCCAGAAACTTCTGGCATTCCATCATCTTTTTTATCATTCATTGTTAGGGATTTGAGGTAGCTGGTCAAGGAAGACTCTGCAATAAAACCAGAGATTCCTTTGTGTCCCTTTCCAGATGCCAGGTCTGCTGGTGTTCTACCCAAAGGAAATTCAGGAGATGGATCTGTCAATGCCCCAGGTGCAGCACCCAGAGAGACGAGGAACGCTACTGTCTGCTCTCTGAATTTTAACAAGGATACATAAATGCACAAAATAAACAAAACATCAGTTATTCTGTACAAATAGAGATTGCATAGCAGCTGAAACAAATTGCCACTCAATCCAAGACCAATTAACTGATTAAATAAATTTTGGACACTTCAAATCAAGTTTGTTATGATTTCTATGCAGGTTATCTGCACATGAATGACAGAAGAATGAGAGAATTGAAGCTTGAAAAGTTAAATATAAAAGAGATAAGGCCTTCATAACCATAAGTATGGTATAAGGCTTCAGTTGCATTTTTGGTAGCATGAAGAGAGAGGAGAGGGAGGGTCTCCATAGACATCCTGCACAGGCTACAAGCTACAAACTCCAAAATTGGCCTCTTCATCCATAATGCAGACTATATATCAGAAAATACTTTTGAGTTGAATTTCCGGAGTCAAAAATGGTTCGAGGTGGTGAAGGCTAGGCTCTAACTAAAAATCCATAGATTGGATTTTAGCAATCTATGGATTTTGAATCCAAAGAATACAGCCTAGGTTCAATAGAATTTAGAATCAATATTTTGAATACCGTACTGGTGGGCGTATAGTTTTAAATACCGTACCGTACCTGCCGAAATTTTCCGTACCGGCCGGTCAGCCAGCACAAATAAAGGGGTGTCCGGTACGGCCAATACCGGCCATACCGGATTTCGGCCTTCCAGGTTTTTTTTTTTTTTTAATTTTTTACTATGTTTTAACCTCAATTTAGACTAAATTAATTACATACATATATTTATCTATATAATTCATTTATATCTCGACTATTATTTTAAAATATAATTTATATATGTATTTACATATATAATTTATTTATGTATAAATTATTCCGAAACGGTACACAAAACGGTACCGGTACCGAAATATTTCGTTTCAGTGACTTGACCGGTACCGGTACCGGTACGGTATTCAAAACATTGGGTGGGCATACCGGTCAAGGCACTGGAACGAAATATTTCGTTACCGGTACCGTTTCGCGTACCGTTTCGGAATAATCTATATATAAATAAATTATATATAAATACATATATAAATTATATTTTAAAATAATAGTCAATATATGAATAAGTTATATATAAAAACATATATATGTAAATATTTTAGTCTGAATTGGGATAAAAAAAATAGCAAGAAATTGAAAAAAAAATTTAAAAAAAAAAAATCCGATACAGCCAAAACAGAGGCTAAATATTGGCTGGTACGGCCGAAATATCTGCCGAAACGAAGCAGCAGTATTTCTGTACCAGTTCACTGGCCAGTACAGCATATTTCGACTGTACCGGCCGGTACGGTACAAAATTAAAAACTTTGTTTAGAATACATAAGTATCAAATTCAAAGGATCTTGCCTGCCACAAAACGCAGCCCAATGAAGGGCAGTCCATCCATTTATGTCCCGGAAATTGATACTAACTTCTGCTGTTACGATTGGTTTTATGGCCCAATCATAACCAAGGGCAGCTGCTAAATGTATCACACCTTGCCCATCATCATCCAATATACTAGGCCCTTTACCATTTTCACATACTTTACGAAGGAGCCATGAGTACAACTTCTCTTTTAGCAACAGTTTAAGGAGATACTCTTTCACTTTGTGTTGGGATAAATCACTCTGCAATATTGGCTCTAGAGTCTGGTTATATTCCTCTTCCTCCTTTAATGTAATAATCTTGCTGATTAATTCCTGTTTCACAGTACTTTCAACAAAGTGACTTGGAGGGATGACAGATCTCAGAGAAAGTAACCTCTCAAGGCGCAAATGAAGATGCATTTCATTTGCAGCACCACTGTAGATAACTGCAATATCTATATCTTTAATAGAGCCCACTCGATAGTCAAACTCACGCACTTCACTACAAGCTACCCTGTTGGAGCATGTAATATAAAAAGGGACTTGCCCAACAGTGTGAGGTGGAGTATGGCAACAAAGAATCCCATTCGCTAAAACTTCTGCTGGAACCTCCACTTCCCCAAACATACATGACCAGCTACATTTTGTTACCTCGGGTAGACTCTTCAAAAATGTTCCAGTTATCAGAACCTGTTTTATATAACAGAAATTGAGAAGCAATAAGAATACAACAGTATATTTCTTCAACAGTAGAAAGGAATGGAAATTTGTATGAACCTAGACCAAGTCGAAAACAGTACAAATGGAACACTTCACAACAAAATTGATGAATTAGAAGAAAGTTGGAAAGCAAAGTAGTAGAATTTAGTTGGAAATGTAAAATAGTAATTCGCTTAAGTGGCAAAAAGTCATTCGTATATGAAGCATAAACAAAAACATGCACCAATAAACAAAATGATAAGAACATAACAATACATGAGTTAAGAGAAGCAACACACTTGCCCATTATGATTAACCCAGTGCGTGATTAACAAAAATCTAGCAGGCCATTAACATTCTTATTTTTGTAAAACTAGCATGTCATTTACCAAGTTTTACCACTTGGTCAAGAAAGTAGCACAAAACATTTTTTATAAGCATAAATTTTTTTATTAATATAAAACAGACATGGCCCAAGTACACAAGACGTATACAAGAGAATACACCAAATTAGGAACCAGAGATAGATGTGAGGAAGTCATGGAAACTAACTATAATCTATTGCTATAGCCTAAAGAAATAATGTCTTGAAAAAAAATCTTTTAAGATCATCCAGAAACATTCTCAAACTTTTTTAGAATCCCCAAACATTAATATATAGAATCCACATGCGCACACAATCTAGAAGCTCAGTCATGTTATAATGCAAAATCAACTCAAGCTATAATTTGCCCTTTTCTTCTCTTTTCTTATTGGCAGGGATACAATGAAAATATACATTCAGTACCTCTGTTTCTGAATCCGTGTAAGCCCACTTTGGTGAAAAATCTAAAATACTAAAAAGCTGGTCCTGAGATAGAGAGGGACTCAATGAGGAATCATCAACTACACTTCCACATTCAACAGTGCTCCATGATAAACCAGACGAACTATGTAAATTCAAATCAGCTACATCGCCAAGTTCTCTAGTAGCCCATCGAGAAAAGCTGTCTACTTTCTTCAAAGCCTCTTCACCATCTAATAATGGTTTTCTCAGAGTCAAGGCATAGTTACCATTAGTTCCCTCAAAGAGCATATCAGTTTGGGAATTTGGTTTTATTGAAAACTGAGATTCAGCATTTGTAAGCTGTGTTTGAAGATAGTTCTGCACAGGTTGTTCATTTTGCTGAACTGGATGACTAGAAAACGGCTCAGGAGCACTTCTCGCATTCATATCAAGAGTTCCAGGCTCAAATAAAGCTGTACCCAGATCATTTGCCAATTCAAAATTTGATAATTGGTTCATAGGCCATGTGGGCAAATGTACTGAATTATCACCATAAGATGTCTGGATAAAAGAATCTAAGATCAGAACATAAACACGATTATATGAACATGAACTATTAAAAGAGAAGAAAAGATTTATTATATATGTCATGTAGGCAGCATTAGAATAACCCCCCTCCCCCCCCCCCCCCCCAAAACCCAAAAAATAAAGTTTTCATAATGTGATTGAACAAAGAGTACTTGTGATAAACCGTGAACCAATTTGGTTCAGAATATTCAATAGACCAGCTGCTTCCTCAATTATGAGAAGACTACTGCATAATGATTTCACGATAGTCAAGTTTGTCTATGAAGTCAAACAGTAAAGACTCTTATCAGATCATCACACATGGGAGCTAGGTATGCTATGTGGAGTCAATCTGGGTTGTAGAGGAAGTACTGAAGTGATTCAGTGAATCACTGCACAACTATAAGTTAGACCCCATGCACATGATCCCCAAGGTCAGACAGGTATGCCATGCATGGAAAATAATTTTTTCTGCATGGGAATATCATTTCAGCAACTAACTTTTCTCTTTAGGAAAAAAAAAAAAAAAAAGATTTCAGCAACTGACTTTTCATGAGATGCTAAAGGGTAAATACGTGTAGATAATACCAAATAGTTGGGGTAGAAGATTGGGATAGTACCTGCCAATTTGGTTGCCTTGGCACAGTATTTTGAAACTCTTCTTTGAGGACACTCTCGCCAGCTAAATGCTCACCTATAGTCATATTTTCTTGTCCAAGGAAGATATCCGTTAAGGTAGATTGAGGTTCAGATGATGCACGAGAAGTTACAGAGGAATGGAATCCCCTGGAGTTTTCCAAGACCGCTTCCCAGGATGCCAAATCAATTGCGTCTTGGGTACCAGCCACATGAGTAATGCCATTACCATCTCTAGGTCCATCTTTCTGGACGTTGGAGATATAATTTGCCCCAATTAATGAATGAGCATAATTATCTGGAAAGGGTTTCAAGTATACAGTCAGGTCCAAAACACCATTTAAGAGCTTGCGAGATGAGGCAAAACCATGAATGGATATGAACTTGAAAAGAATGTAAAGGAAGATGGAGAAATAGACAAGCAGCAACACACTCACCTGCAGAGGGATGCAGAAAATAAGAACTTGCACCACCAGCATCCATCCTGTCTGACAGAGGACTATTCTCCATTGATGGTGACTCAAGAAAGCGAGAACTTGTACTTGCTTGATAACTATCCTCTGCATCAGATCCCACAGCTATTAACAGACAGTCACATACATGCTTAACAGTATATGAACTCAGGATCAGTCAAGATCAGGCCAAAAGGAAGAGTAAAAGGTGACCTCTATTAACAAATTAGAGGCAGAAAATACCAGAATCTGCATCTTCACATAATGATGTAAAAGAATTGGTTAGGCTTGGAGAATCTGTACTTCTGGGAAAGCTAGAACTTAGAGGGCTGTCCTTCTGGAAATCGGCTGCAACCTCATCCCTCTCTCTAATACTTCCAATATTTGTCCTATTTCCCTGATGGGAAAAGTACAAAGAACAAAAAATACACAAATCCATTAGTAAAAATATTTATATCATGCTGTATTTGACATCCTAACAAAATACTCTGTTATGGAAAGAAAATAGACCAACTGGAATCATATATTCTATTAAAAAGAAATGGGATTTGGGCCATCTTACAAATGATTTTAAAAAGTTACAAAGCTCAAAGCTTGCCATAGAAAAATACTAGCCAGTCATTGCACTTTCACATATAACTAAATATACTTTCCAGCGTGTTGATTCTCAAAATAACTCAAGAGCAGGAGCACCTCTAAAGCATTATTAAAAATAATTAAGGTATACATTAACTAAGTAATAAAATGGGTCATTACCCAGTACTGGTCCTACTTAGGTGGGGTAATTTGGATATAATCCTATCTTCAACACTGCAGCTATGAAGATGATTCCCTTGTGCTTATTTTGGTGTCTTTGGTTAGAGGAACAGGAGATGTTTTGATAATTCTTAGCGTTCATTAGGTGAAATTAGGGAGCTTTTCCATAGCACATTTTGTTTTTGGGTGAAAAATCTTACAAGGAATGGGAATGAGTGTAATGCTTTGCTCTAGTTTTTGCAGCTTCAGATGAGTTTTCAGATGAGTTGACTTGAACTGGGTAATGTCGGCCATGGTGATTGGGTTATTGGCTAGTTGGACATCTCTTGGAGGTGCTACTCCCATCAAATCAGTATGGAAGATGGTCCCTATCTGCATTATATGGTGCATTTGGAAAGAGCGCAATGATAGAACCTTTGAAGATAAGGAACGTACACGGGAGGAGCTTCTTTCTCACTTATATCGCACTTTATTGTTATGGGCTCTAGCAATAGATTTTAATGGCCTTAACATTCCTGATTTCCTTGTATCGTACAATCTACCCATGATTTAGATAGGTTTTGTCTATTGTATACCATCTTGTGTACTTGGGCTTTGCATATTTCTATCAATAAATTGTTTACTTATTAAAAAAAAAGTTTTTGCAGCTTCAGCTCCTAAATAGGTGTTTCCTATTTGTATACTCTCTATGTACTTGGGCCATGCCTATTTACTTGGAATAAAATTTCTCTTATTACTTATAAAAAAAATATATAGATTTGTTTTCTCTCTGCTTCTTGCTTCTTCCTGAATGCCAGTTCTCAATATTCCAATCCACACACTTGTGATTAGTAGCCTAAGACTTTACTATTGCAGAGGGCAACGCCCCTTATTTTTATATATGTTATAATGATGTATATTTCTCAGCAAATAACTGCGGGAGTGGCACACTAAAAATCTATGTGGCATAATAATAAAATATTGCAGCTAATGAAGTATAAAAGTAAACCATTATTAACCTAAGCTGTTTAGCCTAATAGTTGCAGGTATAGAAATCAATCATCATTAAACCTAATCTCTATAACCAAATAAAAATGAACTACAAATTTTGTTGTCATACCCTTCAGAAGTCTAAATATGAAAAGTTACAAAGAGGATCAACATGAAAAGATAAAAAAAATGGATGAAATGACAACAATAATGAAGAGGATTACCTTAACTTCCAAGTAGTGGACAAAAACTATGTGCATCAAATCCCTGCAAGAATCAACAAGCTCACGAGAAACATAAACAAAACACTCCCAACCATTTTTTTTATAAGTAGAATGAAGTTTTATTGAAACAAGTAAATTTGTAGGCCCAAGTACACGGGAAGTAACCAATAAAAGTATTGAATCTGGAAACTAGTGAAGTTCAATCATTTCACAAAAGCATTATACTTATTAAGTGTCTTTTTGTAGGTAATACCTGTTAAGTATAAAAGTTTTGTGCATCTAATCTATCAAAAATAAAAAGTTTTGTGCATCTAATTTACAGTTTTGCACTATTATGGTAAAACAAAAGATTATGTTGAAAGGAGGAACTAGGAGACCTCTTATATACTTCCTATGTACTTGGGCTATGCCTAATTACGTGGTTATTTAATAAATTTCTTACTTATAAGAAAAAGGAGGAAGTAGGAGACCAACAGTGAAAAAGAAGAAGAAAGAAGAAATTAAGAAAAGAAGAAGAAAGAAGATATTACGCTGAAAATAAAACAACGGGAGAGGAAGTGGTAAATGTGAAACAGCATCATCACAAATTCCACATGCAATACAAGACCAAAACTCAGCCCATATCACTCAATCCTTAAGCATATGATCACTCATGCTTTGCAAAAGATCTCACAACCAACCTTAGAATTATCATTATAAGGCATGAGAACGCACAAACAAAAACACCCAACCCAACCTCAAACACCCACCCTAAAAAATTCAAAGAATGGCCTTTTGGGAAGACTACTGTAGAGGTCAAGATTCCTGAGTGCAAAATAGAACATGAATACTGCCACACCTCTATTGTGCACAAGTTGACATGGCTATTACACTCACAATCTTGGTGTCTAAGAAAAAGTAATGAGAAGGAGTAAGCTCTAAAGGAGAAGACCAGCTTTATAGATATGGAGATCACACAGAAGAAAGGTTCAATCAACCAACACAATAAAATGCGACAATATACAAGGATCTAAAGGTAGCAAGATCAAAAAAATGAAATATGAATTGGTTCATACTTACTGTTCAAGCATCCAATAGCTGCGCCTTTGAAAAGCTTCATTCTCTTCCCCATGAGCATAGTAGCAGTGCAGCACATCAACACTGCCAACCTAAAATTGCTTGAAGTATGTTACCAATCAGACCCTCAGTAGACTTTAATAGAGTTATATGAAGGATTAATCTTTTCAACAAACAAACCTCCAAACGAGAAAATGAGTAAGTCCCTCAATATATAATGGCTGTGTAATTAATGGCTTTATCATTCAACAAAACACAAAGATAAATAAAATAAAATAAAAAACAAGGCAGCCTCACACTCTTGATAGCATTTTTCCACTGTTACCCTTATCAAATACTTTGAAAATTTTAGTTTTTATAGTTAAGAATAATGTGTAATACAAAGTAATTTAGTGCATTGGCAATTAAACAAGGGACATTCATTTTGGTGCATACTAAAAGCAACGGGGGACAATTATTATGGGACAGAGAGATTATGCAAGTCTGGTCAATATCATGAAGCAAAATATGCAAATCCTAGAGGGTCAATCACCATGGCCTTTCTTTTTTATAAGTAAATCAATCACCATGATGTAAACTCCATTTAAAAGTAAATGACCTTTTTTGCAAGCTTACCTTCAGCTTCTCATGAGCTTCCTTCACAGTTTTTCCATCTTTCTTCTTCCTCCAATTATGTCCATCCTTTCTAAAGTATCTCAACACCTTCCTATCGAAAAGAAATAGCGAACCACCTGACTTGGTGGAATACATGTCATGTCAAGTTTTTTTATGTACATCCACTTAGGATTGAAGGAAAAAAAGATGATAAGCTCTTATTTCGGTGGGAGACAACATTGCTCCATAAATCCAGTGAAGTCACATATAATTAAACTTTGTGCATGTAATCATGATGCTTATTTAATAATTAGTTCGATAATATTTGCTAGAATCATACTTGGGGGCCTGTTCGGAGGCTCTGGTGCAATATGAAACTTCTGATAATTACGAAGAATCTCGCAAATTTCAGCTGGTCGCAACCACCGAGACCGGGCTTCTGCTAGTATTTGTTGAATATCTGCATACCAAAAATAAAAATAAAAGAGTCCTCCAAAGGACCAAAATTATTCATTAATCAACGCAAGAGAAGCATACAACTACACGGCATATTCAAGAGAGTCATCAATCCAGGAGTAGAAAAACATACAAGAAAATCATGAAAAGAAAATGCAAAAGGTAAGCATCTATCGAAGGGAGATCAATGATCTAAGAACTTCAGGAATTTACAAATTGAAAAAAATAAAACTACAGGAATTGTGCGTGCTGGTATGCATGTCCTCATACGTCAAAGAGCAGAAAACAGTGAGCAAGCGAGGATGTGAGAAAGTAATGGAGCTCTCTAGCTCCCGCGTACAAATAGGTTAAGAAACATGGAGTAATTTATCCGAAAAATAAAAACATGGAGTGTAACTAGATGAGTATAGACAGGCACTAAAGAACAACTCTCGCAAATTAGACGCGGTCAAAATACATCTTATAATCGCTCGTGCTCACAAGTCGCAACTCTTCCACTGGCGATTATCGGCCGCAGAAATACAAAAGAAAGGAAAAATTAATTTTATAATAAAAATATAAACCTAGCTTCGAGGAACTAATCCGTTTACACCAATCAACTGATAATAACCAGCTTAGCTGAGTCCAACGAAAAAAAAAAGCGTTCAAAACACCAAAGTCAAATAACAGAGAAAAACTCCCTCTGAGCCCATCACTTTTCCGTGGTTTTCTAAGTATCCAAACAGGTCGTAATAACAACCTCCATTCACTCCAACCAAAAAATAGTTAATTATTTACACTGAAACATCCACTCATAAAACCCTAGAGATCTCAAGAGTAATCAACTAAAATTCATCGAGAATTCTACACGGCAAGAAACTAAAAAAAACGAACGGAACCGTATAAATAAATTATCTGGAAAATAAGAACACGCCAATAAATCCGACCTAGTCGAGGAGCGAGGCCGAAGGATCCACGCTCCGCCATGAAGAAGACTGGATATATATCAGAGATTAAACTAAGAACGCATGGAGTTGGATGGGAATGCAAGAGAAATTTGTGAGAGACTTCTTTGGAGTCAGCGTTTCCGATGACGTGAGGAAGCAAAATCGAAGACTCGGAGTGTTTCCCTGCGAATTAAGCTCGCTGGGAAGGATCCTAAAGTCAATTCTGATAGGTGTTTTCTGCCCTGCTGGCCGAATCACATTTCGTACCAGTACAGTCACCACAAGTCGAAGAAAAGTGGGTGCCTCGTTTGTAGTCGCATCTCAGATTAATTCATCTCAATTCATTTTTATTTCATTATTATATATTTATAATTTTTTATATAAAATATAAATTTTTATACATCTTTTCAAATCTCAATACACCTTTTTCAACTTCTAGTATACCTTTTTCAAATTCTAAAATAATAATAATATTAAAAAATAAACTAAACTCATCTCAACTCATCTTATCTCCGAATCTAAACGAGACCAAGTCCCAACTATTATAAAACTAAAAAAGAAATTACTATTGTAAGATAAAAATATATAACAAACTCTTTTAAAACTTTCTGAAACTTTCTTTTCTGTCTATATTTTCTTATGAATTTCATAACAACTGAAATCCATATTTATAGGCCTTGAAGTTACTATACAAGTCATTATACAAGTTACTATACAAGATTTAAAATAATAGTGGTGGAGTCATATATATAATTTTGGTGGTGGGACAGGGGGTGGCAGCCGTCCCTCCAATCTCGTTCATTACACTCCCCCTTGAATGACCACCCATAAATAATTTGTCTCGTTAAAACCTTGCCAAGGAAAAACTCAGTGGGAAGAAAAACTAATGGCGAAAGAAAAAAAAGTACAGTCTTCTTATGTATCCACAAGTACTTTAAGATTACCTCATTAAAACCTTGCAGAGGAAAACTCAGTAAGAGAAAATCTCAGCGAAGGAAAAAGAGTACAAGTCTTCGTGATATTTACTCTCCCTAAAAAGTACATGACGATAGATATTTGAGTCTTCGCATTCCAATATTATGCACAATCTTCTTGAATGTTGCAGTTGGTAATGTCTTTGTGAATAAATCTGTCAGATTATTACTACATCGTATCTGCTTAACATCAATTTCACATTTCTCTTGAAATTCATAAATATAAAAGAATTTAGGTGAAATATATTTGGTTTTGTCACTTTTGATATATCATCATCTGATTTAAGTGATACAAGCAGTATTATCTTTATATATAATTGTTGGGTTATTATTGATCATGGGAAGTCCACACTTTTCTTAAATATGTTGAATTACTGATCTCAGCCAAATACACTCTCGACTTACTTCATGAATAACAATGATCTCTGAGTGATTTAAAGAAGTAGCAGATAGTGTCTGCTTAACAGATCTCTATGATATGGCAGTATCTCCATAAGGAAATAAATATCCAATTTGATATCTACCTCTGTATGGGTCTGAAAGATAACATGTATCTACATACCCAATCAATTGTGGACTTGATCCACGTTGATAAAATAATCGCATATCAATCGTACCATGAAGGTAACGAATGACATGTTTAATGTCATTCCAATGCTTTCGAGTTGGTGCAGAATTATATCTTGCAAGCAGATTAACTGAAAATGTAATATCTGGTCGAGTGCAATTTGCAAAATACATCAAAGTTCCGATTGCACTGAGATATGGTACTTTAAGACCAAGAATTTCTTCATCCTCATCACAAGGACGAAATGGATCATTCTTCACATCAAGTATTCAAACAATTATTGAAATACTTAGGGGATGAGTTTTGTCCATATAAAAATGCTTTAGGACTTTCTCTGTATACATGGATTGATGAATAAAAATTCCATTTGGCAAGTGCTCGAGCTGTAAGCCGAGACAAAATTTTGTTTTGACAAGATTTTTCATTTTAAATTCATTCTTTAAATATATAGTGGTTTTTTAGATCGTTTCAGGAATTCCCACAATATTTAAATCATTAGTATAAACCGTAATAATGATAAATCTGGATTCTGATTTCTTAATAAAAAACACATAGGCATATAGGATTATTCTCAAATCCTTCTTTCAATAGATATTCGCTTAAACGATTATACCACATATGTCCAGATTGCTTCAACCTATATAAAGATCTTTGAAGTTTAATAGAATACATACTTCTGGATACATTTGTAGATGCTTCAGACATCTTATATCCTTCAAAGATTTTCATATATATATCATGGTCTAAGGATCCATATAAATATGCAGTAACCACATCTATCAACCGCATCTCTAATCTTTTTTGTAACGACCAGACTAATCAAAAATCTAAATGTGATTGCATCCACAACGGGAGAATATGTTTCTTCATAATCAATCACAGGTTTCTGTAGGGAATCTTGTGTGACAAGCCGTACTTTGTACCGCACAATTACATTTTTCTCATTACGTTTTCGTACAAATACCCACTTATATCGAACAGACATTACATCCTTTGGTATTTGGACAATAGGTTAAAATACTTCTCGCTTTGCTAGCAAATTTAATTCAGCTTCAATAACTGCTTTCCATTTTGGCCAATCATTTCTACGTCGACATTCTTCGACGGTTTTTGACTCACTTTCTTCATTACTTCTGGTAATGTCAATAGCCATTTTATATGAAAATAGGTTGTCGACAACAATTTTATTTCTATCCAGAATTTCTCTAGTATTCATAAAATGTATTGAGATCTCATTATTTTCAAATACATGTTCCTCTTTAGAGGAAACATTTCATTAAACACCTCTTCGGGAGATTTCTTTCCAGGAGATTTATACTTTTCAGAAGTATCCTCTTCAAGAGGTTATGGAATAGAAGATTTGATATTTTCAGAAGCATCAAATATATTTATAGCCTGCATTGTAGGTATGAGTTCTTCAGGAACACTATATTCATTTTCTATTATTTTCCTTCTGGAAATTTTATCTTTTGAACCAATAGGTCTTCCACGCTTCAGGCGTGTTTTAGATTTACCTATTGCTATTTTGACAATTTGTCCTTCAAGGACTTCAATCCTTGCTGAAGCATTAACAGCAGGAATATATGATTTTACTATACTTTTAATGTCAGTAAATACATCCGGTAATTGATTTGCAACACTTTGCAAATGAATAATCCTCTGAAGTTCTAGTTTATATTCATTTGTAGAATGATCAAATTGAGACAGTGTCTTGTTATCCCAAATAATTTCTTGTCGTGCTTCAGGCACCGACTTTTGTTTATCCATTAATGAAAAAGTGGATTCGTCAAAGTGACAATTCTCAAAACGTGCTTTAAACATATCCTCTATAAAGGGTTCAAGATATCTAATAATAGATAGAGAATCAAAACCAACATATATCCCAAGTCTACGTTGAGGACCTATTTTTGTACGTTGTGAAAGTGTAATTGGAACATATACAGCACATCCAAAAGTATGAAAATGAGAAATATTTGGTTGCTAACCAAATGCAAGCTGTAATGGAGAATATTTATGATATGCAGATGGTCTAATGCAAATTAAAAATGCTGCATGAAGTATAGCATGTCCCCAAGTATAAACGAATAGTCTTGATTTCATAAGTAAAGGTCTAGCAATTAGTTGAAGCCTTTTGATCAAAAATTCAGCTAAACCGTTTTGTGTGTGTGTACGGATAACAGCATGTTCAACATCTATTCCTATTGACATGCAATAATCATTAAAAATTTGAGATGAAAATTCACATGCATTATCCAATCGAATGGTCTTAATTGGATACTCAAGAAATTATGCTCGTAGTTTGATTATCTGAGCAAGAAGTCTAGCAAATACAACATTTCTAGTGGAAAAGCAGACAAACATGTGACAATCAACTAGATGCATCAATTAAAACCATAAAATATTTAAATGGTCCACTAGATGGATAAATAGACCCACATATATATCCGTGAATCATTTGTAAAAAGGATGGAGATTCAACAATGATTTTTGAAGAAGATGGTCTGATAATCAACTTACCTTAAGAACATACAGAACACGGAGATTCATTGGGTAGAAATATCTTTTGATTATTTAAGGGATACCCATGCGAATTTTCAATAATTTGTCTCATCATTCTAGATCCCGAATGTCCAAGGCGATCATGCCAAGTCATAAATACTTTGGAGTCAATGCACTTCTGGTGCATTACCACATATGATTCAATTGTTCTCATATTTGTATAATACAATCCAGAATATAGAACATGCAATTTTTCTAATACGAGCTTCTGGTTTGATATTGTTTTAGTAATAAGAATATGCTCTTTACTGTCTTCATTGGTCGTTTTAATATGGTAATCATTACGACGTATATCTTTGAAACTCAATAAATTTTTTCTGGATTGTGAAGAGAATAAATCATTATCAATATAAAATTTGGTGTCATTAGACAACATAGTATAAGCTCTTCCGAAGCCCTCAATTAAATTTGACGAACCTGATATGGTATGGACATAGGTTTTACTTAGTGTTAGATTTTGAAAATATTTATTTTCTTTAAAAATTGTGTGAGTTGTAGCACTGTCAGCCAGACATACATCTTTATCATTCAACTCATAGATAAAAAGCTCATCAATATAATTTATGATTCTACAAAATATACAAAACTTTTATTACAAATAATAAAGAAAATACATTAATTGAGTGGAACACTTCCATCTCCAATTAGATGATCAATTCTACCATCAGGATTTTCAAAGAAATCAGAAATATCAAAATGAGTGATATATGTATCTACTAAATCTAATGCATCATTTAATGGTTCTATTAAATTTGTTTCAATCTTTTTATTTTTTTCTTTTATTGATGCTTGATATAAATCTACTAAGTGTCTGGTCGTACGACATGTAGGTACCCAATGTCCAGTCATACCACATCTATGACACACATCTTCAACTTTTTTTGAAGAATTATTCTATGGGCTTTTACCCCTTTCTGAGTTGTACCACTTCTGGTGATACGGTATCTTATTATCCCTTTTAATGTTGTCACTTCTGGGACCAACATTTCTATAATTTCTCTTATCACGTGTACGCCACTGATTCCTTCGAAATGATGCACCATTCACTTCTGGAAACGATGTAAATCTAGTATCATTCACTTCAGGGAATGATATTGAACCAGTAGGGCGTGACTGGTGGTTTTTCAATAAGAGCTCATTGTTCTGCTCAACTACTAGAAGACATGATATAAGTTTAGAATATTTCATGAATTTTCTCTCTCGATACTGCTGCTGCAGAAGCACATTCGAAGCATGAAATGTAGTATAAGTCTTCTCTAGCATATCATCATCGGTGATTTTCTCATCGCATAATTTTAGTACTGAACTTATTTTAAAAAGTGCAGAATTATACTCACTAACACTTTTATAATCTTGCAACCTCAGGTGCAAACATTCAAAACGAGTTATTGGGAGGATGACAGTCTTTTGGTGTTCATACATCTCCCTTAAATTATTCCACAAAATAAAGTGATATTTTATTATAAGATACTCAGATTTTAATTCTTCATGAAGATGGTGGCGAAAGAAAATTATTGATTTAGCACGGTCCTGCAGGGACGCTTGATTTCCTTCTTTAATGGCTTCACCTAAGTTCATAGCATCCAGATGGATGTCAGCATCAAGTATCCAGGATAAATAATTTTTTCCAAATATGTCAGGAGCAACAAATTCCAATTTTGTAAGATTTGCTATTTTCTACACATATAAATAATGAAATAAATATGTGTATCTCAGAAAATATATTTATAAATTCACACAGATTTTAAATAATAATTATTAATAAAATATATCAAAAACTGCAAATAATATATTGAAAAACTTATAGAGGAATAAGACCACTAACTTCAGAATTGGTAGAACTGTCGTGCTGAAAACGTGTTATAAAACTAAAGAAGAAACTACTATTACAAGAGAAAAATATATAAGAAACTCTTTTGAAACTATCTGAAACTTTCTTCTCTCTATATATTTTCTTATGAATTTCATAACAACTGAAGCCTATATTTATATGCCTTGAAATTACTATGCAAGTTATTATGCAAATTACTATGCAAGATTTAAAATAATAGTGGTAGGATCATTCATATAATTTTGGTGGTGGGACAGGGGGCGGCAGCCGTCCCTCCAATCTCGCTCATTACACCAACCAAAATTTTGAATAAAGTATTAGTGAGTGTAATGATTATTGAAATAAAATATTTTGATATTGATATTATTTTATATATTATTTTGAGATAATCTACATAAAAAAAATTATATATATAAATACATATATAAATTATATTTTAAAATAATAATCAATATATTAATAATTATATATATAAATGTAATTAGTCTAGAATAAATTCAAGTAAAAAATAGCAAAAAAAAAAAAATGAATGGCTGAAATCGAAAATTCGATACGGTTGGTACCAGCCGAAATATTGATCGGTACGAGATTGGTATGATCGGAATATTGATCGATACGGCCGGTACAGTTTGATACGACCGATATTTTGGCCGAAATAGTACACTCCTATAATCGATACCGAAAAATCAGCTGATATAGCATATTTCGACCATACTGATCGATACAGTACAAAATTTTAAACTTTGGTCTCAACCTCAATCCCTAACTCCTTTTTTTTGTTAATTAATTCTCTCTAAATCCCCTGCTGAAATTCTACCATATCTGAACCGTTAGTTATATGAAATCCGAATATCTTTTACGCGATTTGCACCGTTCCCATTAAATTTAATTTTTTATTCTATCCTAAATTGCCTTCTATTATGTCGTAAATATTTTGTACGTGTTAACACTTAACCGTATTATCATTCATTTCATAAAAAAAAAAAAAACAATATTGTTATTCACGTAATTTTATATATAATTGTAAACATGTAATTGTCACATCATTATTTTAAAAAATAATAGGATTTATTATAAAAAATTAATTTTTTTTTGTATAAATTCATATTTTTTTTATTTCTTTAAAATATCTATATATTTATTTTATTATTATATCGTAAATTATAATCTTAGATAAAGCCACGGGCTAAAATTAAGAGAAAATGTGTACCAAGAAATAAATGTGAGCCGAGGAGGACTGAATCTACACCCAATGGCCCAAGAAGCAAACTCTCGAGATGGCCATTCTGGTATGGACCATGGATCAAGCAATTATGTAGGCCCTTGAAATGGATCGCGATTTATTACAATTTTGAGTAAGACATTTTTAATAATTTGGAGACATTTTTTTTTCTTGAAAAATTGTCTACTTTCATTCAATCTAGGATTTGAAATTTATAATGTGACCATATGGACTGACATACCTCAATTTATAAGTCATCTAATAACTATTAAACGCACAAATTTCTAATTCTTTCAGACAAAACTAAGAGACTAAGCACCGCCTCCAAAGCAGATATTTACTAAAATTTCTCTCTAAAATAAGAGAAAACTACAACTCTATAGGTTAGAAGCACAAGAGACTATTTTTCAAGTTAGAAAAGCTTTCTCTATACAAACAAATATACACAAAACAATTAAACAACTAAAAACCAAACCACAAAACAACCAAAAAATGGGCTGTGGTGGTGCATGAACATCATGTGCCACTCTAAGAGTTGAATTCAACAAATTTGAGTAGCTCAGCGGCTCAGGAAACACGATGAAATCGTGCACGACGGAGGAGAGCCACCAGATGGCGAGGAGAGTCGAGATTAGGCTACACTGGACCCTGCGCGTATAGTACACGCACCACTCCGTTCAACAAAACCTCCGGTCAGCAGCAAGAACGGCCGGCGGAGAACGCAACAACAAGGCACAGGGAGGTTTTCGGCTCTCAGACTACTTCAAAACCTACACTTACCGAACCAAAAGCACAAAACCAAAACCACCAACAAATTTGGAGACATCTATGATCTACCCAATAAGGGGGATACATGTAATACATAGTGACCATGGGTAACGTTCAATGTTGTTGAATATATTAATTACATGTCTTTCTAAATTGCAAAAGCTGTTTAAATGGTAAATTATAGAGTTATGAATTTATTGTGACGCTATACATATGTCCCGTGATAATTTTATATGCTATATAAATATAAAAATAAGAATACTGATGCATCTACAAAGGAAAAATTATATAAAAATAATTCAAAATTGAGGTAATTTATTAATAAACATAATTAGGCATTGCCCAAATACACAGGAAGTGTATATAGAGAGAGACACCCACCTCAATGTGTGAGATTATTTTTGTGTATTTTCTTTATAGTTAGAGTATTTCTCTAAAAATATTTTTATAATCTAACTATCACATTAAGTCATATCAATTTGTCAATTTATTTTTATAGATCTCTTTGTGACTAAATCATTTCTTATATAAAAATTTATTTGCAATGTTGTTCTCATTAATTATTAGATATACAATTATGATTCAAAAGTTTGTATACATGATGAACTTTAGTTTTAATTGTGACAGTACTCAATTCGATCGAGAATATTATAAATTGTAGTCCAAAATTGACGTTAATTAGATTATTTGATGTCTCCCAATAATCCTTCTTCAAGTAATCAAGCCCACATATCAAAATGATTTGGTAAAAATATGAACAAGAGATAAAGGATACAACCTCGGACCTGGAGGCGTTTGATGAATCAACAATATTACAAGCACTTTTAATGAAGTACTAATTAAACCTTTAATCCAGATAGTTTATAAACAGACCAAAAATGTGATCTAGACGTACACAATAACTCCTAACAGACTCTTGCATGCATGTGCCAAATTCAAAAAAAAAAAAAACAATATTAAAGAACAACAACTTAACAGATTTTTTACGCAACATTAAATCCCATGGAACTATAAACACCACAAAAAAAAGATATATATAACTAATTAACTATAATTAAAATGATTATTTGCAACAAAAATAATTTGTTTTCGTTACAAATAATCTGTTTGGTTACAGTTAATTAGTTATATATATATAGAGAGAGGTAAACTAACTGCTTTTCTGGCAGTAGTAAACTATTTTTCTTATTGACTCAGGTAGTTGCTTGCCCGTGTGCACTAGGCTTAGCCACACCAACTGCTGTGATGGTAATGTCCTTGCAAATGATGTCTATCATTAGATAAGAGATCAGGATGAACTTAATGTGATATAATGTTTTGTTCTTCGTTGAGCATTTTCCAGGTTGGAACTTCCTTAGGTGCCACAAGAGGAATGCTTTGGCATGGTGGAAATATCTTGGAGAAGTTTTCAATGGTGAATACTATTGTGTTCGACAAAACAAGGACACTTACCATTGGCAGACCTGTTGTGACAAAGGTCATGACTCCTGGAGATGGGGGAAGTACAGATTCAAAGTGAGTGGTGATATCTACTCTTGGTATCAAACCATTTAAGGGGGAACTTATTTTTATTTTTCCAACTTAATGTATGCCATGTCTTCACTTAGACTTATCTGCCAATTTTATGAGAGAGTCTATTTTGAATATGAATGTGTTTCTTAGGCTGAAATGCTTTACGAGAAAACAGTTCCTATGTTTCTTATTTCTTCAAGAGATCAATTCAATATTGAGATCTAGAAGTTTCGAAAGGTCCAAAAATGAGTTAAAGCAGTTTAGCCAAATAGAATGAACGACTCTTGTTTCTAAGAGAGGTGAAACTGCTAGGTTAAAAGGTAAATTGTTAAGTTGTTGTTAATTAGTAAATAGTGGAAGCTGCTTGTGCTGTTAATTGTCTGAGTGAAAAGGTAAATTGTGTTGTGGGCTGATGAATATATGTTGCATTTTGCTTTATTATAAACTTGTTTCAAATTGTAGACCAGATATGTTCCACATTGATGAATGGACATCTTCTACTTAGCTTTCTCTTTTGAATTTTGAAATGCAAGTCATGCAACAAAGTTGACGCAATTGTTATGTAATCTTTCAAACTTATTTTTCTTTTTTAAGAGTCTGCTAGGCAGGTATCGAAATTTCAAACTTATTTGATTTGCAATATCATCTCATGCCCTAGAGCTTAGTATTGATTCGTGTACCAGTTTTCATTGTTCTATGATGACATGAACCATAAACGCTAGAGCTCATTTTTTCTTTCAAGTTTAACCACTTGCATCAATGTAGAGTACTATAAAATATCAACCTTGTAGTTTTTCCATTGCTTCTAGTAGGCTTATAAATGATTTTTTTATTAGTAAATATGAATTTTATTGAAAATAGGCGAAGTCAAGTACACAAGACATATACAAGAGCCGCATCTAGGCATGACTGTCTGAAGATACAAGAAAATCAATGCCATTAAAGTCTATTGCACTCAACCCATGGAATTAAGTGTGCAGAAAAAAAATTTTAAGCTCAACCAATGTCTGGTCACAATCCTCAAAACTCCAACCACTCATTTCTATCTATATGCACCACCATAGGCAGGTTAGTATCATCTTTCACACAATTGTAATTTTGAGAGTTATCTTGGATGTCTTGTAAGCTTGCCAAAAAGTCAAAAACCCTTCTTGGCATTACCCAAAAGAGTCCTATGCTCATAAAGATATCTTTCCATAAGCTCCTAGCCACATCATGATTCACAATGCAATAATAGATGAGAATCTTCCTTGGATTAATTATCTAAGACGAGAATCTTCCCTTACAAAATTATCCACACAAAAAAATGAGCTTTTTTTTTTTTTTTTTTTTGGGGGGGGGTGTCTTAGTCTTCCCTATATTCTTCCATGGGAATGTTCTTGTAAAGTGTCATAAGAGACTTAGGCCTGGTTTGAATACAAGTAGGGTTTCATATCATCTTATTATTACAATTTTCGTAAATTCACACTCAGAATATAATAAACATTTAAATTTTTTGAAATCTCAAAATAATAATAATATTAAAAAATAATATTTTAACAAAATTTTATTCAATTTTCATATCATCTCAACTCACTATCTAAACCTCCCTTTAGATGAGTTAAGATGAAAGTTGAATAAAATATTATTATTATTTTAGAATTTTAAAAAATTAAATGTTTATTATATTTTATATGAGAATTTAAAAAAATTGTAATGATGAAATGAGATGAGTTAAAAGACTTTTTTGTACTCAAACCTCCCCTTATAGTATGACTATACAACAAAGTTCCCCTTCTTCTATTTCTTGGATGATGCTCACGAGGGTGGTGAACCTTTTTGTATGTTGGAGAGGGCTTCTAGGAACTCATCAAATAGCAATAACTTTAGAAGATGGTTCCTCTTTGTCTTATGTGATATAATTGGAATGAGAGGAACGAGCTCTGTTTTGAGAATAGAGAACGATCGGTAGAAGGGATTAGAGCTTTCTTTTTTCATACTTAGTTGCTTGGGGCTTTGGTTATTGTGTTGGATGGAAATAGTCTTAATGACTTTTGTAATGTGTTTTTCAGGGTTAGATTGTAATTATGTGTCTCTCTCTATATACACTTCCTGTGTATTTAGGCTATGCCTAATTACGTTTATTAATAAATTTCTTACTTATAAAAAAAAGTTTCTTTTTGGATTGTGACCACATCATCTTATCTTATCCACTCCTCTAGTCACTCTAGAATTGTGCACAAGATTGAAGAAATAATCACTCTTCCAGTCACTCTAAGGAAAAATTTTAGGAGTAAAAATATTATATATATATATATATCAATAGAAGTAACCAAGTACACTAAATTTATACAAGAAAACACTTGGCCCATACTAGAGAGCTCCAATGACTCAAAAAGCCCGTGAAAAACTACCCAAAATACATCAAATTTGAATTGGAATAAAACACACCTCCTCAATCCCAACCCCACCTTGTTTCTCATAATACTAATACATCATCTGAAACTCCCTCTACAAGAACATCTTCATAATGCTCTTTTTTTAGTCTTTCCTCGACTTAAACTATCACCTTTAGCGTCATAGTTGATCGCTCAAGAAAAATGCTTTAACTAACTGCTTGTCTTAAAACTTGAAGTGGTTTCAAGTGAGTGGCTCACCTCAATTGCAGTGAGTGGTGCTTTAAATTGGTTTTTACATCCTCCATGTGAGAACCCAATGATATGCTGAATCTCATTACCATTATGTAGATTCTAATCCAATGGTGAACTCACTATATTGTTTATTGGAGGAAGAGAAACCAAGGGAACAACATTATCCCCAGACACAATACCCAATTGCACTTCCGATCCTAAACATTCGTCCTCACAAGGCACGAACAACAACCCCATAATTCTCTGCCATATCCTGCGTTAAAATTCCGAACCTTCTCAACAGCTATATGGTTGTTGTCCATTGTTACTGTCACTACTAAAGGTTCTCCCCTCCATTGACGAGGACATTTCTTGTACGTGCTTCACCACCTCACGATCCTTTTAGCGCCACTTTGTCAGACCCTATTGCTCCCTTAGGAATAGAACAGGTAGGGGAAACACTACCTCTTCTTACTCCATTTTCATCTTCTAAAAGAGGCTCGTCAATTTCTTCCAAAGTACTCAATACCCTGAAATATTCTATTTGGGAAAGCCACTAAAGAGATCCATAAGCTCTACTACTATAGTCACCTTTCTTTGTGCAATGTTGTATAGTATTGGGTAGGATTCTTTGAGGATTAGGTCTCCAAACCATAAATCATTCTAGAATTTAATTCTAGAGTCATTCCCAGCTACAAATCGTGTTGATCGATGGAGATTGGTCTAGCCTTTTCTTATGTGTTTCCAATGATCCACTCACCTCATTCGAGCACCATCCTCCCCACAATCCACCAAATTTTAAATCTATGATCACACTCCATGAAGCTCCCATCTCTTCATGATATCTCCATAACAATTTACCAATAAAGCCTTGTTGAAAACCAACAAATTCCGAATACCCAACCCACCTTCACATATAGGGGTACAAAACGTAACTCAATTCACCAAATGAAACTTAAAGGATTTTGTGATAAAAGTACAAAAAGTTTAAGGTCTATCTAGAGAAGCCTCGTCAAAAGATTCTTTTAGATTGAGAGAACGGGTGTTTTTTTTTCTATTTACAAAGAATTAACAATTGACATAGGAAGGAACTATTGAATACTTGGAAACTCACAATGATGCGTGTGTCTGTAAAATGTTTTGGCATAGGCTACAATGAGTTACAAAAAATTGAGATTAAGATAAAAAGACTATAGAAACATGGTCTAGGTTTCATTGAATGCCCCCTTGGGAGGGGCCTTTTATTCATTATCAAGAAGAAAATGGAATTACGACCAAATGCATTGTGCAAAGATATGAAATAAGGGGCAATTAGGTTCCAAAGGCCAATGTACAACATTACATTGGATAAGCATTCATTGTAACGACCCATCCCACTAATTGTAAGGATAGAATATTGATAAATTCTAGGCTTAAATTATATTTAATGGGCCATATTGCATAAGCTCACGAATGATAATTGTTGAGGTTGATGAGGAGTTTTAATTAGTCTCAATGCTTAGGTTAAACCCCATTTATTATTTATTGAAGGAGTTACTCTTTTTAAAATTTAAAGATTGGCAATTAGAAATTTACATCAATCATCACTAATTGAAGTTTCCTACACAATTTCAGTCACTCTCAATCCTATATTAAATAAACTACTAGAGTATGTCTTTAATTTCAAACAAACTAGGATTACAATTCTATAATCAAATTCACTTAAAAACTCCTAAATCCAACCCATACCATCCTATAAATAGAGTCTCATGCCCCGTATGTGCACCTACCTCTCCAAGCTTAGACTTGTTTTTAGCTCACTTTTTACCTTCGGCATGCCGTAGTCACTTCTCCCCACCATGAAACATTGTAGGGCCACCAATGTCTCTTTCTCCCTCCTAATCACAACCACCATCGTCCCTCAATTGCACCATGATTGATTTTGTGTCAAAATTTTATAAAGCAACACTACAAGGTAGGTAGCTCGATCCTAAATTAGGATTAGTATACGTTAGCTAGTTATATATATATATATATATATATATTATTAAAGCTAATTCTTTGGAAGCCAGTGTTTATGACATTATGTACCACGTATGTCATGATATTTACAAGCACATTATCCATCACTTTTCATTCCGCATATTATAGTACGTATTATGCATCTCATATTGCATAAGACACATAAGCTTTCCTAAGATCAAATGCAAAATAAGATCATATCATTTTAATTATATGGTCATTCAGATGCAAAGTATCAGTGTAGTTTCGGGGTGGATATGCAAGCCACAGACTCAAGCATAGTCTGCCATAGTATTTTAAAATATTATCACCAGCTCGCTGTCTCCTCTTGCAGTCGCGGGATGTGAGACTGGTGTACAACCTCATGCACATAGTTAAGTTAAGTGTGCTGACCAGTCAGATTAGTTAGTTAATTCAGATAAATCTGGCATGCATAGCATAAGTATCAGTAAGATTAGTCATATTTTTAGCTCAACATGAAATATTTTAAGAGATTACATCATCCAGTCATCGTTTAATTTGAATAAGTTTTGAATGTCTCTTATTTATCTTTTTTTTCTCTAACCACCATTTTCTTTAGGGGTCGATTGTATTTTATTTATCTATTCTAAGAAGCATTTTCCATAGGTGGTGGATGGAACATTCATGAAAGAACCTGGGTCTGGTATGGTGGCAATCATTGGGAACAAAAAGGTCTTTGTAGGCACATTGGACTGGATTCAAAGGTTTTGTAGTCCTTTATCTTTTCTGTTACATGTGGTGGGGCTCCTCATACGAATATATCTCCAATGATTTCCAAAACTGCATTCATGTTTAAGATTTCTAACCAATTTGAATTCAAACAAACCTCTTCCCCTCTTAAATTTGAGGGTACTTCTGAATTTGTGTAATCGGCTTTGCAAAGTGGACAAGCATTCTGATAGATCCATAAAAAACGGTAGAGAAACAAAATAGGAGGGAGGGTGGACGTCATTCTAACTGAAGCTCTTTGACTTTTTGGTGGTTTATACTACCTGAAGAGTGGATATTCATAAACAGCAATGGAAGTGGGTGACCAGTTTTAGGTTCTTGGATTTGTTTGGGGTTGCGATATTGAAATGCGACTTCCATGGAATTACTTCTTTGTTATGTTGTATAATCAGTGAATTTCCATTAATGTTAAGTATGCATGGGAGTGGTTTGGTTCTTTGCACCCCATTAACGAGAAAATTCTTATGGGGATCTTGTCATATGTTTGATTTTTTTCTTTTTCCACACCTTGTCTCTATGGGCTTCAGCTATTGTATTCAATGGGGGCAAGTGTTCACGATTCTCTTGTATCCTTTTCTAGTTCCTAAATTGTAATAAGAAATTACACAATTACCACCATTTTTACAACTTATTTATAACTTTTTTTGTATTTATTTTTGTATTTTTTTTTTAATTTTTAATTTTATTTAATGATTAAGGATGTGAATATTAATAAAATTATATATATATTCTTAATAATTAAGAATATTAAAAAAATAGTTAAAATAAAATGATAAAAAATAAAAAAAAATCCAAATACACATATAAGTTGTAAATTAGTGTAAAAATGTCGTACGTCTATCCCTGCTTAATTGTAAATTTAGGGGGTTCAAGCGGGCCAGGTATTTTCCCAGTTTGGTCTGCAATCCAGATAACCTGATTCCAGTTTCGGTTTAATCCAAAACGGGATCCAGATTTTTTAAATTCAAATTAAATTCAGTCCGGATATGAGTTTAAATCCGGATTCGATAACCGGATTTGTATAAATTGAAAACATAAACCTTCCCGCTTCTCTGTTTCGCATTCTCCCCATCTCGCATCCGCCTTCCATAATTCCATTCTCTCTCTCTCTCTCTCTCTCTCTTCTCGCTCAGTCTCCCATCCCTCTCTCTCATCTCTCTTGGTCTTTAGGTTCGATCAAAGAAAACCTAGCCTTTATCCCTCAATACTCATTGCCTATCGAGGAAACCCTAGCATCCCTCCCTCAGTGCCAATCGAAGAAATTCTAGGCTCCCTCTCTCAGTACCGATCAAAGAAACCCTAGCCTCCATTCCTCAGTGCCGATCGAAGTAATCCTGTCATCCTTGTGACCCCATCATCTTCATCGCCGACTTGCCGTCATCTTCATGACCCCAAGGTATAAATTTATTTATAGATTTGACAATCGAGTGAATGTGTTGTTATTGCTCAGTTGGCAATGATTTTCGAATTTGTCGATGGTGGTTATGCATTTTGTTGGGTTTGAGGGTGATTTTTTTATTCGTTTTGTGAGGATGAGTTTCTATTATATGGTTAGCTTTGAATGTCGAAATATGTGGAAATGTTAATTTTTGAACACGTATAGTGTTAGATAACTTAGCCAATGAAGCCAAACAACGTGATGAATATTTGCCATTTTGGGAAAAATGTATTGGGGCCTGTGTAAATTAATAAATCTTTTTTTTTCTTAGTACTCTTTCTTGATTGATAGTATTCTGAGAAAGACCTCTTTAAGAGCCAGAAGTAATTTCTTTTTTAATTGGTTAAGAGGAAAAAATATAAAGTTTAAGTAATTTTCTCTGAGAATCTGAACTCTGTTTGTAGTTGATATTTCTTAATGGCAAGACCGTAAGAAGCTTAACTTTCTCAGAGAATCGAAATTAAGATTAACTTGGCTACTTCAGCCTTAGTTCATATTAAAATATTTCAGTTCAATTATCCACTTGACTACATCTTGTAGATAATCACAAATCTTTATGTTGAATACATCTTGCAGATAAGCTTGGACTAGTAATGGCTATTCTGAGACAATAAATTAATCAAAAACTAAATTCAATTGTGGAGGAATTGATTGATTGCATGAAGCAGACATATTATGTATTGGTAGCTCTATGTAATTCTTTCTTGATATATAATTTCATATATTGTAATTTATGTTTTGTATGTAATGTATAAATACCAAGAATATTAAAGGCTTCTCGTAGTTATCAGTACTTCCACTTTTTCTGCAAGATGAAGAGAGCAAAGCTTGTGTTACTTTCATATATTGTAATTTATGTTTAGTTAAAAGGTAATTAGTTTTATATATTAAAGGATATGCTTTGCAACTTTTTTTTCTAAAAAATTTATAACAGAATATAGGTTTTTAAAAAATAAAAATACTTCTAGAAAGAAGTTGAATTATATTAAGTTTCATTTAAAAAAATAAAAAATGAAATAAAAAAGTGATTTCAACCCGGTTCCAGAGTCTGGATTTTACTGAAATTGGATTAATCTAGGATCTTGTTCGGATCTTAACCCGGGCACATTTGGGCCAGAAACCAACCCGGATATGGAACATGGAATCCGGTCTGGGTATATCCAGATATCTGGTTTGGTACCCATATGAACGGCCCTAACTTTAATTAGGTGTTTGCTTTCGTTCATTTTTGGGCTATGCCTATTTCCTTGATTCAATAAAATTTTATTCTTACTAAAAAGAATTAAGTCAGACCTATCTGGGAGCCCCAAATCTAGGATTTGATAATTGGAGTGACAATGCTGTTCAACATGATAATGAGCCATGTTTTATCACAGAAATGAATATTAGCGGCGCAACCCAAGTATATGAGGAATATATGTGGATGAACGCCTGGTTAGGAATGAGAATACTTGAATAAAGCTAGAAATCACTTCTAATTATGGGTTCTAAAGGGTTGTTTTTGTGACAAGTTTTTTCAATTTTTAGTAATGTGGTTTTTTTTATAAAGTTTCTGTAGGCACGGAGTTAATGAGAATTTATTTCTAGAAGTAGAGGGTCTTAAGAATCAGTCCACTGTTTTTGTTGGAGTAGATAACAGTCTTGTTGGTCTCATTTATTTTGAGGATCAAATCAGGGAAGATGTGGGGTATGTAGTGGGATCTTTGTCTAGGCTGGGAATTGACATGTATATGCTCTCTGGAGACAAGAGAAGTACTGCTAAGTATGTTGCGTCTGTTTTTGGTATTTCAAGTTATCCACCACTTCAAGTTTTTTTATTTGCAACTAATTTCCTCTTCGAGAAGGTAGAAACATTTTGTTTTAAATTCCTTTTTAAAACAATCCCAAGAGGTGGCATAGTGGTCCTACCGTCTTGGGGGGAGCCGGATCAACCGGATGTTCTGGGTTTTTGAAACTCTGCATTCACACTCTTTAGGTGGGTTGGGAGAATTTATTTTTGAATTACCCAAAGTAATAAATATACTTGCAAGGAACTCTTTGCCGAGAGCTTGTAGACCCTGCCACTCTGGGGCTAGTCGGGACTTTGTCCCACATGTATGATGTCAATAAAAAATTCCTTTTAACAACATGTGTAGGTCCTCTTTTATATTTCTTTTTAACTACTACTATAGTGGGGTTGATTGTAGTGAAGTGATTAAACATGTCAACTCTCTGAATTTACATGGTTGAAAGTCATAAAGAAGCTGCAATGGCAAGTTCTATCTGGAGTTAAACCTGCTGAAAAGAAGAGATTCATAGGCTAACTTCAGAGAGAGCAGAAAATTGTGGCCATGGTTGGTGATGGAATCAATGATGCTGCTGCTTTGGCTTCTTCAGATATTGGAATTGCCATGGGTGGGGGTGGGGGTGTTGGCACTACTAGTGAGGTGTCTTCTATTGTGCTGTTGGGCAACAGGCTCTCGCAGGTGTCTTTCATACAACATATCATTTTAAACTTTGTAGCACATACTATACACACTCACAACACACTATGCATGTTCTTAACAGGAATCACTTAAAAAAAATTCCAGAAACCAAATTGCTGGGCTTTGTTTTGACTTATGTTATCTCTTTATTCTCTTTTCAATTTAGAATAAAACCGACATCAAATTCTGAAATTAAGTTTTTTGGACAGTATTGTGTACTTTGCTTAGCTGCATAACATCAACTACTAAATTCAGATATGTTGATTTTGTAAACCCTATGTTTACTCAGAACAAACTTTGGCCAAGATCAGTGTAAAGAAAATAGCGAATCAAAATCAATAAGCAAGAAATTAACAGAAAATCAAAAGAAAACTGAACACAAGATTTTACGTGGTTTGATCCCTATTGGATCTACGTCCACGGTGGGAACTGGCTTAGGAGTCTTCTTATTGATGAATCCAACGAGTACAATAATGTAGATCCAAGCTTCATCAGCTTTAGCTTTCTCACATACAAGCTTCTCTCACACTTATAGATCGATTTGTGCTCTCAGTTTCAAATGGTAACATAGCTCTCAAATCCTAATAGCTCTGCCGCTCACGTCTCCTTTTCATCTCACTATGCTAATGAAATAAAGTGCCTTATATATCGACAGAAGCAAATAACCCTAATTGCCCAAATGAAGACACGTGGTCTCTTCATAGATCATTAGATTACATATTAGTTAAAAAGATATTACTAAATGAGCCTGTAAGATCAGCTCAATTACACATATACTAAACGATCTCCACTTTGTGATTAATATGATCTTCTTTGCAACTTCCTTCCTAAGCCAAGTAGCATCCTCCTTAAATAAGCAGCTTCCCCCTTAGGCCGGCAGCTTCCTCCCTAAGCCAATTCCCACTCCTAAATCTTGTTCCAGCTTCTTGTCATGTTGATAAGGTCCATGCAGTATATAAACTTTTGCTTGGGTAAGGACTTGGTCAGCATATCAGACGGATTGTCTTCGGTTGGTATTTTCTCCACCTTGACTTCACCACCAGCTATTATATCCCTTACAAAATGCAGTCTGATGTCTATGTGTTTTGATCTTTCATGAAAAATCTGGTTTTTAGCTAGATGAATGTAGCTTTGATTATCACAATGAATTGTAATATTACCATAAAAAATTCATAATTCATTGGAGATCCCTTTTAACCAAATTGCCTTTTTTATGGCCTCTGTTAAGGCCATGTATTCAGCCTTAGTTGTAGACAAGGCTACAACTGATTGTAAATTGGATTTCCAACTTATGGCACCACCATATACAGTAAAAATATAACGAGTTAATGATTTCCTGGTATCTATATTACCACCAAAATCAGAATCCACATAGCCACAGATTTCTTTTCCCTTTTTAACATTTTTTCCAAAACTTAAACCTAAACATGAAGAACCCGGGAGATATTGAAAAACCCATTTCAAAGCATGCCAATGTTGTTTTCCAGGATTTGCCATAAATCTACTGACAACACTAACAACATATGTCAAATCTGGTCTGGAGAAGACCATGGCATACATAAGACTACCTACCATGTTTGAATATGGTATTTTCATCATAAGCTCTTTATCTTCATTAGTTTGAGGGGCTTGAGTGATGGACAACTTACAGTGTTGTCCTAATGGAGTACACACAGTTTTTACAGACTCCATTCCAAATCTTTTCAAGATCTTTAACAGGTATGTTCTTTGAGACAATAGAAGTAGTTTTTCATTCCTATTTCTAATTATCTCCATACCTAATATTTTCCTGGCTGGTCCAAGATCTTTCATTTCAAATTCTGACTTAAGGACTTTTTTAACAAGCTCAATTAATAATTTATCTTTGCAAGCAATAAGTATATCATCAACATACAGCAAAAGATAAATAATGCAGCCTTCAAAATCCTTAAAGTACACACAGCTATCAAAATTGCTTCTTTTAAAGCCATTTTGTGTCATATGAATGTCAAATCTTTTATACAATTTCTGTGGTGATTGCTTTAAACCATACAAGGATTTCTTTAATAAACACACATGATTCTCATCAATTTTATTATTAAATCTTTCTAGTGGTTGCATATACAAGGTTTCTTCTAACTCACCATACAATAAAGCAGTTTTGACATCTAATTGTTCCAAAAATAAATCATGATAAGCAGTGTAAGCCAGAATGAATCTTATTGAGCTGTGCTTCACAACATGAGAGAAAATTTCATTAAAATCAACCCCTTCCCTTTGTGTGAAGCCCTTAGCTACTAATCTAGCCTTGTACCTAGGTTCTTCTACCCCTGGAATTCCTTCATTCTTCTTATAAATCCATTTAGAACCTATAAGTTTGACATTTTCAAGTTTAATCACCCAATCCCAAGTTTTATTTTTATTAAGAGATTCTATTTCTTCTTGCATAGCAAGAAGCCATTTATGAGAATCTTGAATTCTCATTGCCTCTTTGTAAGACCTTGGTTCTGACTCTTCTATTTCTTAGGCAACAGAGAATGCAAAGGCAGTGAGGTCAGCTTGTGTATATCTAAGTGGGAGTTTAATAGTCCTTTTAAGTCTATCCCTTAAAGGTTATAAGACCTAGGACTTGTCTGTCTAGATTGTTCCAGATTGGTTTTTGAGGTATCCCCATAGGTTTGATCTGTTTCATCAATGGACTCAAGTGATGGCTCCACCTCAATCTGCACTCTATCAATAGCAGATTTGTTTCCTGGACACTCATTGTCCAGTGATGTCATTGCCATCTGTGACTCATTAAAAGTCACATTCCTACTAATTATGCACTTTTGTTTTCCTGGTTCTAGAACCCACAGCTTATTCCCTTTGGTTCCTTCAGGGTATCCTATAAAAATACATTTGACTGCCCTGGGTTCTAATTTATCAGTTTTAATGTGTGCATAAGCTATAAATCCAAAGATCTTCAGACTATTATAATCTGAGGGTTTACTAGACCACAATTCTTGAGGTGTTTTCAGGTTAATGGCAGAGGATGGGCTTTTATTTATAAGATAAACAGCAGTATTGACTGCCTTAGCCCAGAAGGTTTTTGGTAACTTTGCATTAGACAGCATACACCTAACCCTTTCAAGAATTGTCCTATTCATCCTTTCAGCGAGACCATTCTGCTGTGGGGTTTTTCTAATTGTCTTATGCCTAGCTATACCTTCCTTTAGACAAAAATTATTAAATTCATTTGATAGATATTCCAGCCCATTATCAGTCCTCAATTTCTTAACCTTTCTCCCAACCTGATTTTCAACTAAAGTTTTCCATTCTTTAAAATTTTCAAATGTGTCACTTTTGTACTTGATAATGTACACCCAAACCTTTCTTGAAAAATCATCAATAATGGATAAAAAATAGTTTCCTCCACCATGAGAGTTGACCCTTGCAGGTCCCCACATATCAGAATGTACATAATCAAGACATTGTTTAGTGTTATGAGTACTGACCTTAAAACTGGCCCTAGTGGATTTTTTCAATATGCAGTCTTCACAGAAAGGTATCTTCTCTAGGTTAGTCTCTCCAAGAACCCCCTCTTTTTGGAGTTCTTGTAAGCCTTTCATACTAACATGAGCTAATCTTTTGTGCCAGAGCACAGACTTGCTACTCTCAGGTTTTTGTACAACAAAAGCTTGCTCAATTACAATTTTACCTTCAAGGGTATACAAACCATTCTTTATAAACCCTCTCATTACTATTATGGACCCCTTCATTACACTCAAAGTTCATGCCTTAGCTTTAAACATACAATTAGACTTATCAAGCATACCAAGAGAAATTAAATTTCTTTTTAATTCAGATATGTATCTTACATCATTAAGAATTTTCTCCATACCATCATGCAATTTTAATCTTATTGTACCAATACCAAGAATTTTGCAAGACTTATTGTTTCCTAACATTACAAGGCCCCCCCATCTAAATCCTTAAAGGTTTCAAACCAAGATTTAAAAGAACACATATGGAAGGAACATCCAGAGTCTAGGATCCATTCTTTTCCAGACTCTATTTCAGAGACACATAAGACATCAACACTCTTGTAGCCATCAACAGCAACAGAAGCATTCCCTTCAGGTTTTGACTTATTCCCACCATTTGATTTTCTTTCACGACAATCCCTTTTGAAGTGTCCTTCTTTATGACAGTTAAAACATTTTAACTGTTTCCCCTTAGTCTTTGTTTTATTCTTGTTTTTATTTCCTTTGTTTTCAGGTCTTTCAGATTCTCCTCGAACAATCAGACCCTCACCACCCTCAGGTTTTGTCTCAGACTTCTGTTGTAATTCTCTAGAATGTAATATTGACTGGAATACATCCAAAGTCAAACTCTCTTGACCATACATGATGATCTCCTTGAGATTGGCATAGGTATTATCTAAAGAACTTAATAAGAGGATGGCTTGATCCTCATCCTCAATAGATATATCAATGTTTGCAAGATCTAGGATGATTTTATTAAAATCATCGAGATGATCTTTCAGAGACACTCTTGAACTCATCTTGAAGGTGTATAACTTGGTCTTCTTGTGGAGACGGTTTGCCAGGGATTTGGTCATGTACAATGATTCTAATTTTAACCAGATCCCTGCCGCCATCTCTTCACTGGCTACATTCCTAAGAACCTTGTCACCCAAAGATAAAATCACGGCACTATGTGCCTTTTGTAAGATTTCGGGTTTTACCTTCTCAGTCATGGAGGAGCTAGCTTTTCTCTTAGGCAAAACAACGGTAGGTTTCTTTTCTCCATGAAGAGCATCTTGAAGTCCATTTTAAACTAAGAGCCTTCATTTTGATTCTCCACAGGCCGAAGTCATTCTTGCCTGTAAATTTCTCCACATCGAACTTTGACCCCATATCGACCTTGCTCTTGATACCACTTGTTGATTTTGTAAACCCTATGTTTACTTAGAACAAACTTTGGCCAAGATCAGTGTAAAGAAAATAGCAAATCAAAATCAATAAGCAAGAAACTAACAGAAAATCAAAAGAAAACAGAATACAAGATTTTACATGGTTCAATACCTATTAGATCTATGTCCATGGTAGGAACTGGCTTAGGAGTCTTCTTATTGATCAACCCAACGAGTACAATGGTGTAGATCCAAGCTTCATCAGCTTTAGCTTTCTCACATACAAGCTTCTCTCACACTCATAGATCGATTTGTGCTCTCAGTTTCAAATGGTAACATAGCTTTCAAACCCTAATAGCTCTGCCGCTCGCGTCTCCTTTTCATCTCACTGTGCTAATGAAATAAAGTGCCTTATACATCGACAAAAGCAAATAACCCTAATTGCCCAGATAAAGACACGTGGTCTCTTCATAGACCATTAGATTACATACCAGTTAAAAAGATATTACTAAATGAGTCCTGTAAGATCAGCTTAATTACACATATACTTAACAAAATATATAACAGGTACTATAGAAGGTGCGAGTCAGCACACAAGACACGAAACAAAATTGGACTCCCTCCCCATAAGCAAAATAAGAGTTATTTTATTAGATGGCTGGAGTGGGATGCCTTTTCCCTTGAGCACAAGGGTCACAAATCGCATGACTATAATAGGTTTTAGTCATATTTAACTGGCAATGTCGTTTCCTTCCCAACAGCTATCGGATTCTTAAACCTCCTATTTCCTAATGGTCTATGGGTCCCAAAAAAAGGCCTCTTCTATTATGTGTATTTTGGAAAATTGACGTATCATGGGTGTTTACCTGAGCCCTCCATGTTGATTTGGGATCTTGTGGTATATATTGGTCGTTCACCTAGTTCACATCCATGCAGTTGCTCGATGCTTTGGAGCTCAGCAGGCTAACCATGAAGACTGTCAAGCAAAATAAAATATCTGGTGGGATTTTGCGTACAATATTGGTCGTTCACCTAGTTCTGCATCTTATAAGCATAGCTTTTACTTCATTATTTAATTTGAAGCAGTGAAAGTGCATATGAAATAAATACATTAGTAGAGAAGGTCATGCCCCATTTCTTGGAAAAATTGTGCTTCATTGCTAACACAGTTTTCAGCTTCTTGAACATATTTGAAGTTCACATCCTACTGCTTCAAGTATGACCCAGAAGTATCCAAAACCCTGCCTAACCCACATAGTGCCACTGGTTTACAAGGACCAGCCCACTTGCTAGCATAAGCGAAGTCTTTATTGTTGTGTTTATGTTATACTCATGTTTAGTTTTCAAAATGTCACATTACAAGGTTGCGACTTTTTTGAAGTGTTGGGCTTAAAAGAGAATATGCATAGTCAATTGCTAGGATTCTAGGGTTGCAATAGGGCAGTATATAACCGTATAGAGTAAACTGTATATATGGTTTTAGTGTTCATTTTATGCAGCTTTTGCCTATATATTGTCAGATGTCAGACTTTTGGTGTCTTTGCTGGGTCCACAATTCTAATTTTGTCCAATCGTTGCATGGATTGTAGCTATTTCCTGGTGCTTAAAGAGAGGCATACTCTCTCTCTCTCTTTCTGGGGCTTTGATAGATCAAGTATGGCACTATGTCCTAGTCCTGACTGCACAAGCAGCTGGCTATTTTGGTAAAATTACCACATATTTATGGCATGAAACAACTCAAGCACGGGCCTAACTTATCGATCCCTTTCCTCGATCCCACTTGAATATAAGTGTTTTCTCTTATATACGCCCAGTGTTCTTGGAGTACGCCTGCTGATATTAATAAACTTTTTACTTGCCAAAAATAATAAAAAATTGCCATGCCTATCCCTTGAAAAGGTTTATAAATAATAATAAAAAATAAGTATAAAATAAGAATAAAATAATAAATAATAAATAATAAATAATAATAAATAATAAATAATAAATAATAAATAATAATAAAATAATAAATAATAGTGAGAAGGTTGGAGAACACCCAGTATTTTCTCGTGGCATTTGTTTTTGACATTTTGCAACCTTTGGTAGGAGATGAAAAAGAAGCCGTGTATATTTAGCGGCATAGCAGGAGATACCGAAAGGAGGAAGTCCTCTATGCAAATATTTTCTTTCATTTTCGTGCCATTTAAAGCTAGCCAAGTGGGTGAAGTTCACCGTAGATGAGCTCCTCAGGATTATGGATTACAAACACAACATCCATAATATGTCTGTTATTGCGCATGTGGATCATGGGAAGTCTAAACTGGCAGATTCTCTTATGGAGGTGGATCTTGGCATCCCAATTAAACCCACCCACTGTTATTTCTCTCTAGTGTGAGATTATTGATGAGGATTATGAAAGAACACCAGCAACGGATGTTCTAATTGGGCTTCTGATGGAAGCATTGAAACATAGACCCGACCTTAAAAATTGAGTCCTTTGATGGATTGCTTAGGAATTTCCTGATTTGTGAGTTGGGTGTACTCATGGGAAAGGGTCGAGTTCCAATATTGGTGAAGCACTTTGAAGACATGGTAGCTGGAGTGGGTCAAATGGAAGTTACTGAAATGAAGAGATTAATGGAGACTGGTGATTCACCTGATATGATCCCGTCAATTGGAAAGGGGGAATCGGACGTGCCTGGGAACATGGTTGTTGGATTGGAGGTGATACTTTGCAGTGTAATGCATAAGGTTGGTTCAGTGAAGAAATTGCAGAAATATGGCAAGTATCCCAATGCAGTGAAATGTGATCCCAACACGGTTTCTATACCAATCAAGGAAGGGCAGCCAATTGTCTTCACGTATGAGGTCACTTTTGAGGAGATTGACAATCGGGAAAGTATTAAAAAATCTCTCTCTAACAGGCAAAGAGACGAACATGGCTACTCTGTTAGTGAAGAGATCTAGCATTGACTTGCTGAATTGTGAGCATAGTTATGCCAAAAGGGGACGTACAGCTCAGATAAATATTATATCTAGAAGTTCATTAGATGGGAAATATAAAGGTGGCCCGGTGGGCTTGGTTGCATATGCAATGTTACTTAGGCGTCAACTTGCAACATTTTTGTTGAACTTGCCATTCCATGTGAGCCTAAGTTCCACGTATATAAACTTGAGAGTGTGCTGATACTTGCTGAGTTTGAAGCCATTAGTATAACTAGTGCTTGTTGGCTAGTTGTTGAGTGGCATGAATCTATTTCAAATGTTGGTGATAAATTGAATGAAATGGTGAATAATGCACCTCAACTGCTTGATAAATTGTCATTTAAGGGTGTGTGGTGTATGGGACAATTCTCAGTGTTGGACCCTTGAATAGCTCTAATGGAAAGAATCCTTCCAATAACCACCTGAGCACCAGAAAAATAACTTGGAAAATGTTGTTTACACTCCTTTAACTCTTATACTATTTCCCCAGGATTTGGCACAGCAAATGGTTCAAGCTGGTCACAAACAGCAAGTACTCTTAATTGACAAGGATAGCCGCTGTCCTGAGAAGTTATTTGTACTTTTGGACATGTATGGTATAATGCAGGAGCTTCATTCCGAGACTGAATTGAAATTCAAAGGTAAAGCTTGCGCTGAAATAAGAGAAGCAGCCTTGGGTTTGACAAAATGGCTTGCACAGGCAGTTCAGGAAACTTTTGGTGATTTTGAAGAAGATGCAACTAAAACTGCTGTAAGATGTGTTCAAGCTGATCTAACCGAAAAATGTGAAAGTTACCACCCAATACTTGATTTCAGTTCTAAGTCTCCAAATTTCCAATTTGAAAGTTTGCCACCAGGAATGTTGGAGAGAGGAGTTCCTGTAGGTACATTTTTCTGCAGTAACCACTCGGATGCTGGAGAAGGACTTCATGTTGCATACTGGAAGAATTTAAATCCTGTTTTAGCTACAATGCCAACCCGTAAGCAGATTAATGCACTAATTTCCCACTATGGACCCACCGTATTTTTTCATCTAGAAGAAAGTATTCTAGCCATCATCTGTTTCACGGTTTTTCTGGTTTTGGACCGCTGTATTTTAGAACCCGGGTTTTGGATGGTGAGGCGATTGATTATAGTGGCTCAAATTTACCGAGGGAGTGAATGATAGGGAGTTTTGGATTGACTTGCCTTGTGATGATTGGAGAGAGCATGTCAAACATGGAAACTTGGGAAAGTGTAAAACTTTATGATGACGTGAAGCCTGCCTTCGGTGCCACTTTTATTGACATTGCAATGTGGGTTTCCTCCATCTTTAGTGGGCCTGCTACTGGTACAATTTGATTAAAATCGTCCTCAACCCATCTTATTTTATTATTATAATTTTTTTAAATTTTATATATTTTTTTAAATTTTCATACAAAATATAATAAATAAATAATTTTTTAAAATCCTAATACACTCATGATATTAAAAATTAATATTTTAATAATATTTTATCTAACTCAACTCAACTTAACTCAACTCAATCCGACGTTTAAACACACCCTAAAAGTGAGATTAGTGAATATTGCTTTTAGCAAGATTGGAACGCAATCCTAATCCTTCCTATTGCTCTTGTTCTTCCGGAAGCTTGTTAGTACAGCCTTGGCATTAGAGAATGCAGTGGGTGACAGCACCTTGTATGATTCTGAGAATGGAAAGCCCCTCAAAGTTTACTGCTGAAAGTGGAGAAAGACAACAAACAATGAGTAATAACATGTTTCTCTAAGGCGTTGGAAGATTCACATGCCACATTATTCATGAAACTATCAATGTTTTAAATCTTGAGGATAATCCTTTTTTTAAGGCGAGGAGATTGTTATGATTCTGTTGAGATGCAGCGTCATTTGATGGGAGTGTGGGAGTGTTTTGGCATGCAATGCAATGTTAGGAGTAGCTGGACTGCACCGTTTCATTTCAACCTTTAATTTATATTTTTTTCAGTATTTTAGAATGTAGAAGACAATTTCCAATTTATTTCTGTTAAAGTCTAGACAGGTGTCCAATTATTATTTGTTTTGTTTAATTTGCTTGTTCCCCTACGTTGGTATTAGATGATGAAGGTCTGTAAGAGGAGGGGAGGTGTATGCGGAACACTTGAAAAACTTGGTTGATTTTATTAGGAGGAATTGAGACCTCAAATCCTCAAGGCGTTACTGCCGTTACCATCTTCGTCTTCTTCTTTGTTTACTTACTTTCATTTACCGTAGGGATCCTAACAGAATATTTTAGATTTTTTGCATTTATGCAACAAAAGACAATTTAGCTTGAGAGTGAAGTGGAAGCACCCATTGAAATGGGTAAGGGATGAATGGGGAAAGTAAGCATCTTGAAAGTAAAATCCCAAAGTTAGAATGCAATAATAAAAAACATGTTGTCTAAAATTATAAATAAAAAGAGCCGCACTAATATACTATTCTCTTCTTAAAAATGCCTCAAGATTTTCTTCACTGCACTGGTCCTTTTCTTCCCCTCCGCCTCTTTTTCAAGCCAGAAATGTTCATCCACGTTGCTTTCTTTATAAGTGGAATCCTTAAAGGAAAGACAGTCGAAGACTTTGGTAAGAGAAAAAGAAGAAAATTGCAGCTTCACGTCAATTCCTGTAGCATTATAGAGAGAAGACGATTGGTAGATTCCTATAACATTGTCGGAGGAGATGATGGCTTTTGGGTTTGAATGGAGAGGAGGAGAAGAAATTCAAAGGAGAGGAGGAAACTCGAGAAAGAGCGGACAGAATAGGAAAAGAGTTGTACTTGGCAACAGTCGGTCAGCTGCACACCGGCACATCAAGATACAGTAATTTTTTTTTTCCCTTCAAGCCTGGCTTCCAATAGAGAAGTTATCTAGATGTATGTTTATTATAATCTCAATAAGTCTCATACGTGTTTACTTTTCACTGGCAGGTGTAAAAACAAATTTACACCAATCCGGTTTCAAGCCTTATAGACGTTACATTTGTTTTTCCTTTTTACTTTCTATTCAGAGGACTCTAATAACCTGGTTTCACTGATTTTTTATTGTGTAAATCTTAAGAGGACAAGGATTCAATTTCTTTGATTTTTTTTTTTATTGGTCGATGTTCTTTATTCTCTTGACTGCCGAGAAAACCTGGAAACATAAAAAAGTAAAAATAAAAAGTTATGAATGATTGACGTTATTTTATATTTTCATTCGAGAAGTAATTTTATTTTCTTCGATTATGCCAGGAATCGAAAGGGGTTTTGTTTGTGTGTTCGTATCTTTTTCTATCTGATATTCTTGGAATCTTTTATTTCAAACCAATCCCATTTGACTTCCTTGGATTGTTTTTAGGTGATGCAGAGTAGTTGGAGGAGGCAAGCAGCACGAGAAGTATGCAGGATAAAATGTATAGTTTGCTCATTAAGCAATATTAAGAATTCTTACTTGTCTTAATTATAGGATATATATATATATATTTATTTTACATAATTTTTATATAAGTATTTTAAAATAATGTTGTGATTTTTTTATATTTTTAAAAAATATTTTAAAATGTTAAAAAACTATGTAAATAAAAAAAATAAATGTTTTAAAATGTATATTTTAATTCTATTATTTTTTTAACATCTTAAAGTATTTTTAAAAAATATAAAAAAATACAACATTATTTTAAAGCACTTATATAAAAATCATGTAAAATAAAAATAAAAATAAAAAATCTCATAATTAAGACAAATAAGAATTCCAAAGTGTGAATTCCTAACATTTTTTGTTACTCATTACAGGTTAGTGGATTTGTTTAAATATATCTTATATATAATAAATGCCCATCAAATGAAAATTTGTTCTAATCGATAAGTTTTCGTTAAGTTTTTAACGTTGAGTCACCTACTACAAAATGACACACTGCTTTTTCGTCTCAATTTTTCGATGCTGCCAGTAATTGACGCGATAATAAATCTGTCAAGCCTTACTTTTTTTCACCGCTCATTTGTGTTACAGCTGTTGTCTTAATGGATGGATTAATTCAGATGACACTTGAAACATTTGTAACAATTGCTTTTCTTTTAGGAAAAATCTAAGAATCAGATGAGTTGTTTTATGTTATAAAATAGCCATCCAATTAAACATTGACATGTTAACGGAAATAGAGAATAGAAATAGGCCAAACTCTTGCCCGTTCAGCCTCAGCTTAAGCGCAGTCGTCGTCGGCTACCAAATATGTCATCACCCACACCACTGGAATCGCTTCTCTCCGACGATCTTACTCTTATGACGGCGACCCCAAGTGGCCTCCCACATTTCCCACGTAACCTTAAATTCGAAATGGATATAAATAATACCCATTTTAAGAAAAAGGAATAGGCCGCACGTTTGGGAGTTATCGACAGATGATTATGTTCGTCGGCATGAGCGGAGTGTCAGTGAGGGGGCTGTGAAGCTGTTGGATGACTCCCGACGGAACTACGATGGCTAGAAGATGGGAAAAACCCATCTTGGGCTTGTGGGTTTCGCACACACAAGGGGGGCTGCGTGAGGTTCACCAACGATTGGGTTTGGTTTGTCGATGAAGGGAGGTGCTATGACGTCCCGATTTTTTGCCTCAATTAAAACGTAAATCGAAACGTACATACAAGTAATACAAGACTACTTATCCTACATAAACGTAAGGAGTAGCATGCATACATCTAAACTTACTAATTAAATGCAATACGAAACACAGTAAAAAGAGGTAAATCTCCAAAATATGCAAGAGATCTAACTCTTGCATAAATAGATCACATTGCATAGTAAAACTATAACCTTCATAACTTCATATTCACATAAACATCTTGTATACAAGACTTACATAATCCAGTTAATTTCCTTAAAACTAATACCGTATCCCACCGTCATCCGAGAATCTTGCTATTTCACTTGATCATGTACATGAGAGATCATTCCATTCGGAGTCATAAAGGAGTATTCTGTAGAACCTTCAGGATAATTTAAAATCTCTTGTACTGTTTGAGTCTCATTGCAATTTATCTAATCTTGTACAACATATATCATTCCATAAGGAATGATAGATAAAACTTAAAGAAGTGAGATTTCCAAGAAATTTCAATAAGTACACGCGTAACTTCATAAAAGCATAGACATTATAAAATAATCACATACAAGCCAGACAACCAGAGTATGCATTTATAGCATGTTTCATGTGACTTATGCATGACTTAAACTTATCTTTTATGCAGACTTACATTGATATCCTTTATTTCGTAAATAAACTTATCTCATGCATGAATTTTTTATTCTTATCTTAAAATTCTTATTATTATCAGTCTTTACTTCTATCCACTATTATTACCCGTGGTTGGACCATATCCAGTATTGTTTTTCCTGGTTGGGCCATATCCAATATTATTTCCCCTGGTTGGATAATATCCAGTATTGTTTCTCCTAGACGGGCCATTTCCAGTATTATTACCCTTGGTTGGGCCATATCCATATTCTCGTCAGTCGTCCAGGCATTACATATCGCAATTCCCGTCATGAGGAGCCTTATCATCTCCATCATACAGGATTATGTATCGTCGTTCCCATCATGACGTGACTGACTTATTAATTTTTCCACTTGTAAAGTTTTCTTAACGTATTTTCTTATTGTTTATGATTTTCCGTATTATTTCCATCTTGGTTTTATCAGTCATTGAGTTAACAATTCTTATTATAACTTATCATATGGGATACTTTACGGTTTTCCTATATACCATGTGTTCCTTGCTGGTCACCCCATCACACTGAGGTGAATACGTCAAAATCATAATCTTAATTCTTATGGCAGGTGATAATACCCTTGCCGTTCTTGGCACCCACTAGCGTTAGGTGCGATCATGCTCCGAGAACCTTTAAAAAAGAGTCATTCGTTGCTCGTCAACTGTTCTTCATCGACTCAGGAGTTTCCACTCCATTTTTATTCACTCCAAATTAGACAGAGGAGTTCCATTGGGACACTTTCTCATCCCAACCTTTAAGATTCTTGTAAAAATATATGTATATATATTCTGCTAACTTATTTTCTCTTGAAATACGTGCCGACTCAATAAACATGAAACTTCTCACTTGCATGACATGCATATAATCTATGTCTTTCAGGCATGTGAGTTCATAACACATATAAAATATACTAATCAAGATTCATTTTAACCATACTAACATATACCAACATAATCATTTTTAAATAATGTGATTATCACTCCAGGTTTAAAGAAACATAAAATAATATTATTTTACATGTAAGGTCGAATCCTAGAAAGTGTTCCCAAAATTTATCTTGTTTCATTCCTTTTCAAATATTTTCTTTTAAGAAATCTTATTTATTTAAATAATCAAAAGATTAATTGATTATAAAATGATATCTTTTAGATGTTGGGAGCCGAGACTTATATATATATATATATATATATATATAAATTCTTATAGTAATTTCAAGTTTCTTTATTTCTTTTCTTTTCTTTTTCCTCCTCATTATTAATTTATACTTTTTTAAATTAAATAAATCGAGTATTTATCTACTAGAGAGTTAACTAAATCTTAGAATTTCTTAAACCTATTTCTTATATATTTGCTTCCAAATCAAAAGGTTAAACTTTCATCTATAAAATCCAACCTTTAAATCTATCAAGAACTTAATAACATTATAGCAATATCTATAAAATAAAAACAATAGTCTTCCTTTTTAAAACTTACTAGAACCGAAATCCATATTCTTTAAATGGAATATTTTATTTTCCCCAAGCTTACTTAACTCACTCCACTCCTAACTTAAAGTCATCCTATTACATCTTTCTTGCATTATCCTTCTCAATTCTTCAAAATCTATCTATCGTACCAAAAAAAAATTAAGGATTGTGATATAAAATTAACAAGATATAAAGAAGCATAATTTAATCATTCAATAAATGAATAAATTAAATCATTGAGACACCAACCACACACATATATATAGAACCTTAAACTTATAAAAGAAGTACTTATAATTTCTCTTAAGGAAAATATTCACCAAATTTTTGGAGTAACTCTCACCAAATTATTAGAGAACTATGTTTAAGAGATAAAAAAAGGAAGAAAAAAAATGATGAAAAGAGAGAGACCTTCCATCTGCCGAGATATATATATATATATATATATATATTTCATGTATTCCCTTTTTACTTTGGTAGTTGATAGCATGCTTTTAGATATGTTTTGGGTAATGTTGGAGAGTAGTCAAACTCAAGATACTCTCCCTTATTTAGTCAAACACCTGATATTAGACTTCTTTCTACTATTTTCATTCACAAAAATTTTTTTGAATAGCTAAATCAACTTACACCACCGAATTATCATTGTTTTAGCACCATTTTCTATACCTGAAAAGTGACTTGAATGATTATATGAAGAACATCATAATTTCAATTCGATAAGGTAGCATGTTTTATATAAACGATTTTAGAAAATACTGAAAATCTAGAATTATAGTCCGGTTTGATCATCAAGCTAAACATGGTAAAAAGTATGGAAAATACTGGAACTTTAATATGACCAAAGGAAAAACCACCGCCTCAAACATTTCATTCAGTGAGCAAATCCTGAGAAATTCTGAAAATATTATTCCAATCAGTCAATAATGGTCCACATCCCCAAGAAATGGAGTTCCATTAACGCCAAGACTATTGTTATTTGTAAGTGTTGAAGGCTGAAAAATTATACATGGATGGAAACAAGAAACAGGCAAAACATACCATATTTGGCATGACAAAGGAAGAAGAAACAGAATACACCAACTTGTTGAAGTGAAATAAGTGTAAGAAAACAGAAACAAAAGTGCAATGGCGAAGTTGGCGAGGAAAGCTATCATGAGTGACAACCAAAAGCCCATTTTTCGGGTGAAGAGTCTAGAAACAGGGTAGGAGAGGAATATGAATATTTAAACCTAGCGAGATACTACAGACAGATTAACTCCATCCAAACATGGAGAAAAGGGGTAAAAAAACAAATGAATAATACAAAGTTACAAACAATACTTGGATATGAATAGACAACGAAGATGAATTTTCTCCATTGCATGATTTTTTTGCATCTTCAGAAAAACAATCCCACGAACTACCAAATCAAATAGTTATCAAAATTACACACTAAATTCAAACCGACTTCACTTCCATTCAAAAATAAAGAAAAAGAATGTGTCACAACTTCAAAAATAAAAGAAAGAAAAGGAAATATACAACAGCCTTGAGGGGATAACAAAGAAAAACTTAACATACAACTAAACATAATTTAGACAACTTGCGATAGATCAAACACCGTTGCTAATCATTAGAATTCAAATAAAAGTACAATAGAGGTCAACTTCCAAACTATCACTACCAATTTTTTTACTGAAAGGGCAAAACAAATTGGTAGGGAAGCACACTTACAGTGCACAACACAATCCGCTGTAATGGTGAAACATAGGGTTAATTCCAATCTAACCCAACACGATACAAATGTAGAATTAACACCCAGAGAATAAAAGAGAGGGCGAGACAGAGAAGAGATTTAGAGAGAGATTACTGACGTGTGGAGTGGAAGATAAAACCAAAATCTGAAAGTTTCCAAAATTAACTGCTCCTCTTAGTACAATTATGATCCTTAAATTTGGCTCTACATCTGCCAAATTCAAGTCGATGGCTTATGAGAAAGATGAGATTTCACGCTTTGTGACTACTTCAAGTGGTCACCAACACACTACATTTTCTAGCTATCTTCCCGGCAAAAAATCACGGCAATTTTCTCCTCATATGCTCTCCATCCTCCTACCTCTTCTTGCGATGGTATACATAAACATTGACCTATCTTCTTACCTTAACACCTCTGTTTGGCTGAGAGGTATGATAACGTCTCTGTTCGGCTGAGAGGCATGAAGAAATTAAGAGAAAATGAAACTCAAGCATCACCGTGTTATGGGCCATTGGGCCAGACCATGGGCTAGTGACAAGCTGGAATGCCACGGTTATTAAGGACAGTTGATGGGCCTTCGTCAATGGGTTGGGTTATCAAGCATGGAATGTTGTTTCAGATTATGTTAATTTTCTTTGAGTTAGTGTTGTTAGTACGAGTCTGTTAAGGAACTTAATCGAGTGGTGCTTAATTCCTACATTTCGGGTCAATTACATAACTCATGTTAGTGGGTCATTTTGCATTCTGTTATTCATGATTAGTCCAAACGCCTGATGTAATTCTGCTCTATTTATATTTTGATATTCAATGAATGAAGTAAGTCATTTTCCAGCAAAGTAATCTTGTGGAGGACAATCCCCTCGAAGTGGTTAATTTACATTCTAGTACTTAGATTCATTATAGTGGTATTCAAAGTAAGGTTTGGGCCATGACAGTGGGTACGGGGAACACATTACTCCTAGCTAGCTGAGACTATAACCAACATCAAACACACGCAGGAGGTGCAGCAGCGGAATCAAGAGACGCTGCAGCGAGCAGTCGATGGCTTGACACAGCAGTTACAAGCCATGAACAAGAACATGGAAGCATTGGTAACGAACCTGGACCCAAAAGAGGAAGAAGAAGTTGACGCAGTAATCAATAATCCCAAGTATGAAGATCAAGGGAGAATCCAAACACGTGCTATATGTTTAGATTTTCTTAAATTTGATGGGGCTGACCCACAAGGATGAGTCTATAGGGCTAAACAAGTTTTTGATTATCACCAAACTAATCCTCACCATAGAGTGTTACTAGCATCTTTTCATATGGAAGGAAAAACACTTACTTAGTTTCAGGATTTGGAAGCTTTTGGAGGACTCGTAAATTGGGATGGATTTGTAAAGTCACTAAATGATCGGTTCGGCTCAATAGTTTATGATGATCCAATGGAAGCCATAGTAAAACTGAAGCAGACCACCACAGTTGAGGCCTACAAAACACAATTTGAAATCCTACCAAATCAATTAAGAGGTCTGGCTAAGTCTCATAAACTCAGTTGCTTCTTGACAGGTTTGAGAGAGGACATAAGGTATATGGTAAATATGTTTGATTCTAAAACTCTTACTACAGCATTTGGTATTGCTAAGATGTAGGAAGAGAACCTTGCAGCCATGAAATGAGCCAGCCAAATGGGGATAGGCCTTCCAAAACCTATGCTCAGCTTGACACCAACCCAGGAAAGGAAAAATACTCTTCAGATACAAAGATTAACCCCTGCATAAATGAAGGAAATGTGAAATAAAGGCTTGTGTTACAACTGTGATGATAAATGAGGCCCAAGACACAATTGCAAACCAACAAAATTCTTCATTATGGAATGCAATGACTCCAGTGATGAAGAAATCGAGATGCTGGAAAAAATTAACAAGGGGAAATAACCGAAAATAGTGGAAGTGGAACCAGAGATATCAATACATGCATTGGTAGGATCTCCAACACCGAAAACCATGAGAATCATGGGAGTGATGCGTGGCTATAAAGTGGTGCTATTGATTGATACTGGAAGCACTCGTAACTTCTTGGACTCCTTAATTGTGCAAAGGGCTCAATTACCTACACAAGCAACAAGTGGGTTAGCAGTACAAGTGGCAAATGGAGACACACTTTCAAACCAAGGCAAATGTGAAGGAGTTCAATTGCACATGTAGGGTAATTCTTTCACCACTGAATTTTATGTGTTAACTTTGGGTGGCTGTGATACAGTTCTAAGAGTTAAGTGGCTTAGTACCTTGGGTCCTATTTGGTGGGATTTCTCAAAGATGTTGATGAGATTTGAGGTACACAATCAGTAGCACGTTTTACAAGATATGACACTCTCAAACATCTCTTGGATAGAAGGGGATAGGTTAGTAAATGTGACTAAACAGGAAAAAAGAGGTTTAGTAATTCAGTTAATGACTTCCTTAAATTCCACCCTTTTTTCCATGGAAATAGAACCAAAATTAAAACAACTCATTGATGATTACCAAAAACTCTTTGAAGAACCAAAAAAAAGACTTCCACCATCAAGAGATCAAGATCGCCATATTAACCTATTGCCCAATACAAAACCAGTGTGCATGGGACCCTATAGGTATCCATATTTCCAAAAAAATAAAATAAAAAAACTGGTCCATGAAATGCTATCCACCTTAATTATTAGACCTAGGCAAAGCCTATTTTCATCACCCGTCTTACTAGTTAGAAAACAAGATGGTAGTTGGAGGTTATGTGTCGATTACTAAGCTTTAAATAAAGAGACCATCAAGGTAAAATTCCCAATACCCTTAGTGGATGAACTCCTAGATGAACTTCATGAGGCCACCATTTTTAGCAAGCTAGACTTGAGGCCGGGTTACCACCAAATTAGGGTCAATCATCTAGATATTTCAAAAACGGCCTTTAGAACCCATGAAGGACACGACGAGTTTTTGGTAATGCTTTTTGGGCTTACCAATGCTCCGTCAACTTTTCAAAATTTTATGAATGACATCTTTAAACCATATCTCAGAAAATTTATCTTGGTTTTTTTTATGACATTCTTATTTATCGTAATTCTCTTGAGGAACACCTCCAACATGTCAGGATTGTTTTTCAAATTTTGGATCAGTATACGGTCTTTTTAAAGAAATCTAAGTGTAGCTTTGGATGCTCTGAAATAGAGTATCTTGACCACTTGATTTCCAAAGAAGTAGCTAAAGCCAATCCTAAAAAAATTGAGTCCATGTTGAATTGGCCTTTCCCCAAAAATTATTAAGTCCTTAAAAGGGTTCCTAGGCTTAACGGGATATTATAGAAAATTCATTAAGAGATATAGAACTATAGTGGCTCCCCTAACTGCACTCCTCAAGAAAAACTCATTTTCCTGGATAGATTCAGTAAAAGAAGCCTTCCTAAAACTTAAACATGTTGTAACCAAACCCCCTGTTTTAGTTTTACACTAAATCTTTTACTATTCAATGTGATGCTTCAAGGTGTGGAGTTGGGGTTGTTCTTATGTAGGAGGGAGGCCTATTGCATATATGAGTCAGGCCATTCAAGAAAAAGCAAGGCAACTTTCTACTTATGAGAATGAATTGATGGCATTAGTGCTAGCAATAAAAAAAATGGAGGCCATATGTATTGGGGTACAAACTAACCACCAAAATTTGAAACACTTGCTGGAACAGAAGGTGGGAACCACATTCCAACAACGATGATTGGCATGTGAATTCATGATGGAATACAAGAAAGGAAAAGAGAATATAGTTGCAAATGCCCTATCTAGACAAGAGGAAGTCAACCAGGGTGAATTATTAGCCATATCACATCCCATAGCAAGTTGGCAGGACACACTCAAGGAATCCTATGCATCGAATCCTAGAATGCAAAAGCTTATGGAGGATTATGATAACCGTTTATTAAATTTGCAGGTATATAGCAAAATAGAAGGGCTCCTATTTTATAAAAGCAAAATTTATATTGGGATTTCTCCATTGATCTGAGAGTAGATTATGCAACTTGTGCACAATAGCCCTTTATCTAGCCATTCATGTTTCCATAAAACTTTGCATCGAGCTCGCATAGAATTTTATTGGAAAAGGATGAAGAGTGACATCAAAAAATTCATTAAGGAGTGCAAAGTACGCCAAGGGAGCAAAACAGAAAACATACATCCAGTAGGACTCCTCCAACCCTTGCCTATTCCAGATAAGGTTTAGACAGATATCTCTATGGATTTTATTGAAAGTTTGCCTAACTCTTAAGGATGTAATGTAATCTATGTTGTGGTGGATCATTTGTCTAAGTATACTCATTTTATGCCTATATTTCATCCCTACACTGCTGCAAAAATTGCACAAATTTTTATCACCCACATCTTTATATTGCTTGGGATGCCTAATTTTATCGTATCTGACTGTGACCCAACATTCTCAAACTCCTTTTGGAAAGAACTTTTCAAGTTACAGGGCACTGAATTGAAGACGAGCACAGCTTACCATCCATAGATAGATGGGCAAACCGAGATAATTAACAAAAGTTTAGAGTAGTATCTAAGTTATTATGTGGGTGATAGATCTAAGGAATGTGTCAAATGGCTACCATTAGCCGAGTGGTGCTACAACATAAATGTTCATAGTTCTATTAAAATGTTTCCATTTCAGGTAGTTTATGGATATGAAGTACCAAAATTACTTTCTTATACCTTAGGTACAACATCGGTGCAAGCGGTGGATGACATGTTAAGGGACCGCGACACCTTGTTACGTATCTTGAGGAGTAACCTACAAGTAGTACAAAAAAGAATGAAGAGATTTGCTGACCCTAAATGAAGGGAAAGAGAATTTGAGGTTGGAGATTGGGTGTACCTCAAATCCCAACCTTATAAATAGCACTTGGTGGCACAACGCAAACACTACAAACTTCCAGCAAGTTTCTTTGGGCCCTATCAGGTGGAGGAACGAGTGGGAAAGGTGGCTTACTGCTTGGCGTTGCCCCCTAATGCGGCAATTCACCCTGTGGTGCATGTATCGAACCTCAAAAGGAAGTTAGGGCTCTAACATCACATATGCCCAAATTTACCACCAATCAACTCCGATGGCGCCCCACATGTTGAACCAGAAGAGGTCTTGTAGCGGAGGATGAAGAAGAAAGGCAATCTTGCGGTGACAGAATTTCTAATCAAATTGAAGGGGTCAGGGCACGAAGAGGCAACGTGGGTGGAAAAAGAAAAGCTTTGAAGAGAATTCCCAGACCTTGAGGACAATGTCTTACAAGGGGAGGGCATTGTTATGAGCCATTGGGCCAGACCATGGGATAGTGACAAGCTGAAATGTCACGACTATTAAGGACCGTTGATGGGCCTTTGTCAATGGGCTGGGTTATCAAGCATGGAATGTTGTTTCAGATTATGTTAATTTTCTTTGAGTTAGTGCTGTTAGTAGTGGTATCAGGTCTGTTAAGGAACTTAACTGAGTTGTGGTTAATTCCTACGTTTCGAATCAGTTACATAAGTCATGTTAGTGGGTCATTTGCATTATGTTATTCGTGGTTAGTGGGGTTGGACTTAATCCAAATACCTAATGTAATCTTATTCTATTTATATTTCGGTATTCAATGAATGAAGTAAGTCATTTTCTAGCAAAGTAATCTTGTGGAGGACAACCCCCTCGAAGTGGTTAATTTACATTCCAGTACTTAGATTCATTACACACCAACAGAAATGAAAAATGATAACTCAATAAATTCGTCGACTAATGTGGGGAAACATAAAACTTCAATGCGCAGGCGCTGGCGACAAACTCCTTGAAGAAGATGCAATCTACCTTTATGGAACGAAATGTCATTTGAGTTCTGTTTTTGAAACTAGTGCGTCGTTTTTTATGAAAACTTGCACGATTTCTTTTCTGAAGTTCTGATATTCGACTAATTGCTATAATTGTTAAGTCGATTTATGCGGTAATGACCAAAACAACACATTGATTGACGTTTTGCAAGGGCTAAGCAATTTGTTTTTATTTCGAATTTATGCTGTGAATGACACGTAAACAACTCATGACTCGACTTTTATATAATTAAATAGATGCGTACCAAGAAACAAATGTGAGTTGAGGAGGACTGAATCTAGACCCAATGGCCCAAGAAGCAAACTCTCGAGATGGGCATTTCGATATGAACCATGGACCAAGCAATTATGTAGGCCTTGAAATGGATCGCGATTTATTACAATTTTGAGTCGGACATTTTTAATAATTTGGAGACATTTATGATCTATCCAATATGGGGATAGTGCATGTAATACATAGTGACCATTGGGCAACGTTCAATGTTGTTGGATATATTAATTAAAAGTCTTTCTAAATTGCAAAAAGTGTTTAAATAGTAAATTATAGAGTTATGAATTTGTTGTGACGATATACATGTCACGTGATAATTCTGTATGCTATATAAATATAAAAAGAAGAATACTGTTGCTTATTAAAGGAAATATTACATAAAAATAATCTCAAAATTGAAGTATTTTTATCTATTTGTTAGATCTAATTTATAATTAAAAAAAATTTTATAATCTAACAAACTATATCAATATGTGAAATTATTTTTATATATTCTCTTTATAGTTAGAGTATTCTCTAAAATCAAATATGCTATAGTCACAAAAGATTCCACATGAGTAAATTTATAAAGTGACATTACTTTGTATTATATGTTAAATTTATTTTACAATAAAAATTTTCTATGATCTAACTATTACATAAAGTCATATCAATTTATCAATTTATTTTTATAGATCTCTTTGTGACGTTAATTGTGACATAGTCAATTCTAGAATATTATAAACTGTATTAATCCAAAAATGACGTTAATTAGATTATTCGATGCCTCCCAATAATCCTTCTATAAGTAATTAGGCCCACATATCAAAATGATTTGGTAAAAATATGAACAAGAGATGGAGGATACATGAAGGGATACGGTAGCCTCGGACCTGGAGGCGTTTGATGAATCAACATTAATGTTAGTATGTTACAAGCAGTACTTTTAATGAAGTACTAATTAAACCTTTAATCCAGATAGTTTATGAACAGACCAAAAATGTGATCTAGACGTACTCACGTGCACAATAATTCCTAACAGACTCTTGTGCCAAATTCCAAAAAAAAAAATATATATATATATATATATATATATTAAAGAATAACAGATTTTCCACGCAACATGACATCTATGAATAGAGTGAACAAACTATATGACCAAAGTCTACATAAAATCCCATGGAGCTATAAATACTATTATATTACAAGAAAAATAGGTATATATAATTAATTAACTTCAATCAAAAGAATTATTTATAACAAAAATAATCTATTTTTATTACAAATAATATGTTTAGTTGCAGTTAATTGATTATATATAACTGTTTATTTTTATAGTAAAATTAATTGGATTGGATTATCTTTGTACTTTCACTTCAAATATTAGCTACCTAGATATATAGATATATATATATACATATATATGTACATATCTTATACTTAATTGATTGTTTCCAATGGCCCTGATCTATGCCAGTGCTAATTAACCAAGAACAAGAGAAAAACATGAGAAGAATTTGCTCCCAGAAGTTGAAATGAGATCAGTACTTCTTTCGGTAACTCAACTTTCCAGCGAAATACGACGTTGATGCCGGCCAGTCGAGTATGATAGCTCTTCATCATAGTACTTCTCAATGTCAACGTATCGATTCCAGAACCAATGATCTTGCCAGATTGTGTCCATGGATTCCAAACTAATCCCCTTAGTCTCGGGTACAAATAGCGCCACGAAAACGGTCATTATGAACACCCATGCAGCGTAGAAAAGGAAAACGCCATACTTCATGCGACATAAGATGGTGGCGAACACCTGAGCCAAAATGAAGGTGAACAGAAAATTGCAGGCAATGCCTATGCCTTGGCCGGCTGGTCTAATTTCCGTTGGCAAGATTTCCCCCGGAACTAGCCACGTCAACGGCCCCCACGACCACCCGAATGCGGCCGAGAGGCCACACATCAGGACCAGCACAACAATTGCTCCGCCTTGGGAGAAAGTGGCAGTCCCCTCAGTCCCTAGCTCCGATGCCAATATCGATGCCAAGGCCACCTTCATCACAAACATGAGAAGTCCTCTTCGTGAATAAGATGCTTGTAACTGTTGGTATTGCTTACAATCATGATCATAATAGATATTTAAGTGTTGTTATGGTGAATTGAGATGAAAGCTTAAAGCTGAATAAATTAAACTTATAACGGAGCCTAATGTATGCATGTATATTAAGCTATATGCATGCTACAAAAAAATCAAATGTCTGTAATAAATTATTTATAATAAAAATTTATTTAAAACAAAAATTTATTTATTTTAATAAAAATAATTATTTCACTAAAAATAATTAATCACAGATAATAATTTTGTTGGAGGAATGTTATTATGTTAAGAACTAACCTGACAGACAATCATCTGGACCCCAGCTTCAAAGAACAGAAGTCGGCGCCCAAACTTGTCAACGGCAAAAGTTGATACGAGCGTAGAGGTAGCATTCACGACGTTAAGTATGATGGCAGCAATCAAAGCCCCGTCGCTACTAATTCCGATCGAACGGAACATAACGGGCGCATAGAAAGCCACCACGTTGATTCCTGTGAACTGTTGAAACGACGGGATAGCCGCCGCCAGTACCAGTTGGGGCCGGTGTCGTCTTGCGAATATGACCTTGTAGGGCTGGCGATTGTCCGCTTTGGCGGCCTCATTGTGGTTAATCATCTCGTTCAACTCACCCTCAATGTCGGAGTCGACATCGCGAACTTGGTTGAGGGATTTTCGGGCTGCCTGCACCCGGCCCCGTTGGATCAGGCTACTTGGCGTGTCCGGAATGAACATCGCGCCAACAGTCATGACCGCCGCGGGTATGGCGGCACAACCCAATGAGACTCGCCAGCCAATGTCTCCGAGATGAGCAGCCATGAGATTGATCGATGCAGCTAACACCACTCCAGCGCCGATGAATAACTGGAAGCCGGTGTTTAACGCTCCTCGCCATTTAGGTGGAGCCATCTCCGAGAGATATATTGGAGCTGCCTATATCAAAACAACAGATGTTAGAATAGCTCTTTGGTAGGAGCGTTATACGTACTTGGCAAGCGATTTTTATATTCAACCTTTTTCCTCTCTATATTTTATACTCTAAGCATAAAGAAAATTCTCAAAAATAATCTCATTTAATTTGATATTATTATTCAGATTACAAAATTAATTTTATTATAAAATAGATTTAATATTCACATTGAGATTACTTATACCTAATTATTTTGTAGATGCAAAAGTACTCATATTTTAATGGATTGCACAAAGTTCACTAAATTAAAGATCATCTACATCACACCTGATTTGTGAAACCAATCCCAACTCCAAGAAGGAGTCGACCAAACATGAGCATTTTCACGTCCATGGCAATAGCGTTAAGCACCGTACCGAACAAGAACACGGCGCCACCGATAATCAAAATGCCTTTGCGCCCTGTAGCCGTGGTAACACGGCCAGCTACGAGGGACGAGACCAGACCAGTTATGTACAATGAGGATGTAAATGCCGTAAGGATATGGCTGTCGAATATACAGTACTGATTCTGGTGTGCATCATGCATCTTTAGTAAAACGGATGGGAAGAATTTCTTAAGAAATGGTTCCATTGTTGTTACACCTCCTGCAATCAAACATCATAATTTTGACTTCACGTCTGATCATTAATTCAAAATAAATTAATTTGTAGCTAAAAGATCATTACTTTGTATTTAAACAGGATCAAATTACCATAATTACTGCAATTAAAAGAGAGATAAAGATCAGAATATATAGTAACCTGAAACGCCGATATCATAGCCAAATATCAACCCAGCGGAAGCCGCAACGATGCAGATCATGAGGACGGACGGCGTTAGAGATCCACCGCCATTCTTATTGGAACCGCCCAATGTTTTGGTATGTAAAACATGATTACCGCGTCCTGCCATCTCTGCATGTGTCTTTTATTTTTTCTGTCTCGAAAAAGTTTCTAAGAAATTATGTAATTAGTACGGGTGATTTTAAAGCATTTTCTTTTGTTTCTGTACGTAGCTGTTTTGTTTTTGTTTTTTTGTTATAGTATTTCGATCGCCTGTTGGAGAGAGTAGGAAGTTCATAATAGAGTACGCATTCTGTGCAGTTAAAAACGGTGATACGTACAAGGAAGTTCGTGACGACCCAAGTCAACATATTGGTCCCGAGCTTGCCCGATAAAAGAGGGATCAAAAGTGGGTAGTTGGCGGCCTATAGCATTCCCGTATTTAGAATGTTTCTTTTTGGGGCTAAGATAGTTATAAGCCATAAATAAACTATTGTAGCAATATTTTTTTTAAAGAAATTCTATCATTTATTTGAGAAACTTACGTTCACGATTAAATATACACTCTAAAATATACCTATATCAAACAGCATATTATAAAATAAAATAAAATATTATATTTGGATGTTATTGAAAAAAATAAAAATTGGAGCATCACCAATATACTATTTCTTTTTATGATTGATCTATCTTTACCATTACTAATATTCTTTAAATATAAACGTTTAAAAAGTAATATTTTATGTCTATACAGAGAATCAAACTCACTTTTCATAAAAAGAAAAAGATGAATTACAATTTAAACCAAACACTAATAAATTTTAGAATCTGTTTATGAATTAAAGTCACAAATATCAGATATAAAAAATCTAATAATGGCAAGTCCGGTAATTTGACGAGTTTCTTGAGAAGAGTACTTGTCGAAATATGTGACGTCACATAAGGACCACACACATATCTTGTGGATGGCCCGCGAGATCCATGCGTGTCAATATTTGTAAAAGGATTTTTGATTTTAGTAAAATCACTACTTTTCTCCAAATAATTTTTGATTTGTAAATTTGCTTATGTCGTGCATATCTTTTAGGATTTGTCAAAAATATTATATATTTGTAATTTTTGACTTTGAAGAAAGTAAAATAAAACTAACTAAAAAAAATTTTGATAAATAATATAGATGAATGTTAGAAAAATGATGAGGAGATAGAGGAAGTCGATGCCTCATTTAACGAAAATCAAATATGATGCCTTTAGTTTTTTAAGAGAGAGAGTGTGTGAAATAAAAGTAATTTAATAAATTGATATGATTTTATGTAATTTATTAGATTTAATATAGAATAAAACTATTTATATAATTTGACAAACTCCACCAATTTATGATATCTTTATGTTTGTATAATTATTTTATAATTAAATTATTTATCTACAAATCAAGTGCATTTAAATTTGAGGGTTATATACGAATTATATGTGCATATATCTATTAATTATAGTAAAGGATGTATATCTTAAAAGAGTAATGCTATTTTGATTCCTTAAATATTTGTCCACTTAGTTAAATTATATTTTTTATTTTTTATTTCAAATATTTTTAAAGCAGGTTTATATATATATATATATATTTTAAAATATTAAAATTTTAATAGTTAATTTTTTTAAAAAAATATAATATAATAAAATTAGATAGAATAATAACATTATTCATCATAAAAAAGTAAAATAAATAAATAAATAACCACTCCGGGTTAGCCATATGGTGGAGACCAGACAGGTGGAGTGATCAGGGAAGGGAGAAGCTCCTACGTACGTGACTACGTCTGCCATGTATTGGTGGCGGGCCGTCCGGTGAAAGGTAAATTCGTTAACTTAAACCTAGGCTTGATCACAATAAGCTTGGAAAGCTAACTCCAAGTTTGACCGTTCGCTAACTCCCGCTTCAGTCCCAAATGGCAACTTGTATTCCAACGTCTATTAATAGGATTGAACGACGCTTGCTACTCTCTCTCTATCTCTCTCCGATGGAGTCCGCATTGCCCGTAACTACGACGACAATTGCGCTCTTCGCCGTCTCAAAATCCCTCAGCCGCCATCGCTTCTGCGAGTCTCCTCTTAGTCAGTTGCTTCCTTGGCCACTCCTGACTCGCCGATTCAGATGCAGTCGTGGTTTAGTTTCCTCGTCTCCGAGGAGTCTGCACTCTGCGGCGGTGATACCTCCTATGCGATGCCGTCCAAAGTGCTTCTCGAGCTCCGCTGCTTCATTTGCGTCTGGCGGTGGGAATGGTGGCGGGTTCGGAGGAGGTAGCGGAGGTGGTGGCGGAGGCGGTGGCGGTGAAAATGGATCAGGCGGCTGGGATGCGAAGGGGAATTTGATTGCTGGAGGGGCCGAGGCGGTCTCGGCACTCTCGCCTGATGTGATTATACTCGATGTCGGAGTATGAACTCTCTCTCGCTTAATTTAATTTTTCATTTTCTGCTATAAACTTGGTTAATTGGTTTTATGTCTGTACGTATATGGCAGGGAATGACATGTGGGGGATGTGCAGCTAGTGTGAAAAGAATTCTAGAAAATCAAGTAATTTTTTCCTTCTTGTTTATTTTTTCATTTGTTGAATCTGATGCTGATTCTTTATCGATTACTACGGAAAAATGGGATAGCGTTTTGAGTTATTGACAGAGGATGTTTGGCGAGGTTCGCTAAGTTGAAGAGCTGAGATTTGGACAATTTTTTTCTTACCAACGTGTATCGCAAAAACCAAATCTCTTGTTCTGAATTAATGAGGTTTGTACATCCGCGACAATAGATACAAGAAGTTTCATCAAAGTCAGCATTTTGTGGAATCAAACTGAAATTGAGATTTGTTTCAAATTCTGGGGTCTGCGGATTCTAAAAAATAGGTTGTTTGATTGTGGAACTGTATTTTGGGTTTAGTTGAAAGCCCTCTAGAGCTGGAAAGCCAAGTTATGGAGAAAATATGGAGATTCTTTTAACAAAAGAATGAAAAAAGTAGCAGCATAGGATAAAAATCAACTATGGGCAAATGTTGGTGAAATCTGCCATTAAATAAGGGAGAGAAAAGTAAACATCAATGGAAATCACCAACCATGGATGAACCTATACATAGAACCATACAATGATTCTCTCACATCCCAACCTGAATTGCAACCACGCAATTCGCCTGCATGTTGCTATGTTACAACCCCGCACTCTTCAGCTGTTCATTCTGCATGTGCCGCACTTTCACTCCCAAGGTGTCCATCACGTGCACAAATGTGTGATGAGATCCTCAATATATTTGAGCATCTATAATTATTTCTTCTTGAATTTTCCTTCTCCCATCTCTTTTTCACGTGCAAGAACTTCTCCCCGTTCTGCTAACTAAATCTGTACGATCCATTTTATTACAATTTTGGACAGCCGCAAGTGTCATCTGCTAGTGTGAACCTGACGACAGAGACAGCTGTAGTATGGCCTGTATTGGAAGCCACAATCTCACAGAACTGGCAACAACATTTAGGGGAGGCATTAGCAAATCATTTGACTAGCTGTGGTTTTAAGTCTAACCTTCGAGGTAAGAATATCATTATACATAATGACCACCATCTTTGTGATTATTGTCACTGTTTTTTTATTTTTAATAATTATCATTATCACTATCATCTTTGTTGTCATGGTTGTCTTAATTATGGCCTACATTTGACAGTTATTTAATGGTTCTTGTAAAAAAAAAATGTTGTAGGATTACATAGTTACTCTTTTTCTGTATTGTGCTTTACTTTTTCCCAGGCAACTTTGAACCTATATATCCATTGGTGTGTTTGCTTATGCTCTACTAATTACAGTATTTGTGCAAAGGGCTCACAGATTGTGATCTCTCAAAATCACATTCGGAGTAATACCTCGAATTGTGTAGGAAGGTGGTTATTCAGGTCTCACATTTCTTAGCAAGGAGAAGTTTTTGCACTTTATAATAAATTTCAAATGGCTCTAATTATAACATTGTCTAGTCTTTTTGGATTATAGGCCTAAATGTGGCTTGGGGTTTCTTTGTGTCATAAAAAGTGGTCTCAAAGCTAATCCCAACTTGTGTGAGACTTGAGCTGTGTTACCTATGATGGAATGGAATAGCCTAATGAGGACGTAAGGGATTCAAGGGGGCAGATTGCATTACCCCAGATTGTGTATAGGAAGATGGTGAATGAGATTCCGTATTGCTTGGAAATTAGAACTTTTTGCACTTTAAAATGAATTTTAAGGGGCTCCAATTGTTATATTGACTAATCCTTTTGAAATATGGGTCCAAATTTGTTCTGCGACCTAGATAGTCTTGTCTCTTATATACCATCTTGTGTACTTGGATCAATTATATCGTTTACTTATAAAACAAATATGGGTCCAAATGTGGCTTGATCCTTCATTGGATCATTATATCTTCCAAAAATTTCTTGTATATTTTTGGAGTGGCCAGAAGTATGAAGTCAAAGCATCCTAGATGGAGCTGAACTGATATTTAATTTTTTTATGACTACCTGGCTGCTTCTATATGTGCAGATTCAGGAAGAGACAATTTCTTCAAAGTCTTTGAAAAGAAAATGGAAGAAAAGCGTTATCGCTTAAAAAAAAGTGGTAAAATCTTGTTACAACTTTATCCTTTAGAGGTTGTGAATCAAAGTTTGTTATGTTTGTATCCCGGGAGCGGAAGATTTTATTTTCTAAATATTTTACCTGTGAAAAGTTTATTATTTTTCTATAGGGCATTATGTTAATAAGCTGTATTAAACTTTCATTTGGGAAATATGACACTGAATTCTTATGCTTATTTAGGTTCTGAGCTTGCTGTTTCCTGGGCTTTATGTGCTGTCTGCCTCTTGGGTCATCTATCTCATTTCTTGGGAGCCAAGGCTTCATGGATCCATGCATTTCATTCCACTGGATTCCATCTGTCCTTGTCTTTATTTACACTTCTTGGTCCTGGGCGTCAACTTATCCTTGATGGTGTGAAAAGCCTTTTTAAAGGTGCTCCAAACATGAACACGTTAGTTGGTCTTGGGGCTCTGTCATCATTTTCAGTCAGTTCATTAGCTGTCCTAATGCCAAAACTGGTATACTTCAATCCTTATCTCGAATATGGCTGTGCTTCATCATTAACTCACTCTGCATGTGTGTATATATATATATAATTATATCATCTCTACTGTATCGTATAGGTCAATGGATGCTGTAGCCTGTTTAATCGATAGTCTATATGCAGGGTTGGAAGGCTTTCTTTGAAGAACCTATTATGTTAATAGCATTTGTATTGTTAGGAAGGAATCTTGAACAGAGAGCTAAAATTAAAGCAACCAGTGATATGACTGGTCTTCTCAGGATGTTACCATCAAAAGCCAGGCTTCTTGTCAACGGTGCAAAAGAGTTGGGCCCAACAGTTGAAGTTCCTTGTAACAGTCTCTCTGTTGGAGACCATATTGTCATACTTCCTGGAGTATGTAAAATGAACCCTGGCTTCCACCGGTTTGGTTTTCAATTCTTGATTTTTTTTTGTTTTTCCCCAGCTTGTGGTGTAAAAGCTAATACAGCTGGGGCCCAATCATATCCTGCTTAAATTGATAAACTTTAGTAAGAATTCATCATTTCTCCCTGAAGCTATTATATGAAGCCATTAATACATATTCTTACATTATTTTAGGACCGTGTTCCAGCGGATGGAATAGTCAGGGCTGGTAGAAGTACCATTGACGAGTCTAGTTTCACAGGGGAACCACTGCCAGTGATCAAATTACCTGGGGTATTGCAATTTGTTTGAATATAACTCTTTATTATTCTCAACATTTAATTGAGGTCTGGTAGTAATGTTACAAAGTTGTGTGCTTATTACCTAGGCAATAAGCCTTTTGGTTTTGGCTATGTGGAAGATTAACTATTTTGTGATGAAGGCGTATCTATTTTCATATTATTGTATTATAGTGCATCTTATTCCTGTGCCAGAGTCAAGTTGCAGCTGGAAGTATAAATCTTAATGGAACTATTACAGTTGAAGTGCGGAGACCAGGTGGCGAGACTGCGATGGGAGACATTGTTCGTTTGGTGGAAGAAGCACAAAGTAGGGAAGCTCCTGTACAGCGGTTAGCAGACAAGGTTCTCTCAGAATCTTGTACAACTTTTAGATATATTATTGTCTAGTGATTCTAAAAAGGAGAATCTTGTAATGTGCTACCCTTGACTCTTTCTAATAAATGTATTTAACCTTATTTCAGTGCTTAACCATCTTATTACTTACTGGTGGGAGTTTTCGACATGTATTGTGTTTTATTTTTTTGAACTTTTCCTTTCCTGGTCTTTGAATCAACAGTTTTAGAGTTAATTATATTGCACTTGTAGTAGTGGTTAATTACATTATACAAGATGCCTATTTATAATTTTTTCCTTGGTTTCAACAGGTTTCTGGGCACTTCACTTATGGAGTAATGGCGCTCTCTGCTGCTACATTTATGTTCTGGAGTCTGTTTGGTGCACATGTTCTACCTGCTGCTTTTAATCAAGGAAATTTGGTTTCATTGGCACTGCAGCTCTCCTGCAGTGTTCTGGTATGATGCTTGGAATTTGTATGTATACTTGAGTATTCCTATGAATGTTTGTTTGTATTGTGTAAGCTTTTATACTTTCTTGCTCCGACATTCCCCATATGGCTATTCTGATATAGTACTCTTTAATATGGCTGCACAACATATTGTTTTCTTGCTTTAGCTGCACCAAGCGTTATAATTTGTGTAAGCTCTTATTTTTTCTCAACATGATTTGGTGAAAGTTAACCACTTGCTTTTTACTTGTCTCTGTGGTTCAATGAAGGTACTCAACGAAGTTGGGTTTAATATATGCAATCAAGTAAGAAAACAGAATCAGATAAATATTTCTTTATGAGAGTTTGTTGAAAAAACTCTTATCTGCAGAGTGTATGACTGTTCAAGCTACATTTTCTTCTATTTGAAAATTGGCATTTGAGACTCAACAATGCACCGCCTATGTCTGATACTTGGTTGCAGTACTACTAAAAGAACAATAAAGTTTGATTTTTTTTACCGATAAAAAAGGTTATCCTTCTCTCCTTTTCTTTTTCTAGTTAGATGCTCCTCTTGTATACTTATATAGGCTAACACAGACAAACTTCTATTATCTTATACCCTCTTCCAGATTTTGAGGAACTTCTTCCTGACACCCAGTGTCTGTGTTAAGACATCAAACTTGTCTCCATGACCACATCTCATGGTCAGAGACAAAACATATGGAAACATCAAATTTTGCCATAACATTTCTTTTTTATTGTAAGTTGTACAGCTTAACAAAAAAAAGGGAGACTTTCTAGAGTGCTTTTCATAAATACTTACGTACTTTCAGTAGAATCTCCGTTAAGAACTTAAGATGTTAGTTATCATTATTCCCTTACATGTATTATTATTTGGACAACTCACTCATCTAATTCCTAATGAAAATGTAAGCTGAAATAGAAAGATCATTTCAAGGCTTCAATGCATGGCCCTAGCAGATTGGTCCGATGTTCCTGGACCAATCAATTATAATAAGTAATTTTTTTCCTTTGGGCCCAAACCTGGCTTTTATAAATGAGGATTTTCACAGAAAAATCCTTTAATATTTCTGCCATGTTAATTATTCTTCTTTCGTGCTTAAATCCCTGCAGCCTGCTCCTTTCCTGGCAGTAGTAAACTGTTTTTCTTATTGACTTAGGTAGTTGCTTGCCCGTGTGCACTAGGCTTAGCCACACCAACTGCTGTGCTGGTAATTTCCTTGCAAATTATGTACATCATTAGATAAGAGATCAGGTTGAACTTAATGTGATATAATGTTTCGTTCTTCATTGAGCATTTTCCAGGTTGGAACTTCCTTAGGTGCCACAAGAGGAATGCTTTGGCGTGGTGGAAATATCTTGGAGAAGTTTTCAATGGTGAACACTATTGTGTTCGACAAAACAGGGACACTTACCATTGGCAGACCTGTTGTGACAAAGGTCGTGACTCCTGGAGATGGGGGAAGTACGGATTCAAAGTAAGTGGTGATATTTACTCTTGGTGTCAGACCATTTAAGGGGGAACTTATTTTTATTTTTCTAACTTAATGTCTGTCATGTCTTCACTTAGACTTAGCTGCCAATTTTATGAGAAAGAGTCTATTTTGAATATGAATGCGTTTCTTAGGCTGAAATGCTTTACAAGGAAACAGTTCCTATGTTTCTTATTTCTGCAAGAGATCAATTCAATTTTGAGATCTGGAAGTTTCAAAAGGTCCAAAAATGAGTTAAAGCAGTCCAACCAAATAGAATGAACGACTCTTGTTTCTAAGAGAGGTGAAACTGCCAGGTGCTAAGAACACCCAATTACTTGTGTGGAAATAGACAAAGTGATTGCCACGTGATGGCTATTTTATGATTTGACTTGTATTAAATATAGTACCACACTGATCATTTCATGTTTGAAAGCTTAATAATAACAATGTGGCCGGTGTGAATTAGAAAAGCAGTCTACAGGTTGTTTCTATAATGCTACGAGATTTTATACATTATGAGTTACTTAGATGCTCATTGATTTAAGGTTTCAGAAAGAAAGAAAATTACCCAGATCAGTTGGTTTTGTGATTCGATAACACTGAGCTGTTTGGTTTGATGTAGAGATAATTCCCATCCTACCTGGTCTGAAGTTGAGGTCCTGAAATTGGCTGCTGGAGTAGAGGCAAACACAGTTCATCCAGTTGGGAAAGCAATAGTGGAAGCTGCTCGTGCTGTTAATTGTCCGAGTGAAAAGGTAAATTGTGTTGTGGGCTGATGAATATATGTTGCATTTAGCTTTATTATAAACTTCTTTCAAATTGTAGACCAGATATGTTCCACATTGATGAATGGACATTTTCTACTAAGCTTTCTCTTTTGAATTTTGAAATGCAAGTTATGCAACAAAGTTGATGCAATTGTTATGTAATCTTTCAAACTTATTATTTATTTATTTTTATAGAGTCTGCTGGGCAGGTATCGACATTTCAAACTTATTTGATTTGTAGTATCATCTAATACCCCAGAGCTTAGTATTGATTTGTATATCAGTTTTCATTGTCTATGATGACATGAACCATAAATGCTAGAGCTCATTTTCTTTCAAGTTTAACTACTTGCATCAATGGAGAGTACTATAAAATCTCAACCTTGTAGTTTTTCCATTGCTTCTAGTAGGCTTATAAATGATTTTTTTTATTAGTAAATATGAATTTAATTGAAAATAGGCGAAGTCAAGCACACAAGACATATACAAGAGCCGCATCTAGGATAAAATCTCAACCTTGTAGTTTTTCCATTGATTCTAGTAGGCTTATAAATGATTTTTTTTATTAGTAAATACGAATTTTATTGAAAATAGGCAAAGTCAAGTACACAAGACATATACAAGAGCCGCATCTAGGCATGACTGTCTAAAGATACAAGAAAATCAATGCCATTAAAGTCTATTGCACTCAAACCATGGAATTAATTGTGAAGAAAAAAAAAAGTTCCCTTATATACTCCTTGTGTACTTGGTTTTATCTTTTTGCATGAATAAAATTATTAGGGTGACGCTGGGGTGCGGTCAGGCTGCACCCCACCTCCTACACTCTCTTAAACCCCTATAATTTGTATAAAAATACAACAAAAAATATTAAAAAATATAATAAAAAATACATTAAAAAAATAAAATTTAGAAAACACAATAAAAAATACAATAAAATAATAAAATAAAGAAAATATAAAAAATAAAAAACACAATAAAAAATAAAATGAAGATAAATTTTTAAGGGATTCGGCCTCAGCCTAGCCCCCACCGCCGCCGGGGACGGCAGGAGCTGCAAGGGGGGGGGGGTTCGGTTAGACCGAACCCCAGGAAAACTCAAATTCTTATTACCTATAGAAAAAAAGTGTGAAGAAAAACAGTTTTAAGCTCGACCATTGTCTGGTCACAATCCTCAAAACTCCAACCACTCCTCTCCATCTATATGCACCACCATAGGCAGGTTAGTATCATCTTTCACACAACTGTAATTTTGAAAGTTACCCTAGATGCCTTGCGAGCTTGCCAAAAATCGAAAACCTTTCTTGGCATTACCCAAAAGAGTCCTACGCTCGTAAAGATATCTTTCCATAAGCTCCTGGCTACATCATGATTCACAATCAATAATAAATGAGAATCTTCCCTTATGAAATTGTCCACACAAAAAAGGAGCCAGGGGGTTCTTAGTCTTCCCTATATTCTTCCATGGGAATGTTCTTGTAGAGTGTCATAAGAGACTTAGGCTCGGTTTGAATACAAGAAGTGTTTTATCTCATCTCATCTCATCTCATCTTATGATTAGAACTTTCGCAATTTTTTTTTTATAAGTAGAACTTTCGCAAATTCACACTCAAAATATAATAAACATTTAAACTTTTTGAAATCTCAAAATAATAATAATATTAAAAAATAATATTCTAACAAGATTTTATTCAACTTTCATATCATCTCAAGTCACTATCCAAACCTCCCTTTAGATGAGTTAAGATGAAAGTTGAATAAAATATTATTATTATTTTAGAATTTAAAAAAATTGAATATTTATTGTATTTTATGTGAGAATTTGAAATTTTGTAACGATGAGATGAGATGAGTTAAAAGTCTTTTTGTATCCAAACTTCTCCTTATAGTATGACTATACAACAAAGTTCCCCTTCTTTTATTGCTTGGGTGATGCCCAAGAGGGTGGTGAACCTCTTTGCATGTTGGAGAGGGCTTCTAGGAACTCATCAAATAGCAACCATTTTGGAAGATAGTTCCTCTTTGTCTTATGTGATATAATTGGAATGAGAGGAACGGGCTCTGTTTTGAGAATAGAGAACAATCGGTGGAAGGGATTAGAGCTTTCTTTTTTCATACTTAGTTGCTTTGGGCTTTGGTTATTGTATTGGATGGAAATAGTCTTAATGACTTTTGTAATGTGTTTTTCAGGGTTAGATTATAATTAGGTCTCTCTCTATATACACTTCCTGTGTATTTGGGCTATGCCTAATTACGTTTATTAATAAATTTCTTACTTATAAAAAAAAGTTGTTCTTGAATGGTGACCACATCATCTTATCCACTCCTCTAGTCACTCTAGAATTGTGCACAAGATTGAAGAAATAGTCGCTCTTCCAAACACTAAGGAAAATGTTTATGAGTAAAAGTATCATATATATATCAATAGAAGTAACCAAATACATTAAACGTATACAAGAAAACACTTGGCCCATACTAGAGAGATCCTAATGATCCAAAAAGCCCGTGAAAAACTACCCAAAATACACCAAGCTTGAATTGGAATAAAACACACATCCCCAATATCAACCCCAACCCCTTGTTTCCCATAATACTAATACATCATCCGAAAGTCCCTCTACGAGAACATCTTCATAATGCTCTCCTTTTAGTCTTTTCTCGACTTAAGCTACCACTCTTAGTGTCATAGTTGATCGCCCAAGAAAAACGCTTTAACTCTCTGCTTTTCTTAAAACTTGATGTGGTTTCAAGTGAGTGGCTCGCCTCAATCATAGTAAGTGGTGCTTTAAATTGGTCTTCACATCCTTTATGTGAGAGCCTGATGATATGCTGAATCTTGTTACCATTATGTAGAACCTAATCCAATGGTGAACCCGCTATATTGTTTATTGGAGGAAGAGAAGCCAGGGGAACAACATTATCCCCAGACACAGTACCCAATTGTACTTCCGACCCTAGACATTCCTCCTCATAAGGCACCAACGACAACCCCATAATTCCCTGCCATATCTTGCATTTAAATTCCGAACCTTCTCAACAGCTACATGTTGGTTGTCCATTGTTATTGTCACCAGTAAAGGTTCCTCCCCTCCATTGATGAGGACATTGCTTGTACATGTTTCACCCCCTCACGATCCTTGTAGCGCCACTTTGTCAGACCATACTGCTCTCTTAGGAATAGAACAGGTGGGGGAAGCACTACCTCTTGTTACCCCATTTTCATTTTATAAAAGAGGCTCGTCAGTTTCTTCCAAAGTACTCAAAACCCTGGAATATTCTACTGGGGAGAGCCACCAAAGAGATTCATAAGCTCTACTACTATATTCGCCTTTCTTTGTGCAATGTTGTATAGTATTGGGTAGGCTTATTTGAGGATTGGGTCTCCACACCATAAGTCATTCTAGAATTTAATTCTAGAGCCATCCCCAACTACAAACCATGTTGATTGATGGAGATTGGTCTGGCCTCTTCTTATGTGTTTCCAACGATCCACTCACCTCATTTGAGCACCATCCTCACCACAATCCACCATATTTTAAATCTATGATCACACTCCACAAAGCTCCCCTCTCTTCATGATATCTCCAGAACAATTTTCCAATAAAGCCTTGTTAAAAACCAACAAATTCCGAATTCCCAACCCACCTTCGCATATAGGGGTACAAACCGTAACCCAGTTCACCAAATGAAACTTAAAGGATTTTGAGATAAAAGTACAAGTTTCAGGTCTATCTAGGGAAGGCTCGTCAAAAGATTCTTTTGATTGAGAGAACCTTTTTTTTTTTTTCTATTTACCAAGAATTGGCAATTGATGTAGGAAGGAACTATGGAATACCTGGAGACTCACAAGGATGTGTGTCTGTAAAATGTTTTGGCATAGGATACAACGAGTTACAAAAAATTGAGATTAAAGATAAAAAAGATTATAGAAACATGGTCTAGGTTTCATTGGGCGTCCCCTTGGGAGGGACCTTTTATTCATTACCAAGAAGAAAATAGAGTTATGATCAAATGCATTGGGCAAAGATATGAAATAACGGGCAACTAGGTTCCAAAGGCCAATGTACAGCAATACAACCTGGCCAGGTTTCATATACAAAAATAAAAAATAAAAAATCTCTATCCAGCATTCATTGTAACAACCCAGCCCACTAATTGTAAGGTTGGAATATTGATAATTTTTAGGCTTAAATGATATATTTAATGGGCCATATTGGATAAGCTCACGAATGATAATTACTGAGGTTGACGAGGAGTTTTAATTAGTCTCAATACTTAGGTTAAACCCCATTTATTATTTATTGAAGGAGTTGGACTTATTTAAAATTTAAAGATTGGCAATTAGAAATTTACTTCAATTTAAAATTATCACTAATTGAAGTTTCCTACACAATTTCAGTCACTCTCAATCCTATATTAAATGAACTACTAGAGTATGTCTTTAATTTCAAATACACTAGGATTACAATTCTAGAATCATCTTCACCAAAAAATTCCTAAACCCAACTCATACCATCTTATAAATAGAGTCTCATGCACTGTATGTGCACCTACCTCTTCAAGCTTAGATTTGTTTTCAGCTCTCTTTTTACCTTCGGCATGCCGTAGTCTCATCTCCCCCACCATGAAACACTGCAAGGCCACCATCGTCTTTTTCTCCCTCCTAATCACAATCACCATCGTCCCTCCATCACACCATGATCGATTTTGTGTCAAAGTTTTATGAAGTAACACTACAAGGTAAGTAGCTCGATCCTAAATTATAATTAGTATACGTTAGCTAGTTTTATATATATATATATATATATATTATTAAAGCTAATTCTTTGGAAGCCAGTGTTTATGACATTATGTACCACGCATGTCATGATATTTACAAGCACATTATCCATCATGTTTCATTCTACATATTATAGTATGTATTATGCATCTCATGCATCTCATGTTGCATAAAACACGTAAGCTTTCCTAAGATCAAATGCAAGATAAGATAAGATCATTTTAATTATATGGTAATTCAGATGCAAAAGGTACCAATGCAGTTTCGAGGTGGATATGCAAGCCATAGACTCAAGCATAGTTTGCCATAGTGTGCTAGAATACTATCAGCGGCTCGCCGCCTCCCCTTGCGGCCGCAGGATGTGGGACTGGTGTACAACCTTACATACATAGTTAAGTGTGCTGGCCAGTCCATTAATTCAGATAAATCAGACATGCATAGCATAAATGTCAGTATGATTAGTCATGATTTTTAGCTCAGCATGAAATATTTTATGAGAACCTTCTGTTAAGTATGTTTACATTATGATGAGTTTTTTACCAAGTCATCTATTCATTTTAGTTTGTTTTTATATTTTTAAACAACCCCAAGTCCGAATATTTATGAAGGTAGAGCTACAGGACAAGACTTAGTCCAAGGAGGCTAACAGTAAGCTTAGATCATGTACATGAATTTTATGTTATGATTTTTATGGCAGAGATTTTGAGAAATTTTAATAAATGCTTCTACGCACTCTCTTATGATCTCAATATTTTTAATAAAGAATGATTTTAATTATTATATAGAATCTTTGTATCTAGCAAAAGTATTAGAAAATATTTTTTTAAAGTCAAATTTTGTGTAGTTGCACTCCGGCTTCTCCAGATCTTTTATAAAAATGACCTATTTCTTAACCATGAGGAGCAAAGTGTTACATTCTCAAATTGGATAAAAATCTCTCCACCATTCACCCTGTCCTTTGGCTTGCTTATTTTGTTTGATTTCTTCTAATAACCGTTAACTAAACTAACTATCTTTTATACATAGTGCCATTCAATTTTATAAAGTCGTCTTCTCTGCTATATGCTGTCTCTTCAAACTCTTATATAATGTACTTATAAAAAAAACTCTTATTTAATGATCTGTTCTTTATATCCTCAACACATGCCTCAAAGGAGCAATATCATCCGGACTACATCCAATCCATTGCTCTACGACGCATTTTGTGGTCCTTAATATATAACTTGGACTAGGTTTGTCTTCATTGATAAACTGTAGAAATTATTTGTAGCATGCTGTTTCATTTGTCTTTACATGAGGATTCTCAAGTCCCCTTCGATTTCTCATTGCTCCATTATTTTCTCTCAAAACTACTATTTACAACCTTCTAAATATTATTTGCAGTGTCCACACACACTATAAGTGGTACAAGTCTCACACTTCCAAAATGGTTTTTCCAACTGAATCATTATTCTTGAGAATCAAGTTTTAAAATATCAGCCTATCAGGCACCTAGTACATACTTTAGTCTCTAATTGAGAAATATTAACTTTAAGCTTCTTTCCTGAAGCTTTATATACCACATGCAAAGTCTTTTAAATTGCACCATGTATCTGACACCACCAGGAGGCAACATTCGTTTGAGATATTGAATGCTATAATCCACCATAGAGGAATGCTAGCTAACTGGCAGGTTCAAGATTGAGAGATAGTGCCATACATATGAATGGAGTTGGGGAGGACATTATGGGTGGAAGTTGAGCAAGCATCTGCTGGGATAAGCCGTGTGGATTTTGTGGAGAATTATTTCCTGCAGACGCGCTTTTGGTTTGCCGGAACTCCTAAGATCTCTTTTGTTAAGGCCCATTTTGATGATCAATAATTTGCTGACTATGACACTAAGATGTGTTTTCTTAGTTGGTGTTACATGTGCAAGGATGATGAAACTGATGAACATTTGCTTGTCCCTTGTACTAATGAACGTGATGGCCAATGGTTATCCCAAATGAATGGCTGAGTTATTAGAAGTTGGGGAGTGGGAGAGCCTGTTGTATGGAGAACATTCCATCCTGTCTCATGTGCTGTATTTGTTTGGCTCAGATGGATTCAGCTCACTCTTCGTTTGATTATTAATTGTCATTTTTTTTTTACTAATAAAAAAGTCTTAATTGTTATTACAGGGTTCTAGAAACAGACGTTAGTATTTTCAGGACATTAAACTTTGTGTTTCTAATACATCATCCAGTCATCATTTAATTTGAATGAATTTTGAATGTCTCTTATTTATCTTTTTTCTCTAACCACCATCTTCTTTAGGGGTGGATTGTCTTTTATTTATCTATTATAAGAAGCATTTTCTATAGGTGGTGGATGGAACATTCATGGAAGAACCTGGGTCTGGTACGGTGGCAATCATTGGGAACAAAAAGGTCTCTGTAGGCACATTGGACTGGATTCAAAGGTTTTGTAGTCCTTTATCTTTTTTGTTACGTGTGGTGGGGCTCCTCATACGAATATATCACCACTGATTTCCAAAACTGCATTCATGTTTAAGATTTCTAACCAATTTGAATTCAAACAAACCTCTTCCCCTCTTAGATTTGAGGGTACTTCTGAATTTGTGTAATCGGCTTTGCAAAGTGGACAAGCATTCTGCTAGATCCATAAAAAACAGTGGACTAACAAAATAGGAGGGAGGGTGGACGTCATTCTAACTGAAGCTCTTTGACTTTTTGGTGGTTTATACTACCTGAAGGGTGGATATTCATAAACAGCAATGGACCTGGGTGACCAGTTTTAGGTTCTTGGTTTTGTTTGGGGTTGCAATATTGAAATGTGACTTCCATGGAATTACTTCTTTGTTATGTTGTATAATCACTGAATTTCCATTAATGTAAAGTATGCATGGGAGTGATTTGGTTCTTTGCACCCCATTAATGAGAAAATTCTTATGGGGCTCTTGTCATATGTTTGATCTTTTCATTTTCCACACCTTGTTTCTATGAGCTTCAGCTATTGTATTCAATGGGGCAAGTGTTCACGATTCTCTTGTATCCTTTTCTAGTTTCAAAATTGTAATTAGGTGTTTGCTTTCGCTTACTTCTTGCATACTTGGGCTATGCCTATTTACTTGATTCAATAAAATTTTATTCTTACTAAAAAGAATAAGTCAGATCTATCTGGGAGCCCGAAATCTGGGATTTGATGATTGGATTGACAATGCTGTTCATCATGATAATGAGCCATGTTTTACCACATAAATGAATATTAGCGGCACAACCCTAGTATATGAGGAATATATGTGGATGAACACCTAGTTAAGAATGAGAATACTTGAATAAAGCTAGAAATCACTTCTAATTGTGGGTTCTAGAGGGTTGTTTTTGTGACAAGTTTTTTCAAATTTTAGTAAATGTGGTTTTTTTTATTAATTTTCTGCAGGCACGGAGTTAATGAGAATCCATTTCTAGAAGTAGAGGGTCTTAAGAATCAGTCCACTGTTTATGTTGGAGTAGATAACACTCTTGCTGGTCTCATTTATTTTGAGGATCAAATCAGGGAAGATGCGGGGTATGTAGTGGGATCTTTGTCTAGGCTGGGAATTGACGTGTATATGCTCTCTGGAGACAAGAGAAGTACTGCTGAGTATGTTGCGTCTGTTATTGGTATTCCCAAAGAAAAGGTAAGAAATATTCAGTTGTCTCCACTTTAAATTTTTCTGTTTGCAACTAATTTCCTCTTTGAGAAGGTAAGAAACATTTTGTTTTAAATTCCTTTTAAAACAATCCCAAGAAGTGGCATAGTGGTCCTACCGTCTTGGGGCGAGCCGTATCAACCGGATGTTCTGGGTTTGAAACTCCGCATTCACAATCTTGGGGTGGGGTGGGAGAATTTCCTTTTGAATTACCCAAAGTACACTTGCAAGGAACTCCTTGCTGAGGGCTTGTAGACCCTGGGGTTAGTCGGGACTTTGTCCCACATGTATGATGTCAATAAAAAACTCCTTTTAACAACACGTGTAGGTCCTCTTTTATATTTCTTTTTAACTACTACTATAGTGGGGTTGATTGTAGTGAAGTGACTAAATGCGTCAACTCTCTGAATTTACATGGTTGAAAGTCATAAAGAAGCTGCAATGGCAGGTTCTATCTGGAGTTAAACCTGCTGAAAAGAAGAGATTCATAGGCCAACTTCAGAGAGAGCAGAAAATTGTGGCCATGGTTGGTGATGGAATCAATGATGCTGCTGCTTTGGCTTCTTCAGATATTGGAATTGCCATGGGTGGGGGTGTTGGAGCTGCTAGTGAGGTGTCTTCTATTGTGCTGTTGGGCAACAGGCTCTCGCAGGTGTCTTTCGTACAACATGTCATTTTAAACTTTGTAGCACATACTATACACACTCACAACACACTATGCATATTCTTCACAGGAATCACTTTTAAAAAAATCCAGAAACCAAATTGCTGGGCTTTGTTTTGACTTATGTTATCTCTTTATTCTCTTTTCAGCTTAGAATAAAACTGACATCAAATTCTGAAATTAAGTTTTTTGGGCAGTATTGTGTACTTCGCTTAGCTGCATAACATCAACTACTAAATTCAGATATATAACAAGTATTATAGAAGGTCCGAGTCAGCACACAGGACACAAAACAAATTGAACTCCCTCCCCATAAGCAAAATAAGAGTTATTTTATTAGGTGGCTGGAGTGGGATGCCTTTTCCCTTGAGCACATGGGTCACAAATCGCATGACTATAATAGCTTTTAGTCATATTTAATTGGCAATGTGAACGGACATTGGAGGAGCTTTGATCTTTTTTTTTCCGTACTTTATTATTATGGGCAATAGCTGTAGATTTCAATAGTCTTCATCTTCATGATTTTCTTGAATCGTACGATCCATCTACGACCTAGATAGGTCTTGTCTATTGTATAACATCTTGTGTACTTAGGCAATGTCTATTCTATCAATAAAATTGTTTACTTATAAAAAAATATATATATATTTAACTGGCAATGTCTTCCCCTTCCCAACAGCTATCTGATTCTTAAACCTCCTAATGGTCTATGGGTCCCAAAAAAAACGCCTCTCCTATTAAGTGTATTTTGGAAAATTGACGTATCACGTATGTTTATCTGCCTGAGCCCTCCATGTTGATTTGGGATCTTGTGGTGTATATTGGTCGTTCACCTAGTTCACATCCATGCAGTTGCTTGATGCTTTGGAGCTCAGCAGGCTAACCATGAAGACTGTCAAGCAAAATCTCTGGTGGGCTTTTGCATACAATATTGTAAGTTTTTCTGCATCTTATAAGCATAGCTTTTACTTTATTATTATTTTTGAAGCAGTGAAAGTGCATATGAAATAAAATACCTAAGTAGAGAAGGTCATACGCCAATTCCTGGGGCTTTTTGCCCCAGGCAAAAAGAATCTGCAGCAAAAATTGTGCTTCATTGCTAACACAGTTTTCAGCTTCATGAACATATTTGAAGTTTACATCCTACCGCTGCAAGTATGATCTGGAAGTATCCAAAACCCTGCCTAACCCACTTATGGTCTACAATGACCAGCCCACTTGCTAGCATGAGTGGAGTCTTTATTGTTGTGTTTATGTTATAGTCATGTTTAGTTTTCAAAATGGCACGTTACAAGGTTGCAACTTTTTATTTGCTTGAAGTGTTGGGCTTAAAAGAGAATGTGCATAATCAATGGCTAGGATTGTAGGGTTGCTATGGGGCAGTGTATAACTGTATATATGGTTTTAGTGGTCATTTTATGCAGCTTTTGCCTATATTGTCAGATGTCAGACTTTTGGTAACTTTGCTGGTCCACAATTCTAATTTTGTTCAATCGTTGCATGAATTGTAGCTATTTCCTGGTGCTTAAAGAGAGGCGTACTCTCTCTCTCTCTCTTTAAGCATTTGGGCTTTGGTAGATCAAGTATGGCATTATGTCCTAGTCCTGACTGCACAAGCAGCTGGCTACTTTGGTAAAATTACCACATATTTATGGCATGAAACAACTCAAGCATGGGCCTAGCTTATCGATCCCTTTCCTAGATCCCACTTGAATATAGGTGTTTTCTCTTGGATACACCCAGTGTACTTGGGGTATGCCTGCTGATATTAATAAAAAATTGCCAAAAAAAAAAATTGCCATGCCTAACCCTAGTGGTGTATCGTCAATTAGCATATCACTGCAAACAAGTGGTTCCGTCATTCTAGTCTTAATCTCTTTTATTTTATTTTATTTTATTTTATTTTATTTTTCTTTCTTGCCATACAAAATCCGACATAATATTTTAGCTGTTTGAGTGTCTGCTCTACCTCTGCCAACTTAGACCTTCGAACTTGTTAAATTGAGGTCACATGGGAAGCCCTCCATGAAGTGGGATCTTAGAGTTTGAGTGCCTTGTTGATGCTTTATTTTCACTTTCTGCCTGATATACTTTTTCTTTTTAACTGCCTTTTGTAATTCCAAATATTTTTCCATGTCGCAATGTGAAACATGACTAGGGGTGTACAAAAAAACCCGAGTTTCGACCCAATCCGATCCAATACCGATATTCCGACCCATTTTAACTAATCGGGTATTCGGACATTACCTGATACCAATTTAAAAGATATGTTTGCCCTCATTCGTTGCTTCGTCTTCACTCTTCAATCCGTAAGGTCGCCAGACGTTGAGCACGACAGCCTAAAACTACGACTAACTTTCAAACCCCCTCCACCTAAAGCCGCGATTCACAATGGCTCTGCATCCTCTCTCTCTCTCTCTCTCTCTCTCTCTCTCCCCGCAACACTCGGAGCTACTCAGGGCATATGTTAGCCATGAAATCGGAGCTGCTCAGGGCATATCTTCCCGGTGGAGGCTTGTTCCATAGTTGGCATTGGTGGGCATTCAAGTGGCACTGGATATGGCTCTCTCTCTCTCGCGCGGAGATGCATGTCTTCCCGACAGGGATTTGTTCCAACAGTCAGCATCGATGGAAGGAAGCAGAGTCTTCTTGATGTGAAGATCGTGGACGACAAACATTAATGGTAGAATCCGGCGGAAATAGGTTAGGGGTTTAGTTTTTTTTTTTAATCAGTTAGGGATAATCTTGAGATTTCTATTTTTGAAATCAGATAGGGATTTAGAACGATTAGAACTGGTTGAGATTTTTTTTTTTAAAAAAAATTAGTTGGGGATTTACATCGATTTAGAATATCAGAACTTGGTTGAAATCAGAATATCAGTTTTCTTCAGCAAACGTTATCGGTCGTGCTATCGGGTATTGGACTTCGAAAAAACGGAATGGTCTGAAATCGAGTCGGCAATCGAAAGTGGACTTAACGAGTCAGGCGGGTCGGGTGAACAGCCCTAAACATGACGCAGATTTTCTTTTGATTTAAGTTTAATATGTTGGTAGTTATTCTCAGCTTTTTCTGCGCCCTTATCTCTTTAGCTGGAATTTCATTTTCTCTTCCTCTGCAAGAAACTTGATTAAGTGGAAACTGATGCTAGCAATCTGATCCGTAAAAGTTGTGTTTTCTTGTATGGTGTAATTCATAAACTCAAGAATTGATTTACGATTGTGTTTCTCAGCCTTCAAATTAGAAACCGTTTGGGTGTTAATTTAGTATACGAGTCTTTGTTGCAATTGATGTTGTGGTCTCTCTGTTCTGATTACTGACTGTCACACTGGAGCTGCCACTTTCCCTTTTTTTTGAGGTGCTTATTACCTTAGTTCACTGGATTTGGCATATGTTTCTGACATTTTACACCTTATGCTTTCTTCATTGGAAGAAAATTTGGTCTTACACCATTAGTACTTCTGCACAGGTTGGGATTCCAATTGCTGCTGGAATGTTGCTGCCGGTAACTGGGACCATGTTGACTCCATCAATTGCTGGAGCCCTCATGGGTTTAAGTTCGATTGGGGTAATGACCAATTCATTGCTTTTGAGATTCAAATTCTCCACAAAACAAAAACAGATACATGGTTCATATGAAAATCCCAAAATCCGTTTCGATGCTGATCCTCACATGGATCAAAAAGAGAAAATAGAGCACCGTTTTTCTGATGTTAGATGGGGAGAGAAATGATAACAGAAACATATGACAAATGGAGAGCAAGCATACCAGGATAGAGACATCGATCCCAACCTGCAACATTATAGAAGGATGAAAAGAAATGAGCATCCTTTCAAATGTTGAAGGCCAGAACGATTAACTTCATTGTTTCTGTGAATACATTTATCATTTATCAATGTGGGACAAGATTAAAATTATATCATAGATTGTTTCTGGAACAACGTGTCTGGCTCACGGCTACATTAGTTCCAACATAATTTTATTGGCTGATTGATACAGCTAATGTGTTTTTGAGGGTTTACCCTGTAAGAAAATAAGGCTGGCCATATATGCCTCTATGGTAGTGGTTGAATTTTGAATCTGTTACCATTGTAAATTTTTTTGACTTTTGATTCTCGGGCTCTATGGCTTTGTAGCCAACAGTAGAGATGACCTGAATTTAATGCAAGGCTTGGTGCAACTCTTAAATCCTCGTCATCCTCTAAAATGGTGCATACAATTTTAAACACCAAAATGGTGAAACCTTCGCTGGTTTCCAGTTTAAGAAGAGCCAAGGCATAGAAGCAGCTACAAAATAGTTCGTATCTTGTGATTGATAGATGAGTACTCTTATAACTACAAAAAAATCATAAAAAAACAAATCTTACAAGCTGACATGATTTAATGTAATTCGTTATATCTATTTTACAATAAAAGTAATCTGTAACTTTACAATTTCACGATTATTTACATGAAGTTACATTTGTTTGTGAGATTATTTTTGTGTAATTTATTTATGAATAAAGTAATTCTCTTGATAGATACATCACATAATCAGACGTTACCCCCATAGACCAAGTAAATTTATGTACACAGCTCATTACAAAAGCCAAAAATTATGCACTCCAGAGTCAGATATGATGTGAGGTCTACAGTTATGCCAGTCCGACACCATTAGGAGCAAAACAATCTGAAGTGGAATTATGTCATGATGAATGACATTTATTCATCTTTGAGATGGTAATTACAAGAGTTGATATGGTACAACCCAATAAATAATACAAAAGCTTTCCCAGATAGGGTATGTGACAAAAAGTTTCTACCATTGGTAGATCCCAATGACCAGGCATAATCACGAGAACAGTGCAAAAATGTTTACATTCAAGAATCCAACTAGAATCGAAGGCAGAGGATTCCAGAGAACCCGGTCTGAACCACAGGCCCCTGTGTCAACTTCCAGTGTCGAATTGATTGAGATTTTCCTTAATTTTAGTTCCAAATCCATCATCAAACCATGTATGTCATGCCCACTTGCATTAGACGTGACTGGGGCACGCTCAAATTCGCAATCTCGTTTCTGCAGTTCTTTCTCAAGAAACCATAAAAGTAGTTTATGACTAGCTTCTTAATAAACCACGAATCTTTCCTAGCTCTAATATCACCATGACCAAGAAGATAAACTACCCCGGATTCTTTAGCCTTGTGTAAAAGAGACAGCTCTCTTTCAAGACACTGCTCTGCATCAGACACTGTTGACTCTGTAGGAGGTAGTACTGGTCTCACCTCCTCTGATGTGCTTGCTTCCAAAATGGGCTTTCTTGCCTCAATGAACTCAGCTAGGAGAGGAACACCCAGTGAGTAGACACTCCCATTGGGAGCTATAAGAAGCCTTGAGCCAGATGAATAGTCTTCAGAGTCTGTACCGTCATCCCTATCACTCTCCAATGATCGTTCCTGAGCTTCGCGGCAAATGAACTTCTCAAGACTATCAATTAGCAGCTGCTCAAAAGTCTGGGAATTTTCTTTGCGAACATCTTTATAACCATACCTGTTGATGTGATTAAATGCACTTGTAAAGTTATTGTGTGAGAAAACATGTAAAGATAAAAATAAAAGAGCACAGAATCCAATCAAATAAAGCATCGTATCAAATATTGTCAAGATGACACCTCATTCCTTGGGAGTCAATAAAAGAAAATTGATTCTGTACATTAATGAGTTGGTCAATTCTAGAACACGGATTCTAAGGGTAAAGAGCTCACAAAGAGTAGTAAGAAAAAAAGAAGGTATTGAATAAGTTCCTTCAGTCAGTTTTAAGGCATTACCCCTCTAGTCACTTAAAGGAGGTGACTTTACCGGAGATGACTCAACCATTTGCCTTCTAGATAAGGTAGGTCAAGGATTAAGGTTCATAATAGGTTCAACATTACATGATAGATCTCACTCACCCTAACAAGAAAAGCGCTCAACTAGCAGGAACCTGGCAATTTACCTGGCAATGCCACGAAATATATGGTAGCTCTTCGGGCAGACACGCCGGAAAAGGAACCTTTCACTCTGAGGCACTACAGGAACCGGAACATATTTTATACAGACAAAGATTATCATCGAGTGGATTGCCGGGAGAGTTGTCAGAAAATGGCCAAAAATAGCTGGTATTCCCCTAACCAGCTCGTTGTAGAGTAAACCTATCCCAGGAGCTCTGATTGTGCCAAGATTGCAACCCAATTCCCTCATCAAATCCATTGATAGCTTTTGCTTTACTTCTGTTTCATACTTAATATTGCTTCCATAATTCCAGATATACATTATCAAAAACATAATTACAGCAAAAACTAATATTATCCAACTTCCATCTGTTACACTCCATAAAACTGATGAGAAGAAAGTCAATTCTAACCCCAAGAAAAACACCACAAAACTCAGCACAATTGCAATGTTTATCTGCCATATAAGCAGCATAACAATGGTTACTAAAATCGTTGTCATCATCATTATTCCTAACTCAGCAATTCCTGTAAAAAAAAAATTAAATATTAGAAAGGTCAAAAAGTTCATTAACTAGTTTGTACAAGTTAACACAGGAAACAAATACTTTGCTATAAGAAATAATTCTTTATTGATAAACGTAAAAGGCACAACTCAAGTACACAGGGAGTATACAAGAACACACAGGAAACAATACTAGGATCAGCTAAAGAAAAAAAAAATGGAAGCCTAAACATATTTTCAAATTTATATGCCGCATGGTTTTTCTGGTGTACCTTTTCTGGTCTTTTCTGATCTTCCGCATGGTTTTTCCTGGGTTGAGAGGATCTCCTTTGTTGAGATGATCTGCTTGTTATTCTGATCTGGTTTTTTACTTGGGATGACCTTGTGAGTTGGGATTAGAAAATGACGATATGCGATGTGGATTCGTCTTAGATAGAAGGGGAGAGATGGTTGAAGGTGGAATCGAAAACTTTCGTTTTATGAAAGAGGGAGGAAATAGTTTTCGATCTCTGAATGCAGTAAAAGGATGGTTAAGTTCATGTGTTTAGGTGGGACAGCAGCTTCGTGGATTGCTAAGGAGATAGAGGATTGTTTAGAGCTGAACTGCATGAAGGATTCTTCAGGGAGCAAAGGATAGGTATTGAAGTCTTCATCATTCAACATCATATTAATGCAAGGGGCAGTTTTCTACAACTCTAAGAAATCCAAAATGGAAGGAGGAAAGGTTTGATGGTGATTCCGGAAGGCATAAATGGCATTGGATGGAAAGGTTTTCTGTGGTCGATTCAAAGCATTACTGAGTCCAAAGCCGTTGTTTTGAAGCATGCAAACAGAGGGAAGTTTGTTGATAGAAAGATAGTGGGAAGGCCTTCCTCGGTCAAAGATGTTTCGTATGCTTCGGTGTTGACGTTAGCTTTGCAGAGGAAGGAAATGGCAAGGTACTCGTAGGAGGCCAAGACAAAGGTTGTCAAAGGTTGGGAGAAGTGGAGGGGGTCTTGCATGCTGTCAATGCTCGATTGGTGGGAGTTATGGAGAATGTAAATGATCTCGTGAATAAAGAGGATAAGGGGCCGGACCTAATTGTGGGTTTGGGTGGTGGGTCGAAAACAGATGAAGGGGGGCGAGGGGTAGATTCTACGGGTTTGAAGACCTCACCAGCAAAGGGCATCTCGATGCCGTCACCAGGTTCAATTTTAGTTGAAGATGGGGTTTATCCTAGGGTCTTGAGTACTTTGGAAGGAACTGACGAGACTCTTTTAGAAGATGCAGATGGGGTAACATAAGGTAGTGCTTTCCCTACCTGCTCTATGCCTAAGGGAGCAATAGGGTCGGACAAAGTGGTATAGAAAGGATTGTGAAGGAGTGGATTACACATAATTAATGACCTCATCAATGAAGGGGAGGAATCTTCTATTGGTGACAGCAATGATAGACAACAGCCAAATAGTTGTTAAGGAGGATCGGGATTTGAATGCAAGAGATGGCTGGGAGGAAACTATGGATTTGTCGTTGGTGCCTTGTGAGGAAGAATGTCTAGGTTTGGGAGCGCAGTTGGGGTACTGTGTTTGGGGATAATGTTGTTTCCCTACTTTCTCTTCCTCCGATAAACAATATGGCAGGTTCACCATCAGATTGAGTTTTGTATAAAGTTAACGAGATTCAGCATATCGTGGGACTTTCACATAGAGGATGTGAATATCAATTTAAAGCACTGCTTACTCCAATTTAGGCGAGCCACTCGCGTGATACCAAATTGAATTTTAAGAAAAGCAGGGAGTTAAAACGTTTTTCTTGAACAATCAACTACGACGCTGAAGGCGGTAACTCAAGTCGAGGGAAGACTAAAGACAAGGCATTATGAAGACTTTCTTGTAGACGGAGTTTCGGGTGAAGTATTAGTCTTATGGGAAACAAATGGTTGGAATTGGGGAGGTGTGTTTTATTCCAACCCGGGCTTGATGTATTTTGGATAGTTTTTTACGGGCTTTTTGGGTCATTTTTGTATGGTCTAGGTGCTTTCTAGTATACCTCCAGTATACTTGGTTACTTCTATTGAGATATATAATATTTTAACTTATAAACAAAATTTATATGCAGCATCGTCATTCATGTATCGCAAACATTTCCCACCCATTTACTAAGGTCCCAATTCATCTCCATTTATGCAGTAGAGTTCATTTAAGGGGCACCGGTATATCTAGTGAATATTGTGGAGACCCTTAAATGAGGATGAGGAACCAATAACATCTGAAATTTTTGTTATACTATCAGGGAAAAGAAAATCACTTATCATGTGAGTATCTTTGTAATTTCTAGAAAATTCATCAAATTCTATATTGTTTTTGTGCCTCAAAATGGTATAGAAAAAAGGGGATTAGCTTGGTTTGGATACAAAAAGCATTTCATCTTACATAATCATTACATCATTACAAGTTTTTCCAAATTCCCACATAAAATACAATAAATAATTCAAAATTTTCACATTTCAAAACAATAATAATATTAAAAAATAATATTCTAACAGTATTTTATTCAACTTTCATCTCAACTCACCATCCGAACCTCCCCTAATGAACTCAACGAATCTAGGCGTAATTCCAAATCTAGCACTAAGGCCTAGCTATACAGAAGGCCAAAAAATAAAAAGTGAACCAAATAAGCTCAAGGCACACTGACAAGTCTAGTCCAATATCAGCAAGCCATAGGCAAAAATAAATATAGAAAGAAATCAAGTGTATCCATCACAAAGATACTGAATTTCCTGAAATAACCATGCAAAAGAAACATCTTTTGAGTTATCTACTTCACCTAAAGTCAAACAAAGAACTACAACAGTTGGTGCAAAGCACTTCTCTAGATCCATCAGCAATCTATGCAATTATTAAGCAATTTGAAGCAGAAGCCTGGCAAGGAAAATAGATCTTATATTCAACCACATACAAAGGAAAAAAGCATAAACTGAAAAGCAATTTAAAAAAAAAAAAAAACAAAGGTAAGGAAGAAGTATTACCATATGCATTTCCAATCTCATCAATGCTTGAGATACAACAGACTAACACCAGGCAAACTGCCAGCAAAAACCAGTTTATGATAGGGATATAAATCTGGCCCATGAACTTCCGAGATGTATGAATGATTTTTAGACGAGGGAAACAACCCAGTGCAGTCGACTGTTTTATACAAGAAAATGTGGCTGTTGTCATTGCCCGACTGGCAATTAATGCAGCAACATTAGCAATGAACAAGACTGGCCAGAAAGCACCACCTATAGACAATATGATTCTCAAGAATTAAATAACTTTTATTTGTCAGCATGCAAATAATATGTTTTAAATGAAGGAAGAAATTTAACCCAAACTTAACACAAGAGTTATTTAAGTATTACTATAGGTCCTGCAAAATACAAACAGAATCCACTCCTAAAGCAACCATATGGACATTATTGGTTTCAGATAAATTGCGAGGCTTACTTGGAACTGAAGAAAAGAAAGCTTGCCCTGTATCAGCATGGTTTTCCATAAGGTATGCAGCTTGACCCAAGTAACCCAACAGAAGGCAAGGCAGAACAAGAAATATAAATGTAAGCTGCAAACAACCACTATCATGTAAATCAGAAGTGTAGCTAATCAAAATACCAATTGACAGTAACAGAAATTAACTAGAAAATGTTTTCACTGCTACATATTAATGCAAAAAATGTAAGAGATCTCGAATATGTAAGAAATCTGTCCAAGAACCAAGTCTCTTGCTTCTTTACCTGAACTGATCGCACAGGAAAGTAGCAAAGATCTGCAAACATTGCTTCAGAACCTGAAAAAATACATCATCAGCAAGATGGGGGGGGAAAAGCGCCTAGCGATAAAAACAATGATGACCATTAGCGGCAAATTGCACATTCACCCGATCTGATTTAAGGCACAAAAACGATTCATAATAGTATAAAGTTTACTAATTCCGTCAGCATTTTACTTCATGCATTATGGTGAATGATGCAAGACATCCATAATTCCTGTCTCAAAATTGTTCTGGCAAGAGACAATGCATGACCCATAGTTTTGTTGCGATTCTATCAAGTGTCTTGTTATTACTTGTGCGGAGGAAAAAACTTCAGATGGCTATCATTATGTCTTTCCCATACATATATATATATATATATTTTTTTTTTACCAGTTAAAAAGAAACTTTAGTAATGAGAATAGGCATAGCCCATGACACATCTGCACATGAAATTACTAAAACCGAACTACAGAGTCAAATTTTAAGTATTCATATTTCTGGATACAAAGGCTGAATCCCCAGGGACAAGTTGAAATGATTCACTCGTTATTTCTTTCAATTCATGTGCCGGCCGATGTAATGAAAATCTTTTCTCCAAATCCGTATGCCCAAGTAACCACTTCTACGACAAACTGTGACTAGAAAGATAAATATTGGATAAGAGGCAAATAAACTTTTAACTTTAGCATTACATGACATGCCAGTTTTGAGCACCTATCTCAGGTACGATGAATTCTCAGTTTCCACGTTCTATCATCCAACAGGATTCAGCTTTTCCATCAATGTACGACCCAAAGCATCTCCTCTCCCATTGTAAACCCTAGATTCGCATATCCTAAGCTTCACTACATAGATCCAAAATGTTGGCAGATCTCCAAATCTGTCCCAAGTCATAATACTTATACCTGCCCAGCTTCCAAAAAACCACTACATGAAATGCTAAAGTTACTGCAACATGCCACACATTCCAGCTTCCAATATAGTCTTAATTCAGTAACACGGGATAAATCTAATCAACCTTTTCTCTAGTTTTTTCTACTGAAGTTTAGGTCAACATGCCACACATTCCAGAGACAACTGTTCTTAAATCCCTTGAAATAATAACAAACAAATTAATCTCTAATATATCTAATTTTGTTTCTTCGGCAAACTTACTTATAAAAGATCATTAAATGACCCAAAAAATCCCAACTATATCACACCAGATGGTGATGCAGACTTTTAAGAAAATGGATTGGGGCAGTATGAATGTTTTCTGTCCAATTCTAAAATAGAACGATCATGACAGACAATAAAGAAGAATAAAACAATTTCCTTCACTGAGACAATGGAGAAACCAAAAACACTAGTAGAATCCATTTATGCACGTTTTACAAGTCATGAATAGCAACTACTTGCATTATGAATTTAACATCCCTGACTAGGGTTTACCTGTTGCACACAGTAGACAACCCCCAAGAGAATACCAAGCCTTAGTTGAGTTCCTCTTAAAGAAGTAATAGATGTGAACAGGATTAAAGGCCATCAAGACACTACTGTCATATTTAACAAGATTGTAAATTCCAATGCCCGCAAGAGAGCAAAACCAAATGAATAAAGCAGGGCCAACAACAAGTCCCACTTTACTTGTCCCAAACTTCTGTACGCTGAACAAAATTACAAGAAAGGCAATGGAAATCATCAACACTTCATCTGCACCCAAAAAAAACAAATACGTATTACGCAAAAGATGGCTAGTTGGCCTTGATAAGATATTGAAATTTTCAATGGCCTAAGACTATATGCATAAGCAAAGAGAAAATTTGAAAAGTTCTAAGTGGGAAAATTTCTTGATAATTTCACTTCAAAAGATTTCTTTCATCCATAACTAAAACTTATGAACCTGAATTTATGATCTCTCACTCCACCCTTGTTTATGGCGGCCCGTAATGCCATTTGGCAGTATGGCCATTTGCTTATTGACTATATGACTAGCAAAGAATGGGAAATTGAACAGTCACCAAATAAAGATTTGGAGTTATATAACAGGTGGTCACATCACCTTGCTCAATTGAATCTACTCCAACTTTTAGACCACTAACAGCTGATGTTACTGCAATTAGGAGAAAAACCATGATCAAATGTTTATATGGTAACAACTAGAACTGCGAGCTAAATATGCAAACCCACTTTTCACAACCTAATTGACATATAAAATATAGGAAGAATACACAAACTCCTCTCAGACTACCATATACTTTCAATGTCCCCCCGTACTTTCAATTTTGGCAATGTAACCCCCCCCAAAAAAAAAAAAAAACTACCAGGCAATTATAATGTACCCACTTTTCTACTTGCAATTACAAAAATACCCCCATAAATCAATGAAAAAAGAGAGAAATCCTAAAAAAAATGTTTATTTGTAAATTAGAAAAAAGAAAAAGCAGAAAAATATCAAACTAAAAATTAGAATTTGGCACAATTAAAAAACCCTGTTGATAAAAAATTGAAAATCAAAAACCAAAAAAGAGAAAAATATATGAGAAATATCATAAATTATCAGATTCGTTGGCTTTTGTACAAAAGGGTGGATTGGAATTTTTTGGTACATTGGGGAGACACGACAAATTGCATGATAATTTGAGGGGGTTTGTGTATTTTCCATTAAGATTCTTTCTTTATTTTAATAATAAAGTTGGCAAGTTGTCCAGAAGCTTAAAGGAAATCAGGAAGGACCTGACATTGCTGGTGTAACAACTGCATCAGCTATCACCATAGATGTGGCAGCAAGTACCAACATCAAAAGAAGCTTTTTCATAGCCAGTGAAGTCTCAAGTCTTTCCTTGACTTTTAGCGATCTCTCCAGCTCAGGGGATGGCACCTTTAACCCAAAGCTTGACATACGGGTATCTGATGGAAGTTGATTTGGGAGAAGACTAACCTTAGCATGACGACATATCAGTGAGTACAATGCAAAAGTACCACCTGCCGCAGTTAAGTGACATTATTATTAGAAATATTCAGGCGAATGCCAATGCACACACCTAACACTCACACAGCATCTACTAACCCAATACACCATATGAGAGAGAGAGAGAGAGAGAGAGAGAAGGAGGGAGGGGGAGGGGGAGGGATGGTGATGATGCTGACAGTTTCATGTTTCAGTTTGCAACATTCAACATACCTTCACCATCATCATTGGCCCACAGAACAACCAGTACATACTTGACAACAGGGATCAATATTAAAGTGTATAGAACTAGTGATAATGCTCCAATAACATCTTCATTTCCATTAATAGGTGCTTTGCTAAACATGACGCTGAAGGTATATAATGGACTTGTTCCAACATCACCAAAGACAACCCCAAGGGTCTGAAAAGCAAGTGTAATCTTCTTTCCCACACTGAAGTCCTGCAATTATATTTACATAGTTAATAAAATATGCCCAGGTGCTTTCTATTAGTGGCCTACGAAAAACAACTAGCATAGGATTATTTCATTCCTCCTTTACTAGAGTAGAGTGCAAGCTCACAGCAACATGCGCTGACAATATTACTTAATAAAAAATACATTGTGCTGATAATATTATCAGTTTATCACCACATATTTCTACCAATTGTTTTGCAACGCTCTGATACAGCTAAAAAACAAATAAATAAGACACCCAATAAACAGGAAATAAGTGCATAAACAGGTAGGCCATAGGTAATCATGACTGAGCTACTGAATCAATCTTCTCTCTGAGCAACTATTTCCAGTCAATTTACAGACTTCCAACCAAAAAAATGATATAATAGATTATAGAAAATAATTTAGTTACAGATATACCAATCAATCGAAATGTCAATTAAGTCCCTAAAAAGTAATTTTTGGGTTGGGGGGTGGAAGTATAAAATGGCAGGATAATTGATCCACCAATAATCCAGTGGCTAGGTTTGCATTGGGATATCCTTTTGTATTTTATACTTGATTGAATTTCTAATTCAAGCGTTACCAGAACTTAAAATCCTTGAATCATTCTTACATCTGAACCTCGTAATAAAAAAGATCTAGACGACCAGATCTCTAATTTATTTTTATTAATTATTTAGAACATGTCCACTTATCAAAATAAAAAATTATTTATAACATGTCCAAAGCGTAAAGCAAATTTCGATTTTCGACAAAAAAGGAAATGAAGGTCGAGTTAGCCATTCCTCATTAATCTGCGCTAGGGAGACAAATTGATCAGTCTCAAAACCCCATAAATTAACGTCGCCTTCAAGGACATTTAACGGTGGGATGTTTGATATAAAATAGCCAAGATATATATCTAGTGAACCGTCAACAACTTAGAATTTCCCCAATCCATGAATTTATGAATTTACTTTATCTTCATTGAAACAGTAACTCCTTCCAGTAAAGTAGACAAAGAAAAGTATTAACCATAAGATTCAAAGTTCAATCATCTTTTCTCAGAAGCCAAACAGTTACTGAGACAAAAAAAAATAAAAATGGACCTAACGAGAGAAAAGTTAATGGCACATCCGCTCGAAGTACTTTAGCCAAAAAATCACATAGAATAGAGCTCCGGATACTACCTGGAGGTCATTTCTGTGCGCGCCAGGAACCTCGAGGACCTCGACATCGAAGGAGTCAAGACGTGGCCCAGTACGAATCAATCTCTGCTCGGCATTATCGTCGTCGTCCTCTGAATCCAACAAGGCAGACGCCGGATATCTATGTGAAAGGTCATCTTCGTCGTCGATCTCTAAGTCGTCCTGGTCCTGGAAGACCCACCGCGATTCGGTCGAGTCCATCGAGGTCAGGACTCCTTCATTCGATTCAACATCCTCCTCCTCCTCCATAACCTTGGGAAACCGCACTAGAAGCCAGAATCCAGCTTGTCGGATAACACACTGAATCGGCAAGTTAAGGAGATTGAGGAAGGGTGTTAGGGTGGGCAGACAGTGAGGGGAAAATTAAGGAAAATTGGGGTTTGGATGGTTGGTTTTATAGGAGGTCGTTATGGCATGTAGAGTGAGGAGTGTTGAGCTTTGGGATCACGGGGCGCGGGGCTGAACGGAAAGGAAAATCCTGTGCCACCACTCCGAGTCCGCACTTTCTACTTTAATTAATTAAACAGCCTCGTCTTTTTTCTTTTTTTTAAAGTCAAAGCACGTTCTGCGATATAATTCTAGTTTCTGCAATGGCATATTAGAGAAATGATGAATGTGAATATGAAATTGAAAGTGATATACGGTTATTTTCTAAAATAAAATTAAAAAAAATGAATGTATATAAGATTTACATAAGTTAATTTTTTTAATAGTAAATTTTATTTTATATCAAAACGATTATATATTATTTGTAACTCTACAACAGTATTTAACATTATTTTTATATTGTATATGTTGACCTCAGCTGGTTTTTCTTGGGTTTGTTTATGCCCTTTGTCATCTAGCGGTGTTGATAATCTCAGAGGCATTAACGACCCAGATTTTGTGTTTGTTTGTGACGGCAGGACTTTTACAAGAGAGGATTGGCTTTGATCCATTGGATTCGCATGGTTATATTGATGGACTGGATTTCATTGAGTGGTGTGATTAGGAGACAAAATGTTTCATTTTGAGGAAAGTTTTTTTGCTCCACCCATGCTGATGGGTGGAAATGACTAGTACAACTCTCATTTAAGGGTAATGCTACATACAGTCGTAGAGTTGCAAACGACGTGCAGTCGCTTTAAAAAAAAAGTTAACTTTTTCACGTGGATCCCATATATATTCACTTTTTTTCAAAGTGACTGCACGCCGCTTGCAACTCCATGACTGCATCTATCATTTCTCTTTAATAAATGAGAGACGTTCGGATAGGTCCGTTCAATCTTCATTAAAAATTATTTTTATATAAAATATAATAAAAAATTTTAAAAAATTTAATAAAAATTTAAAATTTAAAAACTACAATAAAAAATAAAATAAAATAAAACACAATAAAAAATACAATAAAAAAATAAAACGAAGATTATTTTAAAGGGATGTTCGATCTTAGTCCAGACGGCGCCGACCGGAAACGGGTTTAAGGTTTCGTGGGGCATACCGAAAGTCGTCGTGCGTCGCCGTCTTAGGGGTGGGTTCTCCAGATGCCGGCGGTCACAATGGAGTGGGCAGTGTCGCCCGCCACTGCCAGCGCCGACGGGATCCAATTTTGAAGGGGATCGAACGGACCGATCCCCAGATATTCTCTTAATAAATCTCTCTTGTATATAGGCTTGAGCGCTCTCCAAGTGTCTCTTTAATTTTTTCTATTAATCAACGCTCATGTTGAATTGGCTACACTGACAAAACTACATTGTTGTTAGGGAGAGTTTGGTCTCATCCTGCCGATCCCAGGAGAATTTTATGGACAAGATCGAATATTCTATAAGACCGGACTAATTTGATTCCTTTCAATTCGGTCCAAATCCCTTTTTATACCGTGACTTTTTATACATAGATTATCTTTATACTATAACTCTTATAATATTTTAATATATTAATATATATTAATGCTATATATTATAGTTAATATTTATACATTAAAGTATCTAATAATATTTTAATACTAAATAATACATATAAATAATATACATCATATAATTAATTATATACAACTATAACTATATAAATAATAAAAACCCCTAAATTGGGACAGGGATAAGATCAAATATCTTTCGGTCCTATTATATTTAGATCGAGATCAACCAAATCTAATATTGATCCGGTCTAGTCTGCTCCATAATGGCCAATTTAGTCAGTTTTTCTTATCTGAACCGGCCAATACTCTATCTTAATTATTGCATTGGTTTTTGCTTAATCTATTCCCCCATCATTATTGATATCATTGAAACTGAAGTTCACCATAGATCTTGGAAGGGTTGGGGTTCATGTACTTTCAGAATTGATATACCTTTTCTTTTATCAGGCTTATCGTCAAAGGGTTCTCTGTTTACTCAGAAAAAGGTCATATTTATTGATTGACTCGTGTAATGGTTAGACAAAGTTATCAACTTCCGAGTCTTCGATTGTCGGCTTCCTTGTTTTGTAGGTTGATCCTCAGAGGGAGTGAGTCTCTTAAATACTTTTGGGTAGTAAGAATCGTTAAAGAATAATTATGAATGGTAATAGAAAAGTAATAAAAAATTAATAATAGAATATTAAATAGTAATAAAAATAATAATAAAATAATTAATAATAATGAAATATTTTGAAAATATTTTAGAAGTATTTGTTATCTAAGTTTTGGTTTGCTTTCTCAAATAATCTTATCTTATTCCATCTTATAATTATTATTTATTCAAATTCTTATATAAAATAAAATAAATAATTTAATTTTTTTTTCAAATTTTAAAATAATTTTTTTTAATTCTAAAATAAAATTAATATTAAAAAAATATTTTAATAATATTTTATTCAATTTTTTAACTTTAATTTATGAAAACAAATCAAGTTTAATGTGGAAATTCCCACCTCTCATCCACGGGCCAGAAGGGGATGATTCTTGCAGGTCTAGCAAGTTAGGGCAAGCTTGTTATTGTGAGAAGTGATTCATCGGACTAGCAAGTATAGTTGGTGAATAAAATATATTTAAATTCTTAAATGAATGATAGACATTTTTATCATTTTATTTAGTAAAATGAATAATATTATGTGCACTTTCATTTTTATGTACAATATTAAATTTATCAAATTTTTTAAAAATTCAAATTTTATAATGTAAGCATATGCTGCATATCAATAGCTGATGTATCACTACGTATTATTATATAAATAAAAATTACAAATACAAATAGTAACTTCTTTTTTTTTTTTTTAAGGAAAAGAAATATAATTATTTTAATATTCATTTTTTTAACTACTAAAAAAGACTAAAATTTCGGAACAGTAATTTGAGGGACAAATGCTCGGCATTTGATTGTTATAAAAGATAAAAAGGCGTCTAATTCCCAGTCTTCTTCAAGAGACTTCTCTCCTCACTTTCCTCACCACAAACCCCAACCCCAATCGAGGTTTTTCCCTCTCCGTGGTTCTCTCTCCTCGGGCCAAAAATGTCACAGTTCGGAAGGACAGGCCCTCCGGACATCACCGATACCTATTCTCTCCTCGTTCTCAATGTCACCTTCCGTAAGCTCTCTTCCTCTCTCTATTAGGAGATTTTTATTTCTGGAACTTAAAGAAACTGGGTACTAATGGCTACGTTGGACATTGTTCTCGTTGTTTGGATGTGTATTTTAGGTACGACTGCGGATGATCTATTCCCATATTTTGATAAATATGGCAAGGTCGTGGATATCTTCATCCCTAGAGATCGAAGGTATGGCTGTACCCTGTCATCTTTACTTTCTGTTTGGCTGCAGGGAAGATCTTGTTCACATGTTGGTATCAGTTTATTGGTAGAAACCAAGTAACTTATCCGTGCTCGTGAGTGACTCTCATTATTCGCTTAGTATTTTTTTGAGTTTAGTTAGTTAATTGGGAATTTTTGCATTTATGGATTATATTTTTGCAGTATCGTTTTAATTTCTTTCATTTTCTTTTGATCTGTAACGATAATCTAATCAGACTAGTAAGCAAGATATGGGTTTATATAGCATACCTTCTAGAAAACAAGTTCTATGTTTTTTACTTCCAGTTTCTTGAAAGTCAAATATTTTCCTATTCCGATTTTCCCTCCTATTGCAGAATTTACCCCCTTTTTTAATCTTTTTTTTTAGAAGTAAGAAGTTTATTGATTCACGTAAATAGGCAATGCCAAGTACACAGGAAATACAAGAAAGAACCTAGTTACAAGCTACGTGCTATGGAAAGTAGTGCAAAAGTCACTAAAGGACATTCCATTTAATACAATAGAAGAAGCCCAAAGAAGTAAAGCGTGACAAAAAGGCCCTAAAACCGTCCGGAGAGCATTCTTTATTTTCAAAACATCGACAATTTCTTTCAATCCATGTGCACCACATTTGACATAGGGGAACCATCTTCCAATTTTTTTTTTTTTTATTCTAATTTCTTTAAAGAAAAAGAAGAATTTTACCCTTATATAATATATTTTTTTATAATTGATAAGATACTTAGAATAGGCATAGCCCAAGTACACGGGAAGTATATATGTGATTACACCCAGTTAGGAACTAGCAACAGTTACAAGGAAATCAGGAAAGATGAGACCATTAATACATTGTGTGTGCGTGCGCACGTCTGTTGGCCTTATATGATTTTCATGTCATGTATTGTGGTCTAGGACTGGTGACTCAAGGGGCTTTGCTTTTGTGAGGTACAAGTATGCTGATGAGGCACAGAAAGCAGTGGATAGGCTAGATGGTATTCGTCTATTTTCTTCCTTCTCTCAATGCATGTATTTTGTTTCACAGGCATACAACATATACTATATATTGTCCAGTCCTGTTTTTCCTATTTAATAATTGATTGCTGGCACCTCTGGTAATTCAATTTTCGCATTTTGCTGATTAGGTAAAGTTATAGATGGTCGAGAGATAGCAGTTCAGTTTGCGAAATATGGGCCAAATGCGGAGAGGATGTAAGATTTAAAATTGTCCGTGCCTCTTTGTAATGGTGGATTATTTTGCTGATGATGATTGTTTAGGTCTTGAATTCTTAGTCAAAATAATATGTCAGATATTTAATCTACTTTATTTTCCGGAAGAGTCTTTCTCTATTGCTAGTACTTACTGCTGCTATTATTGCATAAAGAATTTTTTGAGTATTTCAGAGGAGCCCAAAGGCGCTCTCCATGAAATCCTATGCTCATGTCTTTATCCTAAGGGCTATTGAACTCTCTCTGGCGAGCATTAAGCCATTGATTTTTTAAATAATGTTATATATTGCAACTGATACTACTACTACGGGATTCTTACATATAATATTTATTTTCACTTTTTGACCAAGGAAGTGCCTTGAGTACTACGCGATGATTCTTGGTTGAATGGGTGCAAATGGATTGAAGTATTAGATTTGAGAATCATGAATTTCATTGACATTGAATCTTGAGTTTTTATTACAATTTTTGTTACAGTCACAAAGGGAGAATTATTGAATCGTCCTCAAGGTCAAGAAGTCGCAGTCCTCACAGAAGGTAACCTTTTTTCCTCTTTTCTGTTTAGAAAACTTTCTGGTGCATGCTTAGAGTACATTCGACTTGAGTTTTTTGGTTTCTTAGCATGTTTGGTTTAACATAATTTACGAACTCTGAAACTTTACTCCGAACTGAATATAATCAATCCAATCAATTGTCCAATATATTAAAAAAGGCTTTACAAATTATGGCCCATTGGACCGATTCAACTTTGGCCCAATCTCAGGGCCAGGATGTTACAGGCACCAGAAGTGAGGTTTGACCTTTAGATTGGGTTGGGTAAGCTTACATCATAGAAGACCCTTGGTTTTTGTGGAATTTATTTATGTAAAAATCACGAAAAAATTATCTCAGTTATGCACTTGCGGCAACAATTTATCAGTGAGATTTGTATTTTCAGTTGACTTTGAAATCATCCTTCAGTTGTTAACATTGTGAGATTCTTTTATAAGGCTCTTCTTTTTTGGAAGGCAAGGTCTATAATGATTATTTCAAGATCATGTCCCTAATCACTGATTTTAATGTATTTAGGTACCGAGATGACTACAGAGGTCGGGATTACAGAAGAGGGCACGGTAGAAGTCTTGATAGATATGATCATGATAAGTATGGGAGGGAAAGGGATTATCGTCGCCGGAGCAGGAGTCGCAGTGTTAGTCCTGACTACCATAGGGCTCGGGGAAGAGGCCGTTATTATGATGAGCATCGAAGCCGAAGCCATTCAATGGATAGGTAACCTAGTGTTTATTGATGCTTTAGTTTAGTTGATTATTTTGTCATTACATATTGTGCTCTGTACTGTATTGTGTTGATTTGATCTGTTTATGTCTTAGTGTCTCTCCCATTCGTCATAGTCGCAGTCTTCACAGAAGTCCTTCACCACAAAGGTCTATATCTCCTAGGGGTCAAAGTCCTGATAGGCACAGCCATGAGGGAAGGTCCCCAACTCCTCTTGGTGTTTCCTCTAGGGGTCGGTCTGCCGATTCTCAAAGCCAATCCCCTCGAAAATTTGATGATGTGAGTTGTTATACCAGTCATGCTCATTTTTAGTCAGGAATTTGTATAATTTGATGATCTAACATGTTTTCCTGAATTCAAATCTGCTAGGAATGATTAATTTGGCTGCCTGGAAATTCATGGAGACATCTTGACTGGTGGACCTTCGGGTTTTATGCTGATGATGATGACTCCCAATCATCGTGCATGTTCTTAGCAGAATCTTAAGTGCTAGTTTTGGTAGGACTGTGAACTCTTTGATGTTTAAGCATTTATCTTGGACCTAATCCTTGGGTAGGTGTGTAGCATACTGATAAAGCGAAAAAATGGACATCATCTTTAACTGGTCATTTTCGAATTTGTAGTCTTCATAGTTTGTAGGTTGGTATTTTAGAATTGATGGAGTCATATCTTAATATGGATCCTTTTTCATTACACATTTGATTTTGTTGCCTTCAATGCCTGTCCATCTCTCCTTCTCAATTTAAGTATGCTTGGTTATATTTTTTTTACTTCCTTTTGATTCATCACAAGCTATTGATTGGGTTTTATAGTTATGTTCGGGGAACAATGACTGGGGCTTCGTGGGCGGATGTTGAATTATGGTTATTGATGCTGTTCCTAAAATGTAGATGGATGATCGGGATATTGATGCTGGCTGCAGCAGTATGCTGGTTTTAGACGTATGGTTGTTATAGCAGTATGCTGGCTGCAGAGGACTTATATATGTTAACTAGTTTTCTCTGGATGATCTAATCTTTGGTAAGATTTATATAGCCTTACTAATTAAAAAAAGAAGAAAGATTTATATAGCTCAGCTATTTGTTTCAGAAAAATCATATCCTTCAGGATTCTGATTCTGACTTGATAATCCTTTTTGGTCTTTTTGACTGATCTTGGGGAAAAAAATGGTCCTAAAGAGGTTCTGGTTGCTGTGGTCTAACGACATGAACACTTATTTAACTTCTAGCTGATGCTGCACATATGAGATGGACCTATGATTCATTGACTGCAATGTGGATACCGAACGTGAACTGCAAGTTTCTATATTTGATTACTTGAATGCTGGTGCGAATTTTGCTGCAGAATAATGAGGCATGGTAATAAGTTTGTGATTAATAATTTGTTTAGGGTATTGGAATTACAATATTAATCACTGCACTTTAAGATTATAACTTCTGCTGCTTACTGTAGTGGAGATGTTTTAGCACATGGGCACATGACCGTAGCTGTGAAGTTGTTGCTGATGCCTGTTCTATTCTCTGATTGGTTGGTGACTAACTTTGCAGTATTAAGGAATAAATACTGCTACTGGGCTGTTGCTGCCCGCTCTATATTAGGTGGGGTTGGCAATGTTACTAGCCGTTGTGAGATTGATTGTCGCCACCAAGCTGTGTTGCTTGCTTGCCAACAATGAATTCTTAATTTATAGTCATGCATATGCATCGTATTATGCTTTGTGGCCAGGATTTGTAGTTTTGTCTCACTGTAACAAGTTTAATGCTATGAAAATTTGATTCTATACTTAATTTTCCATAACATTTTTTTATGTTAAAATATTTTGAACACCGATATCAAGATAATGTAATATGGATACCTTTTACTTTTTCTTTAGGATCGTTATTTGGGTCCATTTGATTTTTCTTCAGATGTTTTAATTTTAAGGTGGAACGTAACATTCCCCTCCTTGCATGGCTACCTGTTAGAACTTGGTTCTGCTTGCATTAATGGGTCATATTGCTACCTTGCTTGCCATGCTTGTTCTGTTGTTCAATACCAACAGTTCTGGATCTGCAAATGATCGGTACCCTTTTTCTTCTGTGATCGATTACAGGTGATGGTTGAACACCCGGAGTGGTTTTTCTATTGTCCATTTGGGTGTCTGCTTTTATTGCTTTTGATGTTATGTTTATTATGGGTTGTGGTTGCTTGAATATATTTCTGCGAAAACACTTGTTCACCCCATCTAGATGCATTCTGGCTCTGCCCTATGATTCAGATCTCGTTTGTTTTTGCAATGAGTTGAGATTAAAATTAAAATTAAAAATTAAGTAAATATTGTTAAAATATATTTTTGTTAGTATTATTTTTGTTTTGTGTTTGAAATATTTGAATTGTTTATTTTATTTTGTATGAAAATTTAAAAAAATATAATAATTTGATCAGATGAAATTTAAGAGGAATAGTGAGAGGAAACCTCTTCCTGGAAACGGATGGTAACCCCCATTGGAAACTACAAAAGCTTAAAAAACGTCGTAACGCCTGACGCTTAGTTTTGTTGTTGAAAGGGAAAAAAAGAATAGAAAAAAAGAGAGATTTAAAGGCTAATGCTGAGCCAAATCATCCCAATTGACTCTTGATTTACACTTTACAGGATCAATCAAAGCCAGTTCAGTTAGGAGTAGCACGCTGAGTACGACTGTTTTTTGCACCTTCATTAACCCATAAAATCTCAGCTACAATAAAATTGGTTTTTATATCATTTTTATAATAAACAATAATGATAGACATACAACTCTTTCTACAATTATATATACAACTATGTATTAGAATGAATGTATTTATATAAATTGAAATTACTTTTATAAGTTATTTTACCAAAAACGCCTCTTATTGAACACATGATTGTAGTAGAAGTTGTAAAAAAATGTTCTATTTGTATCACAATTCTTAACTAAAAACTTCATTTCGTATAATTTTTTTAAAAATTTTATTCATTTTCAAAAAATTTCGTACATTCTATTTTCTATATTTTTCCTTATTTATTACAATAATATTATTCTATTTTCTTTATTATATTTTTACTAATTTATTTTATATTATAATACTTTTCCTTATAAAATACAATAAATAAATGCATGAATAATGTTTTTAAGAATAAATAATAACTATTCAAATTTAAAAAATTACTATTCAAATCATCTGGTCATAGGAAACCGGAAGGAGGGATTTGATGCATCCCAAAACATCCCTCGTAATCCGAGTGCTCTTAGATTACAGAAGGCACATTATCTGGCTGGGATGATCGTCAGCAGGAGGCGCTCGAATTTTATAGGCCGAAGGCATAATAAGCTTACGATACAGTGATACATGCCTGTTCTCCTGCCATTGACAATTGACCTAGTAATTGAGGCATTTAGATGAACTTTTTTAAATTCATTTAGGGAAGTCCTGTTACACACCTTCCTTTTATGAATTTAAAAAAAAAAAAAAAAAAAAAAGATGCACTTACTGTACAAGATTAATACTCCTCAAAATTTGTAGGATCCAGGGGGGAATCCATACATATTATAATATTAATATTTAAAACCAACAGAATTGGATTCCTTGTAGAAAGTTGAATGAGAAAGCACTAGGGGCTCTGATATGATCACATGGTGTAGACTATACTCAAAATTGCTGAGTTGAAAAACTCAAGCCGAAAAATATAATACTGAATGGCAGTTGAGATCGGCCCACACACAATATAGTAAATCAGAGTCACAGAATTCTTCAAGTATCTCTAGAGGAAAATCCTGAGTTCTATTCCACACTGGGAGTGGGGGCTCCCAGGGGTGGTGGGGCCCTTCATAAAAGAAAATTAAATAAATGAAATATATTTTAGGACAACCCAAACTTCAATTTGATTTCAATACCATACATAGGTTATAGTGCATGTCATTGTGATCAGTTTAAGGGGTTTAAGGATACGTAGTAACAAATGATCTATTAAAAAGAGATTTAAGGATCAAACTAGTTTTGTTTTGCAGTGCTTCTTCAACAGACACAACTAAATTTTGTGCAGGGAATGTGCAGGAACGGCTTTACACGTGTTTTTTTTTTTTTTTTTTTGAAAGGTTTCACACGTGATTTATAACTATAAAAACAAAAATAAAAAAATAGAAAAGAAATAAAGAAGTCCTGCGCAATCCAGTACTCCATAATCCCAGTCTGCACGTTTTAACTTCTCCCTCATTTCGACGCAGCAGCTGCATTTCATTTGTCTATTCGTCTCACTCATTTTGACGCAACAACAGAATTTAGGGCAGCTTTGAGAACAAAGTATTTTCACACACTTTTTATTATTATTTATAAATACTTTTAAACATTCTTGATATCTAAACATAATCATAATATTCTCCCTCATTTCGAAGTGACATCTTGCATACAAGAAATGCTACCATGTCCGAAACCTAATCTTTAGGATTGATGCCGATGGGAAGAATGATAGGAATTGTAGAACATAAACTCTATTCACTTTTTTTCTGGTCCGTGAATTTTTGTAATTGCTTATGGGGGTTCTCGGCCTCTTGATGGTAAGAGAAATTTTGAGGGTCAGTCCGATTGACTCCTTTATAAAAACAGCCAATGTCACTCTCAGTAGTTGGAGGAGGCTCCGTCTGGCTTGAGGTCGAATGCCTCCCTACTCATCATGTGAAATCATCTTTATTTTAATTTTTTATTATATTTTTTATTGTATTTTAAAAAAAAATTATTGTATTTTTTATTATATTTTATAAAATTATTTATTGCGTTTTTACTAAAACTGTTTTTATAATGGATCGGGCGGACGATTCCAGCAACTCCCTTATAGTAAATAAGTAAGAATGAAAACAAAAATGAGAAATGAAAGGAGGATATGGTTAGAGTTAAGTGAAAGGAAGGGTGAGATGCGAAATACAGTGTCTCATTTAGGTGCGAAACGCACCGTTTAACATTCCCTGCACATTCCCTGCACAAACCTTCCTGCACCCATCAGTTTCCAAACATTTAACTGATTTTAACACACTGTTTCTCCTGGCTAAATAAAACCACATTTTGATTGTGAAGAGGCTTATCGAATCACCTCAACACTCCCGACTCCAGAGTCCAAATGCTCTTACGTCATTCTACAAAACTGATTAAACTCCTCCTTCCCAGCAGCAGACCCCAAACCCTCCCTCCCCTCCTCCTCCACTTCTCAAGCCCTAAAACCCTAACCACCACCAACGATGCACCTCCTAACGACGCCGTATCCTCCACTACCAAGGACGACTACTTCGCCGCCATCCACCACCTTTCGAACATCGTCCGCCGTGACTTCTACCTGGAGCGAACCCTCAACAAGCTCCAACTCCGCGTCACCTCCGAGCTCGTACTCCGCGTCCTTCGGGCCTGCTCCTCCTCCCCCTCGGAGTCGCATCGCTTCTTCAACTGGGCTCGGACCCAGCCCAACTATCGCCCTACCACCATCGAGTTCGAGGAGCTCGTCAAAACCCTAGCCTGCTCCCGGAATTACCAGACCATGTGGAAGCTCCTCCATCAGATGATTTCTGTCTCCCTCAATCCCTCCCCCGAAACGGTGTCGTTCCTGATCGAACAGTACGGCAAGCATGGCCTTGTAGACCAAGCCGTCGAGATCTTCAACAAGTCGGAGAAATCCCTGAATTGCCCCCATACCATCGAGATCTACAACTCCCTTCTCTTCTCCCTCTGCGAAGCCAAGCTCTTCCACGGCGCCTACGCCTTGATCCGCCGCATGATTCGCAAGAGGCTCGTCCCCAACAAGCGCACATACGCCATCCTCGTGAACGCGTGGTGCTCGGCCGGTAAAATGAAAGAGGCACTCGAGTTCCTCGCCGAGATGAGCCGGAAGGGTTTCAATCCCCCAGTGCGCGGCCGCGACCTCCTGATCGAGGGCCTGTTAAACGCGGGATATCTCGAGTCGGCAAAGGATATGGTGACCAAAATGGCGAAGGAAGGCTTCGTGCCCGACGTCGTAACCTTTAACTCCCTAATCGAGTCGATATGCAAGTCCGGTGAGGTCAACTTCTGCATTACTCTTTACAATGAAGTGTGTAGATTAGGGCTTTCGTCGGATATCAATACATATAAGATTCTGATACCGGCAGTATCGAAGGTGGGGAAGGTGGACGAGGCCTTTAAGCTATTGAATGACTCAATTGAGGACGGGCATAGACCGTTCCCGAGCTTGTATGCGCCGGTGATTAAGGCGATGTGTAGGAGAGGACAGTTCGACGATGCCTTTTGCTTCTTTAGTGATATGAAGGCAAAGGGGCACCCGCCAAATAGGCCAGTGTATACCATGTTGATAACGATGTGTGGGAGGGGAGGGAAGTTTGTGGAGGCTGCTAATTATTTGATGGAGATGACGGAGTTTGGTTTGATGCCCATATCCCGGTGTTTCGATATGGTCACTGATGGGTTGAAGAACTGCGGGAAGCATGATCTGGCTCAGAAGATTGAGCAGTTAGAAGTTAATATCCGGGACGTTTGAATGCGTAACACTCGATATAACTGTTAGTAGCATGGTATGGCTGATAAGGAGCAGTTTCAAGTATCTTGTCGAAAATTTATGAAATACATGGAAGGCTGCAATTCATTTTGGAAGTCACCATTGACCTAGTTGAGGCTGAGATGAGGATGCCTTTAGTATGGAAGGGTACTTTATACGAAAATTTAAAATCTGTGCTGATTTTACGATCTATTGATTGATCCTGTGGTCTTGGTTTTGACTATAGTTTGTGCTGTCACGATAATACCGGAAAGTTTACAAAACCATGTCCATTTTATGATCAATTGATTAGTTCTTTATACGTGTTAGTGTCCTGTCACTTTGTAGTGTTGAAATGTGTATCTTTCCTGCTATCTTGAACTAGGATTTGAATTGAAGATGCGTTAAAGATCATAACTGGTTGCTAGATCACTTCATTACGCAAGACTCGTGAAAAAAAAAAAATTATAAAATAAAACTGCCCAAGCAGCCAAAGAAACATCCACACTTTATTCTTAGAACCAACAACGCCTTACTAGACCAGCTATACAACGAATAAACAGACCAGAACCAAAAGAACATAATTACAACATTAATGGTGACATGTCTCCCACGTGTAGGTAAGCAAACAAAAACAGTTTTTGTTAGTACTTTATGTTCATACTGTCCAGTGATCATCGATCAACAAATCAAGATATTGGATTTCTAGACCAAGGGAAAAATGATCTCAGTTAGTTATGCACTTGCGGCAACAATTTATGAGTGAGATTTGTAATTGCAGTTGACTTTGAAATCAGCCTCCAGTTGTTAACGTTGTGAGATTCTTTTATAAGGCTCTTCTTTTTTGGAAGGCAAGATTATTCCAAGATCATGTCCCTAATCACTGATTTTAATGTATTTAGGTACCGAGATGACTACAGAGATTGGGATTACAGAAGAGGGCACGGTAGAAGTCTTGATAGATATGATCGTGATAAGTATGGGAGGTAAAGGGATTATCGTCGCCGTAGCAGGAGTCGCAGTGTTAGTCCTGACTACCATAGGGCTCGGGGAAGAGGCCATTATTATGATGAGCATCGAAGCTGAAACCATTCAATGGATAGGTAACCTAGTGTTTATTGGTGCTTTAGTTTAGTTGATTATTTTGTCATTACATATTGTGCTCTGTACTGTATTGTGTTGATTTGATCTGTTTATGTCTTAGTGTCTCTCCCATTCGTCATATTCACAGACTTCACAGAAGTCATTCACCACAAAGGTCTCCATTGCCTAGGGGTCAAAGTCCTGGTAGGCACAGCCGTGAGGGAAGGTCCCCAACTCCTCTCAGTGTTTCCTCTGGGGGTTGGTCTGCCGATTCTCAAAGCCAATCCCCTCGAAAATTTGATGATGTGAGTTGTCATACCAGTCATGCTCATTTTTAGTCAGGAATACAATTTTGACCTTTTTTTTGTATAATTTGATGATCTAACATGTTTTCCTGAATTCGAATCTGCTAGGAATGATTAATTTGGCTGCATGGAAATTCATGGAGACATCTTGACTGGTGTACCTGCGGGTTTTATGCTGATGGGGATGACTCTTGATCATCATGCATGTTCTTAGCAGAATCTTAAGTGCTAGTTTTGGTAGGACTGTGAACTATTTGATGTTTAAGCATTTATCTTGGACCTAATCCTTGGGTAGGTGTGTAGCATACTGATAAAGCGAAAAAATGGACATCATCTTTAACTGGTCATTTTCGAATTTGTAGTCTTCATAGTTTGTAGGTTGGTATTTTAGAATTGATGGAGTCATATCTTAATATGGATCCTTTTTCATTACACATTTGATTTTGTTGCCTTCAATGCCTGTCCATCTCTCCTTCTCAATTTAAGTATGCTTGGATATATTTTTTTACATCCTTTTGATTCATCACAAGCTATTGATTGGGTTTTATAGTTATGTTCGGGGAACAATGATTGGGGCTTCGTGGACAGATGTTGAATTATGGTCGTTGATGCTGTTCCTAAAATGTAGATGGATGATCGGGATATTGATGCTGGCTGCAGCAGCATGGTGGTTTTAGACGTATGGATGTTATAGCAGTATGCTGGCTGCAGAGGAATTATATATGTTAACTAGTTTTCACTGGATGATCTAATCTTTTGTAAGATTTATATAGCCTTACTTACTAAAAAAGAAAGAAAGATTTATGTAGCTCAGCAATTTGTTTCAGAAAAATCATATCCTTCAGGATTCTGATTCTGACTTGATAATCCTTTTTGGTCTTTTTGACCGATCTTGGGGAAAAAAATGGTCCTAAAAGAGGTTCTGGTTGCCGTGGTCTAATGACATGAACGCTTATTTAACTTCTAGCTGATGCTGCACATATGAGATTTTTTTTTTTTTTGATGTCGGAGAACCTCTCCAAGGCAGGGCCCTTCGGATCCATACCTGCAAAGTAGACCCTGATCCCAAGCACCGCACTCTCGGAAGTTTCCCAATACGGAACTAGTTAATTCGCTAGCTTTTCACTAGGGAGTGTAGCCCTAAAGGATTGTTTGCAACCCATGAGGTATTGAATCTTGGACCTTGAAGCGAACCTTAAGACTAAGGCCCTTACCACTTGAGCCAAACCCTTGGGTTGTGAGATGGACCTATATTTCATTGACTGTGATGTGGATGCCGAACATGAACTGCAAGTTTCTATATTTGATTACTTGAATGCAGGTGCGAATTTTGCTGCAGAATAATGAGGCATGGTAATAAGTTTGTGATTAATAATTTGTTTAGTGTTATTGGAATTACAATATTAATCACTGCACTTCTAGATTATAACTTCTGCTGCTTACTGTGGTGGAGATGTTTTAGCACATGGGCGCATGACCGTAGCTGTGAAGTGGTTGCTGATGCCTGTTCTATTCTCTGATTGGCTGGTGACCAACTTTGCAGTATTAGGGAATAAATACCGCTACTGGGCTGTTGCTGCCCGCTCTATATTAGGTGGGGTTGGCAATGTTACTAGCCGTTGTGAGATTGATTGGCGCTGCCAAGCTGTGTTGCTTGCTTGCCAACAATGGGCTCCGCTTGGATTCGGAGATGAGATGAGTTGAGATGAGTTTAGTTTATTTTTTAATATTATTATTATTTTGGGATTTGAAAAATGTGTATTGGGATTTGAAAAATGTGTATTGAAAATTGAAAAATGTGAATTGGGAATTGAAAAAGGTGTATAGGAATTTGTGTTTTATATAAAAAATTATAAAAATATAATGATGAAATGAAGATGAGTTGAGATGAGTTGAACTAACCTTGGAATACAAACGAGGCAGCATCGTATTATGCTTTATGCCTAAGATTTGTAGTTTTTTCTCACTGTAACGTTTAATGCTACGAAAATTTGACTCTATACTTAATTTGCCATAACATTTTTTTTTATGTATATGGATACCTTTTACTTTTTCTTTAGGATCGCTATTGGGGTCCATTTGATTTTTCTTCAGATGTCTTAATTTTTAGGACGAACGTAACATTCCCCTCCTAGCATGGCTACCTGTTAGAACTTGGTTCTACTTGCATTAATTGGTCATATTGCTACCTTGCTTGCCATGATTGTTCTGTTCAATACGAACAGTTCTGGATCTGAAAATGATTGGTACCCTCTTTCTTCTGTGATCGATTACAGGTGATGGTTGAACACCCGGAGTGGTTTTTCTATTGTCCTAAAAAGGTTTTGAATTTAGTCAAAACCTTGGGTGTCTGCTTTTATTGCTTTTGATGTTATGGTTATTATAGTTTGTAGATGCTTGAATATATTTCTGCGAAAACGCTTGTTTACCCCATCTAGATGCATTCTGGCTCTGCCCTAAGATTCAGACCTCATTTGTTTTTGCAATCGAGATTAGATGAGTTGAAATTAAAATTAAAAATTGAGTATATATTGTTAAAATATATTTTTTTGAAGTTTTATTTTTGTTTTGTGATTTGAAATATTTGAGTTGTTTATTTTATATTGTATGAGTTGAAAGGAGTAGTGAAGAGGGAACCTCCTGGAAACGGATGGTAACCTCCATTATAAACTACAAAAGCTTAAAAAATGTCGTAACACCTGCCGCTTAGTTTTGTTGTTGGAAAAAAAAAAAAAAAAAAGATTCAAAGCTGAGCCAAATCATCCCAATTGACTCTTGACTTACACTTTACAGGATCAATCAACGCCAGTTCAGTTAGGAGTGAAAGTTTGAAAGCACGTGCAGTAAGATTTTGTTTTTTGCACCGTCATTAACCCATAAAATCTCAGCTACAATAACATTGGTTTTTATATCATTTTTATAAAATAAAAGTGAGATAGAGATGTACGTAAGATTACAGAAGGCAAATTGGCCGAAGAGTATCATTTTGGAGTTTGACGAAAATGGTCACCCTGCAGCTTATTTGGCTCGGTTGATCGTCAGTGTGCTTTATAGAATAATCAATAGCAGCGGTGAATTAAGAGGCGCTCGAATTTTACAGGCCCAAAGCATAAGCTTACGATACAGTGATACATGCCTGTTCTCCTGCCATTGACAATTGACCTGGTAATTGAGGCATTTAGATGAACTTTTTTTAGGGCAATGTCTTTATAACAAGAAGCCATCGGCGTTTGATCTTAATAGAAGGCCAAGAAGCCATATTTAAAAGTTCAAATGATTGCTGACATAAACGGCATCCAACAAGACATGAAAGAATTCAGGGATGGTTTTGGATCAACCAAAACTGATAATCCATTGATGATCATGTGAACGGGAAAACCATTAATCCGACGCCTCCAAGTATTCGCCTGAAAGCGCAAGACAGCAGTTTCTTGCCTCAACATAAACAGCTAACTTGATGTTGTCTTTACACAACATAAGATTGCGTGACCTAACACAAGAAGATCGATAATTAAAGATGCATTTCCATTCAAGGATAACTGGTTTTGGTTCCAAACCTATCTATCCAATTTCACAGCTAACAACTCTGAGCTCCATGAACGGTAGAAAGAACTCTCTCCTTCATTAGTTACCATTGGATGCAACCTGATGAACATCATATGAGCCTGTCTCCTCATTATATGAATACCTACATATAAAGGAAAGGGAAGCTTTTATTTTGAGGGCAATCACAGAAAACCAGTTAGGAAAAGTAAACCAGTATGCATGTATATTACCATTGCCCTGTTGCTGCAGAACAAAAAAGTCCTGTAGATGGGTCATAATAATACCCCAAACTGCTGCTATAGTAGTACCTAAAGGGTTGAAACAGCCAAGATCAAATTAACCAGAGCAGAATAAATTTGGAAAAAGAAAGCTCCACTAATTGAAATACATGTCGATATGTATATAAAGAAAAGAGCAACAATTATCAATATAAAACCAAGAAACAAAGTAATTAAAAGCCTTGTCATTGCTTGCATTTAAAATTTCATGCTTTTACAACCAAGAAAGGGAAGATGGTATGACTGCATAGTAGCATTACTTGGGCTTACCAAGCTTGGTTCCCTAAATTTGGGGGGGAAAAAACAGATATGAGCCTGAAATAAGGCTGGCATGATAAATAAGCCCAATCTCAATCCAGACTTGAGCCAAGCTTAAGCCTGTCACATGCTAAAAAAAGTCAAGCTAAAGGACAAGAGTCAGGCTTGGGTTTAGTCATTTCCAAGACCAGCTATTTTCACTCTGCTAAGGGCCATCTGCAAATTTGAACTCCTGAACCCACCCCAACTCCAAAAAGAGTTTCTCTATCATCATAATTAGGGAAGGTGGGATTCCATCATGCTACTACATAAATTTCAACAACTAAGACAATTGACGGAAACATCGATGACAAAACATGATCAGAGACAATCTAGTTCCAGAAGGGAGGGGGACAGAAAGTACCCAGAGGCCTCGTCATATGCATAATCACTATTTGAACTTCCACCTGCAGACCAAGCAATGAGAAGGCAAAACAAAAACCACATCAAGCAATAAAGTAATTGCTATTTCTGTATACCAATAATCCCCTACACACACACACAAAAACAAACGATTTTCTTTTTTGGTTACTGCCTGAATTACAGAAATAATATAGCTTACTGCCTGAATCAGGGTTTAGGATGTCTGCTGACGATTGGTTTGCTGTATCAGTATTAGGGCCAGAAACCACATTACTGCCACCAAACAATGGTTCAGCAGTACCATGTTCATCATCCTCGGCGAACATATCATAAGCATCGGCATCATTGCTTGATGTTTCAGCAGTAGGTACATTTGGGTTCAAGGTATCCACAACATGATCAGGGAGCACTTTAGAGGCTACTCCGGGATCTGTTACATCAGACAGCAAGCCCTGCTCTATGTTGGAATAATGAAAATCCCCCTGACCAGCACTTATTGATGTGCCTTCCCCTCTTGCCTTAGCTAACCTCTCATAACCTTCTGAAAAAGATGAATAAAAAACAGCGTAGTTAATAAGTGATCTATGCAACCTTTTGCACAAACTTAAAAGAAAGTTTGATTAAAGAGAGAGAAATGACTCCTCTGGAAAGAATCATATGTAAAAGAAATGAGATTAAAAGATTAAAATGAATAATGCAATGATAAAAAATAAAAATAAAAATAAAAGAAGAAGAAGAAGATGCTCTAAAAAATTAATTTAAAAAAATGAAAAGATGCTCTAACTGTACAAGATTAATACTACTCAAAATCTGTAGGATCCAAGGGGGAATCCATAAGCGAATCCCACAATGATACTAAAAATATCCTCGATCACATCAGGTAGCTAAACATTCTAGGACATGAAAACAAACATGCGCACCCATACATTTCGCATAGAATGAATTCAGTAAGGAAGGGTAGAGCCTCATGGTCAATTGAATAGCACTTCCCTCATAATTAAGGAATTTTTAGCTCCAAAGGTAGTCTTCCTTAAGCGAGCTATCCCTACCCAATAAGGATCGGCGGAGAGCCTATCCTTTCTTACGAACCTCTCTCAACTTTACCTTACCCTCCCACCTTCCCTTTTCGCTTCGTATACTCCACTCGTTCCCTTTCTTTCAAAGGAATATTCCTTTTCGGTGGATTCTCCTGTGGTATCTGCTGCTGATGTACATATTGATATTTAAAAATCTTCTTTAACATGTCAGGAAGATAAATGGAATTATCTGGACAACCAGAAGCAGACAAGATAGTAAACCAAAGTATCCCCCCCCCCCCCCCCCCCCCAAAAAAAAAAAAAAGAAAAAAAAGAAAGAAAGAAAGAATACCAAATACACCCCTTTTTTAATAATTAAATACCAAGTAAAACACTGACCTGCCTCTCGCTTAAAAACCTCCCGCTTTTCATGATACACATCTGCAGAAAACAACTCCCACTGATCAGCAATCCAATAAAACCAACAGAATTGGATTCCTTGTAGAAAGTTGAATAAAAAGGCACTAAGGAGAGATCTAGAGAGGAGCTGTTCGTTTTCTTTTTTAGAACTCTATGTACATAGACCATTGCCTTGGACTTTAATGGCATAGACCTCCATAATTTCCTTGTATCCAATGCGCTGTCCTGATGGGCCATTATTTTATTTGTAACAGGCGTTTTGCCTTCTTTATTTAATAAAACTTTTACTTATCAAAAAAAAGAAAAAAATCACTAAGGAGACTAGGGGCTGATATGAACACATAGATAGTGTAGACTATACTCAAAATTGCTGAAAAAGCAAGCCCACCAAAGTAACTAACTTTACCATATTCACCATTCTCCATCAGCTTCATTGCATCTTCAGTGAGCTGGTCAAATACCAGCTTTGTTTCAGCTGACATCTTCTCCTTCCTGTTGTTTGAAGCCCCCTTTAACCTTCTCAAAGCTTGTAAAACCTAACAGGAGATGCAAAATTAACTTCCTTATCCATAAACGAATACATACATATCTTAATATGTTCGTGATTAACATAGTGATGAAATAATGCTGCAATTCATTGTTTGGCAATGGCTTGAAAAACTCAAGCCGAAAAATATAATACTGAATGGCAGTTGAGATTGGCCCAGACACAATATGGTAAATCAGAGTCAGAGAATTCTTCAAGTATCTCTAGGGGAACATCCTGAGTTCTATTCCACACTAGGGGCTCCCCGGGGTGGGGCCCTTAATAAAAGAAAAAAATAATGAACTATATTTTAGGACAACCCAAACTTCAAAGTGATTTCAATACATCTTAGATTGATTTTAAATTGGAAAAATAACTGAACCATTTGGGTTTTCTAGTAATACCAAGGGAGTCTTCAAAACGGACAAATCTGTATGAGATACTTTACAGCTTTTTCGTGATTATTTTCAAGCCTGTCCATAACTTTATGTATAAATAAAAGTACCAATCCAATGCAAACCTAAGCATGAGCCTTCACTCAAATTTAGACTATATTTAAACTAACGCAAATACTTATATAAATGACTTTGTGGCCAATTAGGTCAAAATTAAATCCAGACTATCTTTACAAATATTGCATGTATCAATATATTTATAGACCACACCGCACATTCAATACAAAAGACCATCAATACCATACATAGTGCATGTTATTGTGATCACTTTATGGGGGAGAAAGGAGTATATAATAATGAGGGAACAATACGTGGTAACAAAAATATCTATAAAAAGAGATTTAAGGATCAGACTAGTTTTGTTTTGCAGGGCTTCTTCAACAGAAAGAAGTAATTTTGATTGTGAAGAGACTTAAATAAAACCACACATTCGCCTTAACATTTAATATACCGTTTCTCCTGGCTCAAGTAGGTCAGCAATACGCCTCTTCATCTTTCCAATGTCTTCGGCAGACAGTTCATCAACGTCATCTTCACTGCTTGTCACAATGGAGCCTTTTCCAGCATATTTTGGTTCAACGTCAACACTATCAAGCCACGCATCCTACAAGAATCCATATGTACTAAATAAACCTGTTTAATGCTGCTATAAAAGTTTCACATGAGTAAGATGTTTTACCTTAATTTCCTTATCATTGACATATTCAACAAAATTTCCATCTGCATCAAAATAACCTTCTTCCCTCTCTCTGTCTAAATTGAAAGGTTCCAGTTGAATCCCATCCTCAACAAAGTTCTCATTATCCTGTCAAAAGATATCCCCATCATTGGCTATCCTTTCCATTGATCCAATAACAGATGAATCTGGTAATCATCTTGACTCTAAAGAATGCTGCCAATTCAAGAAATATTCACTCCAGATTATAACTCTACTCTGAGGAAAAAAAAAACATGCATGTTCCAACTTCATCCCAGAGTTGAAGAGTGTCATATGAATGCTAGAAACGATTCATTAGGGGAAGAAACACAAAAACTGTCCATTAGCCATAATGGGGAGGCCTAGGTATCAATCTCCAATTAAGAAGACAATATAACATTCCAATTGTGGAAACTTGGGAGGAAAATATGTAATCGAATAATAGAAGCTTGAAAGGAGGTGTAAAGTGACAGAAGTTTGGTAGCAATAAACATATAAATGACAAAGATAAACAATAATGAAGGAATACATATAAAAATGCCAGTTTAGTCAGGACACATCTTAAAAGGAAAATACAAACCTTGTAAGCAACTTCAGCTGCCGTGACATCGTTAATTATGCCTCTACTTTCTTCAGTAAACAGTTCAGCAGTGATCTGATTCCGACGATGCGCACGCTCTTTAGCAGCAAGGCGAGGATTCAGTGCCTCGCTCGGGGCTTCTTCAGCTTGACCTCTGTCCACCCCTTCATCTCCTGGCTTAACCTTCTTACCCTTCGGAAACCTGACCCTCTTTTGCCTTTGAAACCAACCATCGCCAAAGTCAGTAAAATTAAAGACACAGCATCTAATGGCGAGTAAGGAAAGAGATTTCCAAAACTGATATGCACCAAAAAAAGATTAAAACAAAGTTAGTAATGGATACCAGAAGAATATATGCCCTTAAGGGTCCAAATATCAAGCACACTAATACCCTGTTTGTTTAATAAACATGAAGGGAACCCATTTTTCCATATTATGATAGAAAAACCATGAATTGTAAACTTCCATCAACAACACGTGACCGTACGATTTTATTTAACAATAAGAAATAAACCACGAAATGAAAATATGAACGACACGATGGCGAGGAAATATAGGAACTATTAAGGGCCATATGAACTGATATTGTGATACAACAGAATAAAAATTACAAACGTAGGCAGTTTCCATAAAGAGTATATGTCTAGAAACAAACAGAACTAATAGTAATTGAAGGAAACAGATATGATAAATAAGATGGAATTGGGAGGGAAATTGAAAACTGAGATTAGGGTTGAGAGAGAGGGAGTAGAGAGATTACGCGGGAGGTTTGTTGTCATCGTCGGCGTCGTCTTGGACGTCATAGATAGAACGCTTAAGGTTGGTGTGCGATGACTTCCCCTCCATTGTTGAAAGCACCGAGTAAGGTCGGTCTTCTCTTTCTTCTGTATATATATATTATTTATCAGGAAAAAAATTGAGAGAGAGAGAGAGAGAGAGAGTTTACGAATTAGGCAAGACGGAGCGGGGATTTGGCTTGGAACCGGACCAAGCTGGATGAAGACACGTGTCGACCCTCCACGGTCAAGATGTTACCACGCCGTTTATATGAAAAATGTTACAAAGCACGGACGCCCAGTGCACGAAAAGCACGAAACAATTTCTCGGTATTCTTCCGGTTTTTTTTTCTCTGAAGTCGGTATTCTTCCGGTTTATTCTCTCCCAGTTTATTCTCTCTATTTTTCATCCCGTATCTCTCTCTCTTCGAAGTTCTCTTCATCTCTCTCAGCTTCGGTTCTCCATCTCTCCCTTTTGGCTACTGCGATCAGTGGAGTCCGTTACACCTCACGTCCAGCTGCGCATGGTTTTCTCGCAGATGAATTTCTACACAGCTCAGACACAAAATCAAGCAACTCACACCAAGAATTTCTACACTTCGCCGCTGTCTAACTGCACATGCGGATCTTAAGGATTTATGGAGAGATCAATTAGTAGTGGCTAGTGATTTCAGAATCTGTTCTTCTAAACCCTCCTCATACTTGTTAACATGGTGGCATCTCAATTACCTGATTTTATCAAGACCCGCATTTGCAAACCATTGCAAACACAATTACTTTTTCTTGTAAACCCCAGGGATGCTGGAATTACAAATCACGTTGAGCTAGATTTTTCTGATTTATTTGGTCCTCTACCAGTTCAGTCTTCAATGGAAACAAATTGCTGTGATTCTGGTAACTCCATTTCAGTCTTCGTATGGGATGTGGGAGAAGAAGAGAAGACGTACTCGAGAGAGTGGGTTATGCAAGAGAAGAATAAACGATTTGGGGATTTAAGATGGGGTGTTCTTATTTGAGCGTTTTGTTTTCTGAAGAGAAGGCACGATTCGTACCATTTTATTTCATTTTATTTCGTATGCTTCGTGCTCCAACCGGAGGCTTCCCCGTAGCATCCCTCCGTTTAAAATTAAGGTGAGGCCCGTGAAGGAGTTGCGCTTAATTACATCAAGATTGAGTACAAGGTTATTCCGAACAATAATGTTACGTTCAATTGGAAAGTGTGTAAATGTAATGTAATTATTTTAAAAAAAAGTAATTTTTTATTAAAATCTATTTATGTATTCTATGATTATAAATATTATTTTTTTATTTTAAAATCTTAAAATCTGCTTGTAATAGCTAACCATCGAAATTTACATCGAGAGAGACCTTGTGGTTGACGTCCTCTTTGTGATGAAGTAATTTATGAAATAAGATGCTTTCTAGAGCTCTTGGCATTTTAAAAATAAACTTTTTGTTTCTATTTCAAGATTTTTAGTCTCCATTTGATTGCCAAAATATTGTAGGAATAAACGCACATGTCAAAAAATAAAAATTATGGGTTCAATGAATTGCTGCTTAGTAGTTGGTGAATTGGAGAAGAGCAGAGCTGGTCCTTGGATCCCAAGATAGGCATGGATGATTTGAGGCCTCCATTTTTCCAATGGTGATAATGTAGCGGCAATGAAAGTGGGCAATTTTCTTTTCCACCAAACAATCCATGTGAAAAACAAAACATTTTAGTATTTAAGAGTGCATATTTTCATACGTTGCTATATCTTCAACTTACGAAGAACCGACGTGTGATACAAACTATATTTATGCTTGCAAGATGTATCTACCCTTTGTTCAAGAACCTAGACAAGCAGTTTAGAGTCTAGACTGCAATGTATTATAAATTTCTGAAACTGAACAAGGAGTTCTCACAGCTATTTGTAAAGGATGAAAAAGTAATTGCCCCTAAAGGGGATAAATTTTTTAGGCTTGGGCTAGACTGAGCAGGCCCAGGCCACGTAGTCCAGACAACATACATTAAGAGTGGAAGAAGATGCGCCGAGCATGAAGCTCCACTAAGAGTAAGGGAAACTGACACACCACGATTAAGATATCAGGAACAACCTTGACAACCAAGAATCAACAGCAACGCAATTTGGGGCATCGGACAAATGGCCGACAACACATGCATGGAGTGTCACAACTTTGTTCGAGTGCCGATGGTTGGACTTGCCTGATCGTGGTCACATCGCATTAAATGAAAGACAACATTGAGCATGGCATGACACAGACTGAAGTGTTAGTGGTCGCCATGATTAGGCATAGTTGCCTTGCCATCTAACAAAAGGCTAGTATAGCACGCAACTAGAGTACGAGAGACACCCCACGATCCAACTAACGGTTATGGACAACACTTCCCTGAATTCCTTCATTAGAATATCACTGATCTGAACAAGTATATAAATGTCCAATCTCATCTTCTTGGGGTCTCTCACTCTCTCTCTTTGAGTTAATTAATTGTTTTTATCTCCATTCGATTTGATTTATACTCTTTAAATCTAATTTAAGCATTAGAGGTATCTCAACTATTCTAAATCCCTCATTTTCTGTTTCGACAGTTTTTCAACTAAGCCTAAGAACATGGAGTTGTGATTTTGGTGATTGAGATTCTTCGAGCCATTGAACCCTTGTTACCATTTTGAATAATTCGGTTTAACGTAACTCAGCAGTGGATCTATGTTGTCAATGGTCTCTCTCAATTGACAAATACAACTTTTTTGAGGAGCAGCTTCTGGAGAGACTCGAGATTCAAAGCCATCTCCATCAAATTGGTTATGTCAATCGTCCATCTCCCGCTTCCTTTGCCCTTCAAGCTCTAATATCCCAACCGCCTTATGCTTAATTTTGGCTTTTCATTATTTTTACTGGACTGGTCGTAGGGCCGACTCAATAGATTCTGAGACCTAAGGCGATAAGTTAAAACGGGGCTGTTGATGTCATGTTTTGCAGCTAGTGCAGTTCTAGAGCAGCCCATACTGTAAGAACCTATCATATAGAAAAAGAGGGAACCTTAGTGGCCGAGAGACCCCTCTAATACCAAAGTCAAGTAGGAATGACGAAAATAAAAATAGATAGTGGAGATGAGAGAAAGTGTAACATGTGTTCTTATAGAGTGTGGCCCGATTTATACGTTGCCCAGGGTCCTACTTGTTGAGGGAGAATGATGAAGATGTCATATTTGTGTCAATTTAGTCATCATTTATTTCACTGTGTCAGGGTGCTAAGTCTCACTCGAGAAGGATTATTGAGGGAAGTCAAAGAATGAATGTCTTGTCGAAGCCAACTCTGTTATCCAATTTTGACCGTTGAGTGCTTGAGATTTTCGGTTCGGATTAAATGTGGTGTGCTTCCGGCCTAATCAACATTGAATGCAGCGTACTTGTACGTTGACCCACATTTAATGCGATGTGCAAGAGTCATTTCCATCCCCTCAGCTTTGAGACGTTTCTTTGCCACAGGATTGTCCTCCTAGGTCGGGCTATAATACCACATATGATAAGGATAAGGGTGGGTGGTGTATGGGATCCCAAATTGTTTGGGAGAAGAAATTATTGCTCTTTATAAGGTTCCAATAGGGCTTCAATTGTATCATTGGCCAATCCTTTTATAGTATAGGTCATGTGGTTTGGGTTTTCCATTGAGGCGTTACAAATGGTATCAGAGTCTATCCCAACTAGAAATATGGAATTTGAGCCGTGCCACCTACGAGGAACAGGCTTGACGGGGACGTCGGGCATTTAAGGGGAATAGATTGTAATACCACATATGATAAGGATAAAAGTGAATGGTGTATGGGATCCCACATTACTTGGAAATGAGAATTTATTGCTCTTTATAAGTTTCCAATGGGTCTCCAATTATATCATTGACTAATCCTTTTGGAGTATAAGCCATGTAATTTATTGGAACGTTACACGGGTGCAGTTGAGAATCGATTTTTTTCAATTTTTGATGTTAATGTCTATTTGTTTAGTTTAAATAATTTATTTTTTAAATATATATATATATATACTTTTTTTTTAGTAATTTCTTAAGCTTTCTTTCACTATAGAACCTAAGGGCAACTGCCCACTCGTCTTATGGGAGAGCCGGCTCTGATTGGTCGCTATTATATTAGGACATCCTCATCCTTATCGAATCTCCTTCAAAGAGCATTCTCATTGGTTTGACTAAAATTTAAAGTCAAAAAGTATAAATATGCACATATATATATAAAAAAAAAAAAAATTGTCATATTTGATCAAAATTGAAGAGAAAGAAGCGGAAAAATGGAATAAAAATATTTTTTATCTTCAAAAGTTTGGCTAATTCCTTCAAAAGTGTTTAAATTTGAAGGATTATTATTCACTTTTGAAAACAAAAAGTACTTTTATTCTTTTTTTCCATTTTTTCCTCCTCATTTTTGATCAAATATGATTAAAAAAAATTTGATATGTGTGCAAATTTACACTTTTTGACTTTAAATTTTAGTCAATCCAAAGAAAATACGCTAATATGTATTTGGCTCATAAATCGAATGAAAAATTACGTTTTGGTTATTTACAATCACTTTATTCTTTAGATATTTTGATTAATAAAAAAATATTTAATATTAAAAAAATAATACAATTAATGAAATGCATAAAAAGAATATGCAAAATGCATACACATAAATTTTTTGTTTAAAAGGTGCTGCTTGCAGCAATAAACAAAGTTCAAACAAATAATGTGAGAAACAATGAACCTTTCCTCTCTAGCTCACTTCACAATTTGCTAGACGTTTCCCTCGCTCGATCTTGTCGAATCAGCTCAACACTCTAGAGTTCAAAAGCTATTTCGTCGCTCTGCAAAGCTGACTAAACTCGTCCTTCCTAGCAGCAAACACCAAACCCTCTCTCCCCTCATCCTCTTTTCAACCCCTAAAACCCTAACCAGCACCTCCTAACAATGTTGTATCCTCCACTACCAAGGACGACTACTTTGCTGCCACCCACCACCTTTCTAACATCGCCTGCCATGACTTCTACCTATTGCGAACCCTCAACAAGCTCCAACTCTGTGTCACCTCCGAGCTCGTCCTCTGCGCCTGCTCCCCCTCTCCCTTGGAGTGGCATCGCTTCTTCAACTGGGCTCGGACCCAGCCCAACTATCGCCCTACCACCATCGAGTTCGAGGAGCTCGTCAAAACCCTAGCCTGCTCCCAGATTTACCAGACCATGTGGAAGCTCCTCCATCAGATGATTTCTCTCTCCCTCAATCCCCCCCCCAAAACGGTGTCGTTCCTGATCGAACAGTACGACAAGCATGGCCTTGTAGACCAAGCTGTCGAGATCTTCAACAAGTCGAAAAAATCTCTAAATTGCCCCCATACCATCGAGATCTACAACTTCCTCCTCTTCTCCCTCTGTGAAGCCAAGCTCGCCCCCATACCTACGCCTTGATCCGTTGCATGATTCGCAAGAGGCTCGTCCTCAACACGCGCACATACGCCATCCTCATGAACGCGTGGTGCTCGGCCAGTAAAATGAAAGAGGCACTCAAGTTCCTTGTCGATATGAGCCGGAAGGGTTTTAATCCCCCAGTGCGCAACTGCGACCTCCTAATCAAGGGCCTGTTAAACGCGGGATATCTCGAGTCGGCAAAGGATATGATGACCAATATGGTGAAGGAAGGCTTCATGCCCGACGTCGTAACCTTTAACTCCCTAATCGAGTCTATATGTAAGTCTGGTGAGGTCAATTTTTGCATTACTCTTTACAATGAAGTGTGTAGATTAGGGCTTTCGCAGGATAACAATACATAAAAGATTCTGATATCGACAGTATTGAAGGTAGGGAAGGTGGATGAGGCCTTTAGGCTATTGAATGACTTAATTGAGGATGGGCATAGACTGTTCCCAAGCTTGTATGCGCCGGTGATTAAGGCAATGTGTAGGAGAGGACAGTTCGATGATGCCTTTTGCTTCTTTTGTGATATGAAGGCAAAGGGGCACCCGCCAAATAGGCCAATGTATACCATGTTGATAACGATGTGTGGGAGGGGAGGGAAGTTTGTGAAGCCTGCTAATTATTTGGTGGAGATGACGGAGTTTGGTTTGATGCCCATATCCCGATGTTTCGATATGGTCACTGATGGGTTGAAGAATTGCGGGAAGCATGATCTAGCTCAGAAGATTAAGCAGTTTGAAGTTAATGTCTGTAGAAGTTAATGTCTGGGGCATTTGATGCGTAACACTCTTGATATAACTGTTAGTAGCATGATGTGGTTGATAAGGAGCAGTTTCAAGTATCTTGTCGGAGTATTTATGAAATACGTGGAAGGCTGCAATTCATTTTGGAAGTCACCATACCTAGTCGAGTCTGAGATGAGGATGCCTTTAGTTTAGTATGGAAGGGTGCATATCGGAAAATTTAAAAACTTTTACTGATTTTACGATCTATTGATTGATTCTTTTATCTTGGTTTTGACAATAGTTTGTGCTATCACGATAATACCGAAAAGTTTACAAAACCATGCCCATTTTATGATCTATTGATTGATTCTTTATACATGTTAGTGTACTTTTAGTTTGTAGTGTTGGAAATTGAAATGTATATCTCTCCTGCTATCTTGAACTAGGATTTGAATTTAAGATGCGTTAAAGATCATAACTTGTCGCTAGGGCTGCAAACGATCCGATCAAAGACGAGTTCGAGTCGAGTCGAGTCGAGCTAGACTCAAATAACTCGAGTTCGAGTTCGAGTCGAGCTGAGAGTTTGCCGAGTCGAGTTGAATTCGAGCCGATCAAAGACGAGCTCGAGTCAAATCGAGTTATTTATCGATCTTTGTTTTTACTCTCTAACGAACGAGCCGAACTTAGTCGAGTAATTATTCAAGTTTCTTACTCTTTATAAATATTTGACTCAATAATTTTTTTGTGAACTTAATACATTATTATTGTAAAGAAATAAAATGCTACTTCTACATAAAGTAACAAAATATATTACTTATACAAAATATCAAAAATAATATATATAATACAGAAAATATATATAATAAAAGAATATATGTAAGAATATATGCAAGATTATATATATATATAGAAATATTACGAGTATTGTTACGAGATCAAAACGAGTCGAATCAAGTTTATACGAATCTTGTTCACGAATACAAATCGAGTTTATACGAGTCGAGTCGAGATTATACGAGTTTAGCTCATTTAATATTCGAACCAATATTAGTGCTCACGAATAACTCATTTATTAAACGAATCGAGTTCGAATCGAGTTTATACGAGTCGAATTCAAATTGTTCACGAGCAGCTATGTTCGTTTGCAGCCTTACTTGTCGTTATATCACTTCATTATGCAATTGAACTGGGGATGAGATGATATCTTGCCGCTAGGCATTCACCCAGGACTTTCGTGTGCATGCAAGTCTGGAAACCGTTTATTCATCAATCAACAGGCAATCTATTGTTGAGGCATTCCATTGAAAAGACGCATTGTTACTTGTTTTCAGTATGTTGAAACTTTAAAGCTTGATTGAAGTGCCATAACTTCATGCAAAGTCTGATCCATTAATGTAAATGGGTTGATATAGTCAACAGTGTTGCATGATGGCAGCATCTAACAATTGCACCGAACCAGTTCAGATTTTGTTGGGTTTTGTAGCATCAATTCAGTGAAAGATGAAAGATAGGGTAGTTTAAACCACCATTGAGAGAAATATAAAAGTAAGAGATTGATTCATTTTAATTGGATTTCTCAGTCCATGGGGATGCTAGCAGATAAACGCAGATAGCCTCTAAACAGGAGAAAAATGGGTCTTGGTAAATGCAGATATTCTTTTAGTATGTTATGTCAATAACTTTCTTGCACTTGTCTTATACTCAAAATGTCGATATGAGTTTAAATTTACTTTGATTGGAGAAGGCAGAATCTTTGACATAGAATTGTCCTTTTTCAAAGAATTGGAACTAGAAATGAGAACAAGAATTCCACTTGGGACTGCACATTCACCCGAACAATAGAAAAGGGGTAGTGGCATTCACTCATGATCTACTAAAGGGAAGTAGCTTCATTGGTTCGAATCCAAGTCGTGAGATAGTGTCATGCTTCTTTGCGAGGTAGGTTTTATTTTATGATCTTGAAACACTTGTTGGTGCAGAATCTAGGTTATATTGCTTAGTGTTAGAATCTAATAATGTCAAACAATGTTATTATTTATCTTCTTTGATATTTGTTTTACAGCCAAATGGGATCTGGACAAGTGGCTATGCACGGCTTGCTGAAGACTCATCTGATGAGATGAGGTGTGTGCTGGTCACGTGAGGTTAAAGAAGTAGATATTTGTACTGTGAAGTGTTTTAGTCCGCCGGATCAACTGCACGTGTCATCATCATCTCATATATATATATATATATATAATAGTGAGATGGATTATTACGATCTGAGAATTCATTTTGGTTATTCTCAATATTAGCAGTTATCAAGAGAAGAGAAATAAAGCGATTGTGAGAAACAGAGGAAATGAGAGTTAGGGTTTTGCTTCAAATGAAATAGAGAGAGGTTTTCTTGTATTCTTGTGCTTGAAGCTTAAGAATACTCGTGTACAAACTTTGTGGCTTTACAGATTCATCAATAAGATCTATCTTTGAGGCTGTTCTTGTCGTGGATGTAAGCCATTAGAGTCGAACCACGTAATCGATGTGTTCTTTTTCATTTACTTTACTGTTTTTATATTTCTGCTGTTTAATCTTGTTATCTTTAATTTCTTGGTCCTGGATCTGTTAAATCTGAGACTTGCGAAACCCTAGGTTAATTTTATTGTCAGATCTTGGAATATTTCTTGTTAAACAGAAAGGGAAATCGTCTTATCGTTTAACAATTTGTATCAGAGTTTAGGTTTCAAATGGGAACCACTAAGTTTGACATAGAAAAGTTCAGGGGGGATAATGACTTTGGCCTTTAGAGAATAAAAATAAAGGCCCTGCTTGTCCAACAGAACTTGCAAGATGCCCTCATGGGACAAAAGAAAAAGAGTTCATCTTCTTCTGAAGCTGGTAAGGAGAAAGTCTCTAAAGACATCCTCCAAAAGTCACATAGTGCCCTAATACTGTCTCTTGGGGACGAGGTCCTGAGAGAAGTAGCTAATGAAGAAATAGCTACGGGAATTTGGCTAAAATTGGAAAATTTATACATGATTAAGTCTTTGACTAATAGACTGCATAAAAATAACTCACATCTACACTTTCAAGATGACCTTTAGGACTACCATGGGGCAGCATCTTGATGATTTTAACAAGATCATTTTAGATCTTGCTAACATAGATATTAAAGTTGAGGATGAGGATCAAGCCATCATACTGCTGAACTCTTTAGATTCTTCTTACCTTAGTTTAAAGGAGACAATGATGTATGGTAAGGACACTCTTTCCTTAGAAGAAGTTCAGTCTGTCCTACACACTAAAGAACTTCAAAATAAGGTAGAAACCAAACAATAACAGAGTGATGGGCTTTCTGTTAGGGGAAGAACAGAAAAGAAGGGCATGAAGGACAAGGGAGAAAACATAAGAAATAGGTCTAAATCTAAGGGAAATCAACTAAAATATTTTATGTGCCATAAAAAATGGCATTTCAAGAGGGATTGCCCTAATAAGAATTATAGTCAAGGGAATAAAGTAAAAGTGGAAGGGGACGCATCTGTGGTATTAGAGGGATATGAAAGTGCTAAGGTATTAAATGTATCTGAAATAGATTCAGGTAATGAATGGATTTTGTATTCTAGATGCTCATTCCACATGTGTCCTATTAAGGAGTGGTTTGAAACCTTGTTTGAGGTGGATGGAGGTTCTGTAATTCTAGATAATAATAAGTCCTACAAAATCATGGGAATATGGTCTATTAGGCTGAAATTGCATGATGGTATGATTAGACTGTTGGAAGAAGTCAGATTTATACTTGAACTAAAAAGGAATTTGATTTCTCTAGGTATGCTTGATCAGTTAGGCTATGCCTTTAAGTCTGAGGCAAGGAAAATTAGAATTACTAAAGGCTCTCTTACTGCCATGATAAGGGTAATAAAAAAAGGGCTATATACCTTAGTTGGTAAGACCATAACTGGAGAAGTATCCTCTATTCAGAATACTATTGATAATAAATCTATGCTCTGGCACAGAAAATTAGGGCACATTAGTCAAAAGGGTCTCATTGAATTGAAAAATCAAGGTCTGTTAAAGGATACAAATCTGAATAATTTGCCTTTCTGTGAAGATTGTATCTATGGGAAGACAAAGAGAGTTAGTTTTAAGAGGGCAACCCACTTGACTAAACAGCCTCTGGATTATGTACATTTTGATCTATGGGGGCCTTCTAGAATAGTCTTACATGGTAGAGGAAGCTATTTTCTCTCCATCATTGATAACTATTCAAGAAGGGTATAGATTTACATTCTTAAACATAAAAGTGATACATTTGAAAAGTTTAAAGATTGTAAATCTCTTGCTGAGAATCAGATAGGAAGAAAACTTAAAACCCTAAGGAGTGATAACAGATTAGAGTTCCTATCAACTGAATTTAATGATTTATGTAGTAAGAAGGGGATTCTTAAGTACAAAACTGTGAGGGAAACCCCTCAACAAAATGGTTTGGCTAAGAGGATGAATAGGACCATTTTAGAGAGGGTGAGGTGCATGTTGTCTAATACTAGTTTAGAAAAATCCTTTTGGGCAGAGGCTACCCACACAACAGTACATTTAATTAATAAATGTCATTCCTCTGCAATAGGGTTCAAAACCCTACAGCAATTGTGGTTTGGGAAACCTCCCAATTATGATTATCTGAGAATTTTTGGTTGTGTTGCTTATGCACACTCTAAAACAGATAAATTAGACCTTAGGGCTCTAAAATGCATTTTTGTGGGGTATCCTGAAGGGGTTAAGGGGTATAAACTGTCGGTTGATGAACCAGGTACAAAAATGCATTTTAAGTAGGGATGTGACTTTTAATAAATTCCAAATGGCTAAAACACAGAAATTAGATTCAGACCAAACCCAAGTAAAGCCTTAAGATGGTGTCCAGTTTGAGGTGGAGCAGGTAAATCCTACTCCAAAACCTCAATCTGGTCTAGACAAAAACTTTGAGGCTACAACTCAGAGGTATTAGACCAGGAAGAACTTGCCTCTTATAATTTGGTAAGAGACAGGAAGAAAGTGACTAGGGATGTAAATGGTCCGGTTCGGTCTGGTCCGGTCCAAAAATTTTGTTAACTGGTTCCATTCGGTTCAAGAACTCTCTCATTCTAGACCGAACCGAACTCTCATTCGGTCTATACCGGTCCAGTCCAATTCGATCTAGAGGCGGTTCGGTCTGATCCAGTGGTATCCCATATGATTTAATGAGCTAAATTTAATCTAAAATTTTACAATGATCAAATATTTTTTTTTATCCAAATTTAATTATTTTCAGCCTAATTTACATATTTATCACATATTTAAATAAAAAAATATTAAAAAAATTTACTCTTAAAAAAATGGCAAAAGAAAAATAATCTAAATAAAAAAATAAGAAAAAAATATTACTAATAACACTATTACATTAGTATATGATATATTTATATGTTAGTAAATAGTGATAAATTAGTAATAATATATTAAATAATAATAATACACTTATTACTTATAAATTATCACTAATACTCTATATAGATATATTATAATTTATATTTTTATATTACAACTAGTCAAGCACTATAAATTATAATATGTTAATAATATAAGAGTATATATTAATATGTTAATATATATTATATATTAATATGTTATTATATTAATCTATATTAATATTAATATTATAATTTATATAGTATTATTTATATATACATATATAAAAATAAAAAAAATATGGTGGGGGTTCGGTCTGGTCTGGTTTAGGCAGAGAAATCCCCTAGACCGGGACCGGACCGGAATTATTCGGTCCATTTATAAATTGGACTGGTCCAACCGGTCCGGTCCGGTCTGCCAGTCCGGTTTGATCTTTTTACAGCCCTAAAAATGACTATTAAACCACCTCAAGGTATGGTCAAGCTGAACTTACAATTTTTGCTTTAACTATAGCAAATGAGGTGGTTTACCTGGGACCTATAAGAAGCTATTGCTAGCAAGGAGGCATCCAAATGGATACTTGTTATGCATGAGGAAATTGAGTTCCTTAAGAAAAATAAAACTTGGGTATTAGTTACAAAACCAAAAGGAGTTAAATTAGTTGGATCCAAATGGATCTATAAAATAAAAGAAGGCATACCAGAGGTAGAAGGTACTAGGTATAAGGCTAAGCTAGTGGCTAAGGGTTTTATCCAAAAAGAGATAATTGATTTTAATAAGATCAAGTATATTTACTTAAATATCTCTTTATGGTTTAAAACAGTCACCTAGATATTGGTATAATACATTTGACACTCACATGCTTAAAACTGGTTTTAAAAGAAGTTATTATGATAGTTGTGTCTACTATAAAGATGTAGATGGAATATTAATATATCTCTTGTTGTATGTAGATGATACGTTAATAGCTTGTAAAAATTCTAGTCTAATAAAACAAGTACATGTTAAAATCAAAATTTGATATGAAGGAACTAGGACCTACAAGTAGAATTTTAGGAATGAATATAATAAAGGACAGGTCAGAAAAATGTTTGTACCTGTCCTAGAAAACATATATTTCTAAAGTCCTTAAAAAATTTGGTATTGAACACACTAAAGCTGTAAATACACTTTTGGACCAGTACTTTAAATTGTCAGTTACCCAGGCACTAGTACTGAATCAGACATAGAGTATATGCAACAAAACCCCTATGCTAGCATAGTGGAAAGCATTATGTATGCAATGGTCTGTACAAGACCAGATTTTACATATGCAGTTAGTGTTATAAGTAGATTATGGGCAACCTTGGAAAGCCTCATTGGCAGGCTATTAAATGGGTGTTGAGGTACCTTAATGGTACCACAAATCTGGATGTGAAATAAAAAGTTTTGTAGACTCCGATTATGCTAGTAGTATAGATACCAGGAAATCCCTAATAGGGTATGTGTTTACTGCTTTTGGGAGGCTATTAGTTGGAAATCAAATTTACAATCAGTTGTAGCTTTGTCCACAACTAAGACCGAATATATAGCTATGACAGAGGCAATAAAGGAGGCCATATGGTTACAAGAGATTGCAAAAAAGTTAAGTATTTTTGGTGGAAATATCATTGTTTATTGTGATAATCAAAGCACTATACACTTAGCTAAAAATCAGATATTCCATAAAAAGTCTAAGCATATAGATGTTAAACTTCATTTTGTAAGGGACATTATAGAGTCTGGGAAAATTGGAATAGAAAAGGTTTCTACTGAAAACAATCATTTAGATATGATGACTGAGTCCCTGCCTTCAACTAAATTCAGACATTGTCTAAATTTAATTAGTATAAGCACTGTTGGGGGTCCCTATTAGAGGGATAATTGCAAGAACAACCAATATGAGGTTAGAAAAACTTAGTAAACTTTGTTTGCCAAGATGGAGATTGTTAGGATCTAATAATGTCAAACAATGTTATTATTTGTCTTATTTGATATTTGTTATACGGCCAAATGGAATCTGGACAAGTGGCTATGCACGGCTTGCTGAAGACTCATCTGATGAGATGAGGTGTGTGCTGGTCACGTGAGGTTAAAGAAACAAGTGTTTGTGCTGTAAAGTGTTTTAGTCCGCTAGATCAACTACACGTGTCATCATCATCTCATATATATATATATATATATATATATATATATAAGTGTAATAGTGAGATGGATTATTACGATCTGAGAGGTCATTTTTGCTATTCTGAATATTAGCAGCTACCGAGAGAAGAGAAATAGAGCGATTGTGAGAAACCGAGGAAATGAGAGTTAGGGTTTTGCTTCAAGTGAAAGAGAGAGAAGTTTTCTTGTACTCTTGTGCTTGAAGCTTAAGAATACTTGTGTACAAACTCTGTGATTTTACAAATTCATTAATAAGATCTATCTCTGAGGTTGTTCTTGTCGTGGATGTAAGCCATTAAGGCCGAACCACGTAATCGATGTGTTATTTCTCATTTACTTTACTTTTTTTATATTTTTGTTGTTTAATTTTGTTATCTTTAATTTCTTGGTCCTGGAATTGTTAAATCTGAGACTTGCGAAATCCTAGGTTAATTTTCTTATCAAATTTTGAAATATTTCTTATTAGACAGAAAGGGAAATCGTCTTATAGTTTAACACTCGGGATAGCAACTTTTGCATGGCTGAATTACTGTTTGATTTGGAGTTTCCATATGAACCAGAGTTAGAGGAGGCGGGATTGGAAGATAGTAATAATTCGTATAAGCATAAATTAGAAGCATATACGCTTCTTGTTAAACTTTGTAAAGAATATGGTAGAGGTCAAGAAAAGAGATGGGGCAAGGTAAGTAGCATTTTGGGTGGAATGAATGGTTTACTGGTGTTAGTGCTTCAAATAGTACAATATATGCGTGTTCTTCTTGTAAATGTTTTCGATGCCAAATGCTTGTAAACAGCTTAAATTAGTATTTTCCTGGCCCATAATACGTGATAAACTTGGCAATTGTGATGCCTGCTTTAGTGATGCTATTCCTCGCGGGTATGGTGGCTGGCATTCATGTTCGAGGCTAATGATTCAACTATGAGAAGAAAGCTAGCCACTCGACCATCGAGTTGAGTCTAGATTCTAGTTAAGGATGTTTCATCCGAATTTCAGATTTGGAAATTTGAAATCTGAATTCAAAATTTTTTAAACTTTTTGTAAAAAAAAATCAAAAGAATTAAAAAATAAATAAAATTTCAAACAGAGTCGAATACATGAACAAGCCTAATTTTAGTCAGAGAAACGGACACATGCTTGAGAGAAAGACCTTTACGCTAGGTTTGGCAATAGTGAATATCTCATATATTTTTATAATATTTTATTATTATTTATTATATAATTTTTAATTACTAATCATTGCTTTTTTTTATTATTTAATATTTTTTTTATTATTTATTACTTTTTAACTATTATTCATAATTCTTATTAACATTTCTCATTATCCAAATGAATTACGTCTTTGTGCGAGTATGACATACAGTTTATTCCATCCTAACAACTTTTGCTAGAGTGCTCGTAGCTGCATGTCAATACGTCTTTTTCGATCGGCCGTTTGCGCAGCAATTATGACGGCCCCTGGAGTTGGAGGGAAGCCGGAAAAGGACGTTCCCACTTTCTGACCTAATTCTTCTTGCTCTTAGAGCATTAGACCAGCCAGACCCTTTGCTCTTGTTTGTATGTTTTAATTCGATTTGCATCTAAAAACTAACGCTTCTTCATCCAATCTTATCGCCTAAAGAAACGTTGCTCCTTGAGTTTAGAGCTTGAGGAGCGTGAGTTTATTATATTCATGTGTTTCTCTCCTTTTTTTTTTTTTTTTTTTTTTTTACCAATAAAACCGTGCGATTAACAAGAAGAGGTTGGTGAGTGTCGGGTGAGCTTCCTTCATCTCTAAATCCAAAATTGAAATGGACGAGCGTTATCACGAGATTGCAGCATTCAGTTCCAGTGTATTTAATGAACCAGAAATGATATAATTATTATGTATTCACAATATTTTCATAACTTATTTTTTAATTTAATTTTTAATTTTACTTAGTAATTAAGAATGTAAATATTAATAAATTTATATTTTTTTAGTGATTATAAATATTTAAAAAATACTAAAATTTTTATAAAAAATAAAAAAACACTGTTATATTAATAAATTATAAAAATATCGTAAAAATAATTGTATGTATATCAGTGCTCTTAATAAACATGTACACGCGTTAAGCATTTGTTGGTAACTTGGGTTGCCTAATGTGGAGAAGGCATGGACCCATTAGACGAGTCAATCTTGTGCTCGCTTTTCGGCTAAGTAAGGTGCGGTTTGACACTGAAATCAAATGAAAACTAAATAAATTATTATTAAATAATTATTTTTTAAAATTATTATTGTTTTGAAATTTAAAAAAAATTTATTATATTATATTTCAATATTTATAAAAAAGAAATTAATAAAATAAGATGAAATATATTTATTAGGTAAACGGAACTTAAGCCTACAATTAGTTTTTTTTTTTTTTCATTAATTTTATGGAAGTTTCAATTAATAAATTTATTAGTAAAAGACGAATGAGCCCTCCTTGCATAAAATTTTGCTTGGACCATTTTATGGCCACGTCACCTTCCATTTGGGCCACTTTTTCTTTCTTCTTTTTTTGTTCCTTTTTTCCCTTTTGTCCGCTAATCACATTATTTATTATTAATTTTCTTTTTTCAAAGAGAAAAATCTTCTTGTTAGATTTAACAGCAATATATGGTGAACAGTTAAATGACAAAATGATAGCTTACTATATGAAGGAAAAATAATTTTCTCGGGATATAATCTGTATAAATTTATTTTAAATAATTTATTTGATTTTCTATCCTGTACGCTACTTTTCAAATTAAGAATGAGACGATGCACTGAATATACTGTAAAGATGTCTTTCATGAATATTTAAAAAAATATATATAAAAATACGACTAATTCTTTATTTAGTTTTATCACAACTTAATACCTAAGCTAAGTGGCTCAAATGCATTGATGATATACTCTCAACATAACTTTTTTATTTTTTAGTTATTTGTTTCTTTCAAAAAGAAAAAACATAACTTTTTTTTTTATTTCCTTTAAAAAAAAATAGGTCTTTATTATTATTATTTTTTTAATTTTCAATACAAATATTTTCTTGTCGTAACAAGTTGTATTTAAGGTATTGGTCCCACTTTTAGTTATAGGATCAAGATTATGGGTGTAAGAAATTCGGTCCGAACCTATGAATTGGACCAAATTAGCTGTCTTGAATCAAACATGATCAGACTTGAGTATAACATGATCCAGTCCGATCCAATTTTTTTAAGAACCGAATATTTTTTGCTCGGTCCCAGTCCAAGGGATTTCTTTCCCTGGACTGGACTAGACTGGACCGAATACCACAATTTAAAAAAAAAATATATTATATATATATGATATATCCTATAAGTAATAGTATATAATATTAATATTAATATATATTAAGAATTGTAGTATAACATATTAATATATAATATATATTCTTATAATATTAACATATTATAATAATTTTAGTATAAAAATATAAATTACAGTATATTTATATATAGTATTAGTAATCAGTTAATAACTTATAAGTAATAAGTGTATTATTATTATTTAATATTTTATTATTATATAAACTTTTAAGAGTAAGTTTTTTTTTAATTTTTTTTATATTAAATATGTGATAAATACATAAAACGAACTGAAATAATTAAATTTGAACAAAAAAATAGATTTGATTATTGCACGATTTTAAACTAAATTTAGCCTATTAAATCATATCAGATGTCCTTAGACTAAACTTGGACTGAATTGGACCGAACTGGTTAGACCAAATAGAAGTTCGGTCCGGTTTAAGATGGGAAAACCTTATGATCGAATGAAACCGATCCATAACTTTTTCAAATCGAACTGGACCGTTTACACTCTTAATCAAGATCACCTAGAACTCATAATATAGAAAGAGAGATGCAATAATACAATTTTTGAGTCATATAAAATTATAAATTGATTAAGAATCAAAACATCTTTTCTTTTATTTTTTGTAGAGAAAAATTTGTGGATCAAATTCATATACTTGTAAAAAAAAAAAACCAAATAACATTGAAATTCAGGAAGATTTATTATTATTATTATTATTATTATTATTATTTTCTATTATTCATATCAGTCAGTCTACAACAACCCATTCTAAATACCAAATCATCTCTTCCGTCACAAAATTTGCATTACTTTCAAAGTACCCAAGTGTTTGAAGTTTGAACTCCATATTTCCTTTTTATGATGTCTCTCTAATTTCTTGTTTAAAACAAAAAAAAAAAGAAAAAGAAAAGGAAATTGGTTTTTAAACGCGCGTTACTTTCAGAAGCACGCAAAATTTGTGACAAAAGAGGAGATTTGGGATTTAGAATGTGTTGTTGCAGGCTGATTGATACGAATAACAGAAAAATTAAATGGAATAAAATAGTTAATCTTTTTAAATATTAAATATATATTATCTAGTATTTTTTAAATTTTAGATTTTTTAACAACTAATACGAATTTTACGGACAAATTCTTTCCCACGCGCTGCCAACGAGAAATACCTACACCAGAAAGTAGAAGATCGAAATTGATTGCCTGTTGATTCTGAGCGTGTTATACACGCATCTGAAGGAGGGTCAGCTTCATGATTTTCAAGTAAAAGAAAAGGTAGGAAGTAAATGCTTTAAAATAGTATGTTGAAACTTGAGACTCAAGTGTATAGGGTGTGTTTGTCTCGCCTTGCACTCTGTGTTTTATATATTTCTATTGATGGCCATAGAGCGTCTCTTGCTCTTCGGCTTTAATGGCGTGAGAGACCGTACTGGGAGTGTGTGTGTATATGTACGGTCCCTCAGTAACCGTATGTAAAATCCTTCAATCTTTGCATGCTTCACCAACTCCTCACAAAGAAAACCCAGAATCCAAACAAGATGATTTTTACCGGAATGAAATGCGATTGAAATGCTCTCACATCATCACATACAGAAACCACATTCATTTCAAATTCTGGGCAAAAACCAGATGATAGAAAGTGGTAATCTCTTATGGGTGTTTGTTTTTTAGCCTCTTTGAATCAATATATATGATGTGGGTTTTCTGATTCTGGGGATTGATTAGTTTGTCCTCTCATTCTTGCTACGTTTGTTCATATTTTTCTCTCCTTGTTTGTTTGATATTTGAAAAAGAGGAGAGATTGGAGAAAATGATGAAGACTGATGAAGAGCTTGAAATGTTGTTGGGTGAGATCCCTCATGCAACATCACACAATATCCATCATCATCTGCATCATCAACATGATATTACTCGTCGTAACGATCGTGGTCAAGGACCATTTATAAGTCAGAGAACTCATGGCATGTATGGTATGTATGATGATAACCCGTCATGTCAGTATAAGCATTCATGTGCATCCTCTCCTGTAAGTGGGTTGTCTTTGCATTCAGATGGCTCTTCCTCAACATTGTGTTCTGGTGGGAATCCTCTCTCTGACAACGGATCACCTACCCCGCCTCCAATAGAAGAGCCTAAACCCCATTTGCCTTTTGTAATTTCCCATTACCCAGATGGATTATGGTTGGATTCTAAAATGCCCGATTCATCTGTTAAAATGAAGACCAGCGGGAGTTTGATTGATGAAGTGAATCTTTGTAGAAATCTTAGTAAAGTGTATATTGGCAATGGAAAAGAGGATTTTTCAAATTCGAGACACTTCTTGGTAGACAGGGACAGACTTCTCTCTGGCGATTATATTGATGAATATGGGAACTGTGATAATGGCAGGAGAGGATCTTCTGGTTATGTGGGATTTCAATCCCCTGTTCCAGCACGTGCTACAAGTTTTGACGGTCGGAGGGGTTTGGCAATTTCAGGATTGCAGCCGGAATATGAAATGGGTAATTCATCAGGGTCAAGATTGTCGCCCAGACACCCTGGTAATTATTTTCCTGATTTTGGCTACTGCAATGGCTCGACAAATCTCCCAAGGCCAAAAACAAAAGAGCAGACAGACAACTATTTTCTTTCAAATCTCCCTACTTCTTTGAGTGGATTGCCAATGGTTGGGTCTCCTTTCTGTGCAAGGCAAGACGGGATGAATTTGAAGGAAGAAGCAGGTGTACCAACTCTGCCCAATTCCCTTCCAATGGCGAATATGAGTGTTAAAAACATGCTACTTTTTGGCCTGCCCTTTTCCAATTGTAGGACTATGGCATCCTCAAACCTTAGCATCCCACAAGCAGATCTTGAGTCTCTTACTAATGAGGAGAGCTTCATTATTCAAGGTGAAGCTTTAAATCATCAAGTCAATATGGGATTTGATTGTTCAAGGGGTCAGATTAGGGATGCCTCGCATGAAATTGGTGTGAGCAAGCGTGTAGGAAGGTCACCTCTAGATAGTTGGCATCACAGTGAAGTAATTTGTGATACTACTCGGAGTGCAAGGGTATATTGCCCATTCTCTCTACCACCTAGTTATAACTCCTTGGCTGAAGACCAAGGGTACATATATTTACTAGCAAAGGATCAGCATGGTTGTCGCTTTTTACAACGGATTTTTGATGGGGGTACACCAAAGGATGTGCAAATAGTATTTAACGAGATTGTAAACCATGTTGCTGAACTTATGATGAATCCATTTGGGAATTACCTTATGCAGAAGTTGTTGGATGTTTGTAATGAAGAACAGAGAAAGCAGATACTGCTCATGGTAACTGAAGAACCAGGGCAGCTTGTCAGAATCTCTTTAGACCCTCATGGGTAAGTCGTGAACATAATATGCATTCATATGACTTAATATGTCTGTTTTTTTAACATTTTTATTTCTGTCAGCACTCGCGTAGTACAGAAGCTTATTGAGACTCTCAAGACCAGCCTTGAGATTTCACTGGTTATATCAGCCCTTGAACCGGGGTTTCTTGCTCTTGTCAAGGACCTGAATGGAAACCATGTGGTCCAGCGATGCTTGCAATGCCTTAGCATTGAAAATAACAAGGTGGAGAGTTTTATCTTCTTAAATTGCCAGAGTTTACATGATATTATCCTAAATATATGTGTACTTCACCATATTGGCCATGAATTTATATGCTGTTGTATGCCTATTTTTCCATATCTGCAAAGTTGTTAATGAATTTTTGGAGTGAGATGATCATTGATTCTTTAATCATCATGCACACCTTTCAACTATAAATCATGCTTCCCTTACCATCTGATTTACTCTCTTTCCCTTACAAAAATCCAATCTTTTCATATCAACTTGTTCGTGCATAGTACACCTGTTTACAATTTTCATGTGACCATTTTTTATTATTTCCCAAAATTTTTTGAGTTCAATAAAGCATTGAATCTCTGCTGCCATATTGTGTGTTAATGTTCATCTCTTATTTCAGAATGGATGTGGAGTAAATGTACTTAATGCTTTTGATGTTCGATTTTGCTTGGAAAGTTTAGTCTCACTCTGCTTGTTAGTAGGTTGGGCATTTTCTTTCCAAATATTTTAAGCTTTGGTGTTGATTCCTCTTTTGAATCAGGAAAGTTTTTGGTGATATCGTTTCTATATCGACTTAATAAATATATAAATGAACATTAATGCTTACTTTTAATTTCAAGGAGCAAATTAAAAACTGATTTTATTTTTTGTTAGATTCAACTATATAAGCCAAACGTGCCTTTTTTTTTTATAGGTAATAAGAATTTTATTAATGTAAAATTCGACTTAAGAATTTTATTAAGCCAAATTTGCTCTCTACTCTGGAGTGTTTTCCTCCAACCTTGTATAAGAAGCCCACGTTCTTTGTGAGAAATGTGGCATTCCTGACATACTGCATTCCAGTAAGGCAGTGCACTTTCACCTTTTGTGAATAATCCAAAAAAAAAAAAAAGATTCTCAAAATGAGATTGCTCATCTTGTAATGAAATAATCTTGCATGACCTCTTCATTATTTTTTAGTTTCTGTTTTTGGCTGCTCTAAACTTGCCAGAAATATGCAGCACGGATGGTGTTTTCTTCTGATGCAAAATTAATCTCTGCAACTGATAACAACCATTGTTGGGGTTACTTATTGATAGGGAAACAAATGTACAGCTGTCTACATATTAAAAGAAGTTAATTGCTACTCTTCTGCTCTTATAACATATGACATGTTTAAATCATCAGATTTTGGCAAGTGTGGCGAAATATTCTAATTGAGCGCGCACCACACACACAAATATCTGAATGGTTTTTGATAATCCATTACTTTGCTGTCTTGTAAATGCTTCTATTCTGACTTAATTTGGCAAAAAGATAATTAATTCAGCTTATATTGAGTTTGGATCACTTATTAATTGTTTGTAGCATTTATAACTGCAAGCAGTACAGTCACTTATCAGTGATACAATCAGGCCACATGTTGTTTGAGGATAAATTGCCATTCACTGCTAGAGGTGCATTTTTTAATCAGAACTACCCAGTTACCATGAAAAGAGCATGGCATGGGAATTCATGTAGCACTGGAACATATAGAAGAATCTGAGTTATTTCATAATCTTTTTGGATTGTTTTGGTCCTCAATAGAATAGCACGCCTAATAAGTAAATTTCTAAGATGCTTTGGAAGCTGTATCTAGTCATGCTCCTCTGTAGTATATCACTCACATAAGATTCAGAGCTGAGCTTGTGCAGATACATGATGCAGAAGTGATATATACCAAAAAGTAAAGATAGTGTGTTTAAAATATGAAATTAATGACCAAGAGATGGGTACACATGCAGAGAAGTTTGTGATGCATCCATCACGGACATATTTCAAGCACCAACCCACAATATGAGAGCTGGGAAATGTAAATTTAGCTATTGAAAACAAGGAGGTCCTTGAGGAAACATCTGATGTAGGATAATGGTTTTGTACAAATTCTATGTGGTTCCTAAATTTATATGAACATATATACTTGAAACTAGAAGTGGTATTGCCTTTTGGGGTCATTTGACTTATATACAGTTAGTTTAACACCACAAATTATTTCGTAAAGTGTTTAATGCCACATATTCCTTGCATGCTGATTTTTTTTTCCATAGAAGTCTCAGGAAGCTTCTTTAATACATATAGTCAAGGCACTCCTTTTGTGCACCCAGTAGATGATGGTCGGAATTTTAGTATCAACATAAAGTGATTGCATCAACAAGAAAAAAGGAATTGACAAATCTACCACAGCTTAAGTGCAACTGCCTGATAAGAGTCACTAGTGTTCATATCTCATAGTGATTTTATTTTGTGTGCAATTAGAAATGGTAATTGCCTGTAATTATCGATCCTAGATTGAGGCATTTATTGCAATTAAGTGGTGTTCTTAGGCCAAGCCTTTCGGACCCCCAAGGGGTTGGCCCAAGTGGTGAAGGCCTTGATCTTGGGGTATCACTCTTTTCAAGGTCCAAGGTTCAACACCTTATAGGTGCAAACAATCATTTGGGGTCACACCCCTGGTAAAAAGCCAACTATTTAACTAGTTCTATTTAGGGAAACTTCTGAGGGTGCGGTGCACAGAACGAGGATTTACTCTGCAGGGGGGTCCAAAGGGTCTTACCTTGGAGAGGTTCCCTGGCATAAAAAAAAGGTGGTGTTCAAATTGATTATAAGTGCATGAATCAGAAGACCTTAATTTGTTCTGCGACTGAAAAAATTGCCTTTCAGATCTAATAAGATGTACTTATGATCGTGTTTAGAGCCACACTCTCTTCCTCCCCTTGCTGTAACTTATATAAAAAGAACACAAAGTGTTAAGAATCAATTTTTGGTTTTTCCAATTTCTTCTCATTTTTATGTCAAATTTTCTCATTTTTATGTCAAATTTTCTCATTATAGTTTACACTTCCCTTTCATGTCTATATTTGGCAGTTTATATTTGTTGCTGCTGCAAAGCATTGTGTTGACCTTGGAACTCATCAACATGGATGTTGTGTTTTGCAACGATGCATCAGCCATTCGACTGGGGAACTTCAAGAAAACTTGGTTGCAGAAATTTCGGCAAATGGACTTCTGCTGGCTCAAGATGCATATGGGTAATCAATTCAAAAATATTTTACTAACAATGATATTAAGGACTTGTCCTGATATCAACAAATCAAAAGCTGCTTCTTTATTTTTTTCTTTCTCAGTACCAACATTTTGACCCATGCTGATTCAGTTCACGATAATTCAATCAATTTAAAGTTACACATTGGGTGGTCAGGTTCTCTGAGAATTGGAAAGTTGGTCAACAAACACACTAGAAATATCTGTTTGGATTTCAAACCTAGGATCTTTTGCGTCTAGCCCATGCCCCCTACTAAGCCTACTGATGATGACTTAGCTTTAGTACAATTACTGAAAATGTATAACCCCTAATTATTCTTGATAGGCTTTCAACCCAAACCCTATTTGTTATTAGTCATGATCATTGTCTTCTTGGTGTTATTATTGTAACAAATTGGCCAACCATATGCCAATGTACTGAAAAACAATTAATTATCCCTATGATGTCCATTTATGTCCTTGAACATCTCCTTGGACATGCATATGGGGGAAGTGAATAGCTGTAAAGGCTAATGAAAAGCTGAACTTTAGGGTTCACAAATTGGCATACAACACGCTTGCCAGCATTTTTTCTCCCCTTTTAGTCTTTTACCTTTTCCCGTTAAACTGTGTTTGCAAGTAAATGAGCTTGTCTGATAATTTGGTCTTTTGATTGAGTATTGTAACAAAGGACCTTGTCTACTACTCAGGGCAGGGGTAGTAGCCGCCTCTTCATTCTTTCAGATTTAGATACTGAATCATCTTGGACAGAGATGCAGAAGCTCTCTCTTCAGCTCAGGAGGGCGTTCCACCACTGCAAAGGCCTTTTTTAAATATATTCATAGGAATATATATATATATATATATAATGTTGTCCAACTCTTGAACGTTTTAATGCTTTTTTGGGTCTACCCTTTTTTCCTTTGCCTATTTTTTGTTCTTTCCTGTATTTTAGAAAATACTAATTTTCCTGAAGCTTGCTATTCATATTTTGTTTTTTTGTTTTTTTTTTCCCTGTAGAAATTATGTTGTTCAGTTTATCTTGGAGCTAAGAATTCCTTCAGCTGCATCAAAGTTGTCCTCTCAATTTGAAGGGAGCTATGTGCACCTCTCAACGCAGAAGTTCAGCAGCCATGTGGTTGAAAAATGCCTTGATGTATTTAATGATGAAAGTCGTTCAAGAATCATTCATGAATTGCTCTCCGTTTCTCACTTTGAACAGTTGCTTCAGCATCCCCATGCGAACTATGTTGTTCAAACAGCTCTTCGTGTTTCTGAGGTATTAGAATCAAATCCCTGTGATCTCTTATTGTAAACACACCAGGGTCCAAAACTAAAACATGTGGTCTATGCGACTCGGAGAACTAAAACTAACACTAAAGAAATCCAACGCTAAGTCGATGGCATATTGAAGTTACAAAAGAGATGAATTAGTTATCATGGAACAAGTATAGTTTGGTTGCTATTTGTCTGAAAGGAAAGATAAATTCCATTAGCCCATTAAATAAAAAGGGTTGGTTTGATATTGCCACCTCATCTAAAGAAATTTGAGTTATTCATCAATAATTCCTATTCTTTTTTCATGCATGTATATCAGAGGAATGGAGCAGGCTAGTTTGGATACTCCACTGCTATTTATTATCACTTTTTACCTAATTTTCACTATTATTAATTACTATTCCCTACTATTAAATATTCTATCACTACATTTTTATTACATTTTCATTATTATTAATAGAATCTCTGAGATCACCTCACTATCCAAACACAACTTAATCCGATCATGTTAACCTTCACTAATGTCCAGATATTTTTCTTACCAGGGTCCTATCCACAACTTATTGGTTGAAGTAATCGAGTCCCACAAAGCAATTTCACGCAACAGTCCATACTCTAAGAAGATTTTCTCTCAGAAGCTTTTGAAGAAGTGATGGAAGTGATGTACATTCTCAAATTTACCATCTGAATTACTGTTGTTCTATGTCATCAGTAGCTTGTTAGTTCTTCTACTACCACTCCAATCTATCTATAGAAAAATTAGCCTGTAAAATTTGATGCTGGTAACCAGGCCAAGAGTTCCTTTTGTCAGGACTGCACAAAATATCCTATGAGCTCAGCTGAATAGGCAATTTTGCTTCCAGTATAATCCTGGACCATGTACTATTATTCTGTTGTGTTGTTGGTCTATGTTTGGGATATTTCTGCTCTGTTTATTTTGGAAGTTCCACTGTATTATTGTACGGTATAAGAAGTTAGGATTCGGTCTCTGTTGCTATACAAATATAAGATGGATGTTTTTTCAATAGTCCCTTGATACCATGCGGGAAAATTTTACTTGCAGGCCTGTGACCGGTGTAAAAGACATATACTCGACACCATAAACATGAGTTTGATTTGATTTGCCCATCTCATATGCATGTGAATGCATGATCTATGTCCTCTCGAACTAGAAATTCCCAATGTGAATGGTTGAGGAATCATGATCATTGATCAAATAGGCAATTTTATGGCCGGCCGAGCCTCCCCCATCGAAGGTTGTTAATGGCTGCTATAAACTGCAAAGGGCGGAACAGAAATGGTAGTAAAGGAACAGTTGTCAAGAAGACCTTAAGATAGTTTCTTTTAGGAAAACGCTTTAGAACGGAGCCCTCCTATAAGATTTTAATATCGGAAGTCAATCATAGGACTCCACGTAGGGGAAAATGAAAAAAACTTTGTGGAACGCGTTGCATGTGAATTGCCTCCCCCCCCACTTTCGACGAACCCCCTTTCCTTTCTTCGTAACCCTAACAATTTCTCTGCAAACGAAAATCCTATTGTTCCAGAAAAAATACAAAGAAGCTCCATTACAGCAAAATTGTATTTTTTGAGTAAGAATCCTAAGCAATTTAAGGAGCTTCTTTGTTTACGGAAGAATCCTCAGCAAATAGAAAATACCATTGTTAATGAAATAGCAATTTACTCAAAAATTCTTTTGTAAATGTGGCATCATTTGAACTAAATTTTTAATGAATTTGCTCAAAAATTCCATTGTTACGAATTTTTCGTTTGCTGAGAATTTATTCAAAAATGGTAGAAAGAAATAAAGAAGCTGCATTGTTTCAAATTCACTTTTGATTTCGAGTAAACTACATGAAGTCAGATGATGAAATCACAGAAAATTAGATGAAATCAGAGAAAATCAATAAAGAAAGAGGGCTCTTAAAACCTTTCTCCAACAAAATGGTCCCTAACCCGAATCCCTCCCTCGCAAAATGGTTCTCCATCGTCCTCTACATATGGTTTTGAGTTTTAGGATTTTTCTAGAATAATGGTGCCTAAAAAAAAAACAAAGCAATGGAAGAGACGAGCTTCATTTGGTTTTGAAGAGATGGAGGGAGAGAACTCATCGGAATGAGAGAGGAAGAAAATCATGTGGGGGAGAAGAAATCACCATCATGTACTTCTACTCTTAGTGTATGCCCCTTCGATACGTTTCATTAATCCGACATGGCATTTTTTTATTGACTTCCGTTAACTTGCCTTTGGAAGTATCACCGGTTCAAAGTTTTTCTCTTTCTTTAGAGGAAAATGATAGTATGACTCTCAAACGTGTCCACGTCCACTCATATTTTATTTTTATTTTATTTTCCTTAATGATTTAGAAAATGATATACAACATTAATTGATATACTTTAAAATGATAAAATTTAGGATGAGAATAATTAGCTATCCTCTTCCTCAAACATTGTATTTCTTGATTATCATTTTTCATATTTTGTGTGATATTTTTTTAAGGAAAATAATTTATAGGTATGTAAGTCTTACGCTCTTTTTTAAAAATTAGTGATTAGTTTAGAATTTGCATGAAAATTTTTATTTATTTATTTTTATGATGAATTGCACTTTTTAAAAGGTATAAAATCATAAATTATACAATTTTTAAAAGGTATAAAACTGTACATTGCTTTGTTATATTTTTAGGAGATGTTTGTACATTTTATAATTATAAATATCATTTCTTAATGAGTAATATTATTATGTTTTTTTAATTTATTCATTTGATGTGCCTTTAGTATAATTTGTATTTTTTTAATTTTTTAATTCCAAATATTTTTTATATATGTTTAAATATTTTTTAAAAATATTAATATATTAATAATTATTTTCTTAATTATTAAATGAAAAAATAAAAAATAAAATAAGAGATAAATTATTGTTTTTGTGAAGGAGTGTGCTGGTGTGCCGCTGCACACCGGCTGTCCCCCAGTTCCGATCAGTGCCGATAGTAGCATTTTATTGTTTCAATATAATATTCTCTACCCCACCCGTATAGGAGGAGTGGTCCCCGGTCGCGTGTCACCCTTACAGAAAGAACCTACAAAAGGCACGTGGACCAATCACTTCGTCGAAACTGATCGGATCTCAACCCCTCCTCTCGTCCACGAATATCCCAACCCCACAAACCAATTTCTGTTCTTGTATTTGGCCGGCTGCTCGTGTAGGACTGGAAGCTCCAAGAAGTCCTACCAGAGGGGCCGAATCAGGGATAAGGTGTTTGCTCTTGTCCAACCTCTTCTTTCAACTGTTTGTCACTGAAATTTTCGTTCTGCCGGAAATTTTTGGTTTTTAGGTGAATTTTGCTCGGAGATCGTTGGTGATTTGGCTCCGATGGCTCCAATCTGTCCGCTTCTAGTTACTTATTTCTTTTATTGGTTTGTGCACGCTTGATTTTCTTGGTTTTGTTGATTACTGGGAAAATATTGGAAAGTGGAAATGGAAAGGATGCTCTTATTTTTTGAGTTCTCATTGCCAATGTCCCGACGGTTACTCCAAATACTCTGTGTGTCCACACTGCACACACGTATGGTATAGAGAAAAATAGAAGGCCAATTGATTCTAGTAGTATGACTACTTGCTCAATTAATTCGAGATTTTTCTTCCGCATTTATTCCACTGCCATTTTACATCTATTTTCTACTCAACCGACACCAGTGCTATTGGTCTTACAACGTGATTGGAAATCACCGCTTATGTTACCTTTCTTTGTTTTTTACTCGGAAAGCAGTTTTTGGGGAGAGAGACTTCACCAGAAACATGATATCATCATATGAATCAACTGCACTTGTCTCGGGTGGTGGATAGAGAATCTGGAGGAATGTTTGACTTGTACATGTGTGAGATCAGATATTTTTTTTATATTTATATTAATTCCATTTTCTAAGAGTTTATTGTCTGCTATGAACTTTTCTTTGTACATGGAACTGATAGAAAATATAAAATTAGAAAAAAAAAGGTTGGAGAAGATAAAAGGAGAGAAATTGTGAGAGCTACATTTTTGTAATTCTCAACTGCATTGGAATACAAAGTATTAGTCCTTATTTATAAGAAAATTATATGGAGAAAAATTACATGGAAATTTGACAAGGTAGATATTTTTGAAAATCAAATATCTTGATTTGATCATTATAAAAATCAAACCAATTGCTTAGATAATTATGTAATCAAATCAAATTATTGATTTGATATTATCTTGAATATCCTCTCTCAAATTCAAAGTGGAGAATTTTGAAATTTTGAATTTGAAATTTGAGTATAGCCTTCGTTTTCGTTGATTGATTGCCGGTAAGATGATGAAAGTGGCATTGGTGATGAAGTGACTACTAGATCAAATATGGATTTGTGGTCAATAATGGGTTGATATGGGTCAAAGCCAACAAAAGGCTAACAATAGACCAAAGGATTGATTTGAAAATGGGCTACATATGACCTCGGTCAACTATATGACCAAAATTGAAAGGCCGAAAGATGGGTATGGGGCTTCAAACGATCCTCAGAACAGACCAAGACCCAATAAAAAAGGGCTCACAACTAATTAAAATACTCGAAATGAATTGATTTGAGATAAAATATGATAGAACGATGATGAAAATTTTCTGAGAGGTAAAGGTAGCAGAAAAACTTTAAAAGAAGTAGTCCACAGGATCAAGCCTGACGTTAGCCAAGGGCTCTGACACCAAGAAGGAAAATAAAATAAAAAAGGAGATGGAAAAGAGATAAAGAGGGACAAAGACTTTGAATGCTACATTTTTATTATTCTCAAGTGTGGCTGAATACAAATTATTGGTCCCAATTTATAGGAAAATTATTTAGAGATGAGACAAGATAAATATTTTTTAAAATCAAATATCTTAAATTGATTACATCGGGATATTAATCAAAACAAAATTTTAATTTGATATTGTCTTCAACAGGAATGGCTATTTTTTATTTATTACTTAATTGTTTCAATTTAAGATCAATCATCTTAACCCCCCCAACCAAAACAAATGCTACAGGTAAATGGCTTATTACATTACAAAATTAATTCTTACTCTATGAACTTGTGATTGATGCTGTTCCGGACACCTGGTGCGAATAAAAAAAAATCTATACAGCTTGGGAGATTCAGAATAATATCAGCACAGGGTTTAATGTGCACAGATTTCTTTTATTTTATATTTTATAATATTTTATATATTATTATTTTATTAGATAGGATATATGTACTTTGTAATTGGGTTTTGCCCATTTTTTGATTAATAATACTTGTTTATTTATCCCAAAAAAATATATATTTCTTTTTATTTTATTCCCTAACTTGTAAGACATGGCCAGAAAGAGTTCAAGCGTGCTCGTGGATTTGTGCTTGTGGGTTGTAATACTTACTTATTACTCGAATTTTTAAGAATTTGTGTTTGCTTCTTTCTGATTTCTATGAGAAGAAAGGGATTTATAGAAAGACGGGGAAAGGAAATCAAAGGAGTTAGTGCAGGTATTCCAAACTGAATTCGATTCTTCAAACCTACACGAGAGCTCTTGCATGAGCTATGTGGTGGATGAAATCCCACAAGAAGCAACTAATTTTCGCCAGCTACAGCAATTGATGGAACAGGTACGGACGATTACAAAATCTGCCCACTTTTAAATTTATCATGGTGCCATTAGATTCTATGAAGCACTTACTGATGGCTTGTGAAACTCATGTAAGAGCTGAACTGTGTCATTAGTTTCAGATTCTTTACTAAGGTGAAGAATGTTTAGATGCATAACTCTTGCTCTGCTCGAACATGTCAATATTGTTCGAGATGGGGTCAAAGAAATGTGGCAAGTAATGGAATTATGACGTAGGAGTGGTCCTGTCCCGAAACTCAAAATGGTCTTGATTCACCCTTCTACTCCTCGACAAAAGCAGGAAAAGGAATTCCTAACCTGGTCTGCATCCTATCTTGCCCTGCTGACCACATGCTGAATTGTTTTTTTTCTTTTAATAGGTAATAAGAATTTTATTGAAGTAAATAGGCAAAACCAAGTACATAGGACGTGTACAAGAGATAAAACCTATTTACAGGCTAGAGAAGGAAAAGTTAAGACAATTCATTACTAGAATTCCCATCCCTTACAAGATTTTGCACCCAAAAACTGAATTTCTCCATAGCGTTCACAATCATCAAAACACCTCCCATTTCTCTCACCACAAACACCAAAACAAGCACAGGGGGACCACCCTCCAAAAATCTGCACAGCCTCCACGAACCAGAAAATTGTTCCAGCTTGTCAAGAAATCCACCACACGCAAGGGCATGACCCAAGCAATTCCAGCTCTATTAGAAACTTCATTCCACAAGGCTATCACCACATGCTGAAATGTCAATTCAGTTTTCCCAATTTTGGATGTTATGGCTCTGTCAAAAAAATGTGACAAGTAATGTAATTATGACGTAGGAGTGGTCCTGTCCCGAAACTCAAAATGGCCTTTATTAACCCTTCCACTCCTTCACAAAAGGGGGAAAAGGAATTCCTAACCTGGTCTTCGGCCTATCTTGCCCTGCTGACTACATGCTGAAATGTCAATTCATCTTTCCCCCAATTTCTGATGTTACAACTATATCGTTATACAAAGTTATAAAACAAATTCTTGGCACTTGGTAGATTTATAGAACATAGACCATTATTCTCATAACTTTTTTCAGTCTCTTTCTTTTTATTGTGCAAAATTAATATGAAAGATTGACAGGGAAGCAAAATTTGGAAAAAGAAGAAAAAAGAAACTTACAATGGGATAACCTGGATTGGTTTGGATAGATTGTTAAGGTTTTGTATGGGCATCTGTACATTAGTTATGTGCAAGGTAAAATTGGCCTGTACAAGCAATTATAGGAAGCCCCAATGGGGAATGGTGATTAGTTGTTTTGGGGTAGAGTTAAAATGCCAGCTCTTCCTAGATTATGAGAAATGGTATTAGAGCCAATCTGGCAATGACTTATGGCATAAGGGCATTGCAGCATGACGTAGGTTGAGTTGTGGAATTTTGATAATGTAATTGTTCTGGATTAGATTGTGGATGGCTTTATGTGGGCATATACTTGGTCCCATATTGGTTATGTACTAAGTGAATTGGGCTAAATGAGAACAAGTGGGAGGGAGAGAAGCATGTTATAGGTGGAAAATAAGCAAACAGGTAGCGAATTAAGTTGACATTAGTTGATAAGCTCCTTTAATTAGTCTCTAAATGTTTTGTGGGTGTTTGGTTCCAGAACAAGTATGGTTTGGATGGAGATTATGTAATTAATATATAAGAAGGGTTTGAATAATATGAAGATTAATGTTTTGTAATTAATATATAAGAACGGTTTGAATAACATGGAACATTAATTTTCTGCTAGTGTTCATGAGTAATTTTAATTGGGAAAAATTATCAAAGCTGTTGATGCACAAGCAGGCCAGTTAGAATGTTTTAATATGTTGATGATTGTAATCTTGATGTTTTAAAAGGTGGCATATAAAGCAAATTTTGAATAGGTACTGATTCCTTTGTTTTTTTTTTTTTTTGTCTTTTTCCCTCATGCAAATGTATTTCACCTGAACCTAAAGCGTGCAATATTTTTCAAATTAACTGTTCTGAAGCTTTCTTAAATTCAGTTGGATATCATAACTAAACTGTGTGTAAGGGATGGCCTATATCGCTCGGATAAGAGTGCTGAACAAAGGCATAATCGTACAAATCTGATTAGATGCAATGGAAATGACAGATGCAAATAGAGCTCTAACGGTTCAAGAAACAAACAAGTATGTAAATAGATCACCTCTTGCTCCGTCTTTCCCTTTGAAAATGTGAAGGCATACTGCTGTTGACTAGTTTTTGCCATTATTCTGTTCTGGTCATGTTACTAGAAGTTGCAAATTTGTACGTTGTTTTTATATTTTCAATAGAATTTCATTAACTTGTCCCAGAAGAAAAAAATTCACAGGTGCTAGGAATGCTTTGTATGTAAAACAGTAAAATGGTACTTGGCATGTTGATTTGTTTGGCTCAACTTTACCACTACTCACTAGTATCCTAGGTATCAGTGTAGAGGTAATTAAACCGTTAATTTAAACCCAAAAACATGATGACCTCTCTTTGAAGCATAAGATTTGGAACCTCAAAGAGGTTCTTTTTAATTAAGGATCTCATCTTGATGGGATGTGAAGGACAATCACCAAGCATATTAAGAGGACAACGCATGAAAACCAATTTTGCATTTGTGATTCGTTTATTCCTTCATATGCATCAAAAAGGAAATCTAAATAAGCTAAACCCTCCTATCCAATTGGTTATTTGCCAACCCCTAAGGGTCGACTCAAGTGGTAAGGGCCTTGTCAATAATCTCTAGGGACTGAAGAGGAGCCCCCAAATCAAAGCTATATAGAAGATGATTTCGATCTACATTATGTGGTGCTTATGGCAAGAGCGTAATGATCAGACTTTCGATAATAAGGCCATAGCTTTATCTCTATGGGAACTTCACACTCATTTTTTTCGCACTTTATCTCTATGGGCCATAGCTTTAGATTTTAATGGCCTAAATTTTCATGACTTTCTAGTTTCCATTACCGCGACCTTGATAGGTTTATCTCTTGTATATCACCTTGTATTCTTGGGCTTTGCCTATCTTTATTAATATATTATCGTTTACTTATCAAAATAAAATAATCTCTAGGGACCATTGGAAGGGGATATTTTTTCCTTGAATTGCTCGATGTGCACTTGCAGAAAACTTCTTACCGAGGGACTGTACACTCCCAGAATTAGTCAAGACCCCAGTTCTGGACACTCGGTGCCAAAAGAAACAATGATTGGGAGTTATAGTTTCCTGATCTTTAGCTGATAGGAGTTCATCATGTAGAGTAGCAGTAGATCTGGATGACATCCCCTTGATCGATGGGACCGGTAGTTGGGTCAATGGGGCATGCTCTCTCTCTCTCTCTCTCTCTCCACCCCCAACGAATTTCCTTTTACTTTAGATTTAATAAATAAATAATGAAGTGGGCCTCATTTCTCTTGATTGGAAATGTTTTAGTAAGTTCATTTTTGGAGAGAATGGAATGATAGATATTTTGTAGTGGAAGAGCTTAAAATATTCTCTTGTAATACTTTTTTTCACTGATCTTTACTTCCAGATGGCGAAGTATTAGATGTTAGTAGTTCTGATGCATCATACTTATGGAACCCAAGGAGGCAGCGGAGTCAAGGACATGGAATTGAGGCCTTTGAACTCTAACAAAGCTGAGGATACTGTCTAATAAAGTGTTCCTCTCGTATAACTAAGTTTGTCTTACATTATACCAAAACTGATGCTTACCTGCCTTGCTGTTTCTTGTACTTGCTGAATCTGAGCTCTACTTCAGTCTCTATCAAGTTTATTGTGCTTTTAATAATTTTCCGATTTGGGTGCAATGGATTTGTGAATATGGAAACTGGTATGAACCGCATAGACCGCTCCATGGCATACCTACTGTTTCACTGTCACAGGCCTCCAGATGCATCTCTATTGCCAGCTAACAATGCCTTCTCTCTTAGATCTCATAGCTCAAGTAAGCATTTCTACTTGCATTGCCATATACTGAATGTTACTGTAGGTTCATCTGTCAAAATCTTAGGCATATGCTGCATCTTAAATGGCAGATGCATAGATCTGTTACTAGTCTGCCTGCGATGGCCGAGAGACAAGTTTCTCAAGAAGAAATCATTGCCAGTGCAGATAAAAAGATGCTGCCGACGGAAAACAAATAATGAAACATGGTTTGCAGAAGCACCATATGTTTGATGAATTGACTGCAAGTCATAATATATAGTCGAACTTTTGTGGCCCCGGCCCAGCATAGATGGCATGTTTGATTTCATGTTTTGGATATCATTTTGTTAGATAGCCTTTGTTGTCTATGTTGGTGTATATTCTTCTTGCATCATTCATCTTGTTCATTCAATCCCTTGACATCTTGATTCAATCCTCCTTTATTTAATGCCCCCCTCCCCCCCGAATTCTGTCCCCAGGCATTTCATCCTGTGTAGAGTGGAAGGTGGATCGGTGGAAGCACAAGGCGAAGAGAAAGCTTGACTGGCTTCAGCAGCCACCCTATGCTTGGGAAGAGTAATAAATCATGAATGTATTTGATTTTGATGTCATATCTTGATTAGTACAGACATGTCAATGACTATGATAGGAAAAGTTCTTTGCAAAATTCGAAGATGTCAATCCGTAAGCAATGTAAACAAAAAATTTTCACCAAAAATTCTTGCATTAAACCGCATTGAAAACGCTAAAACAGTATACAAGTTGATAAAGTAACTTTTTATTTTCCCTGAAAACTAACGTAATAAAGGAAAGAAATTTACCCTATGCTATGTAAGATTATCCCATTATATTCAGGATATTGAAAACAGTGTTTTAAGTGAGTAGAAAGTGGGGGAAAATGGAGGAAATTTGTTTTTTCAGAGATGACGAAGATGGATTTATCTAATGTAAAGGTGCTATCAACTGAACCAAGTTTCCAAAACATTAAATAAAATAAAATTTTTTTTTTAAATGTAAATTAAATTGAATGCGTTACAGTTTTATCCGTAAATTTTGAGAATATAAATGAGTCTTCTCTAATTTTGAGATCACTAGCGACTCCTTTTGTTCGTTCATTCAATATTACTATTTTAACAATGTAATTAAATATGGTAGCTATACGGGTTAGAAATATAATAATATCTAAAAACTTGGAAGAAAAACAAGAGGATATATTATTATTATTATTATTTGAGTAAGTTTAGGGTAAGTTAAGTTCATTAAATAAAAACTAAAGAATTATAAGATACAAGTTCAAGTGAAGTGAAAATTTCTTACAATTCTCTAAAAAAACCTAACACATAATGTATCATTAAAAAAGAAGTCATTTATAATAAATGACTTCTAAAAAAAAAGATTTGGAATCAAATAAATAACTTCGACCCAATTCTTAAACAACGGAGAGATCGTTTAAAAATGGTTTTAAGTTGCAACAGAAAATCGCAGCAGTGAAGTGTGTGCTATACGGTGTTAGTCTAGGTTGATAATTGGGAACTTCCAAATCTACTTTCACTTGATCTTTGATTATAGAAAGCGGTAAGATAAAATAAAAAGCAACCAGGTTTATTATTTCAGTAGAGGGCCCATGACAACAGTGACGACGTGTGTGGTCCATGCACCGCTTGGAAAGATGGAGCTCAAACAAATGTAAAAAATCGGGAGCTTCTGACGCTAAAGAAGCTACGCATGGTTTCAAATATCCCACCGAGTCGTGGTTTCGCATGGGTGATGCGCACGGCGTGAGTCGCACATGGGACCTATGAGCATAGTAAAGTGGCGGTCCCTTTTTGCGATTATGTTAGTTGGCGGCTGGAGGGGTTGTTGATGTCAAGCGTGATGGTCAGAGGTGGACGGAAGGCAACAAATCGAAGATCAATGGCGCTAGAGAGAAAATTTTAAAAATAATAAAAAAATGACAAACAAACAGAAATATCAATAAATAAATCAAAAAAATAGGAAGGGGGTAGTTGGAGCCAAAGTTTCGACCCCCCTCCACCTATGGAAAGGCCTTTTAGGCTAGACACACTGCTAGAAATTATATATAATAGAGAAGAAATAAGTGAGGAAAGAGACTCGCCCACTCTTATAATATTATTTTTCTTTTAATATTAATATCTACTCAAATGGGCATTTTAAAAAAATCATTATTTATCTTTCTCGTTGAAATTGTTTTTACTTTTAGTCCAATGATTGCAGTTGGGAATAAAAAATTCGCTAATTTAAAGAGTAATCGGAGAGTTTTGACCAACTCTTATCATATATAAAGTAATTATTTAGATTATAATAGATATTAAATAAATATAATGAGATTTATTTTGTGTATTTAAATTTATAAAGATAAAGATCTTAATAAACTTATATAGATAAGCATCTTAATTCTAAAAATCTTATAATCCCGTGTATTAAGGCAACGAAAAGAAGAGACGAGACGTCAAGGTTGACCCCATAACGTGTGTGGAATCAACGTTGCTCTTTTGGGCCGTTTCGGTGGTGTCAACTATTAACCAAAATTTTCTCTTTAAAAAAAAAAAACTACTAACCAAAATCCAGACACACGACAACTTCCTTTGCATTCGGAACAACAGCTCACACCAAATCACAACATCGGCAAAGAGTCGCGTCACTCGCCGTTGTCATTTTCTCTTCTTGGAAGCGCCGCTCATCCTCTCAGAGGCCCACCTTTTCGCTTAGATTAGATTACAGGGAGAGAAGTTGAGAGACTTTTTTGTTTTTTGGTGGGTGATTATTACTTGTGTCGAAAGAAGGGGTGGGTTGAAAGTTTGGTGCTTAAGAGTTGAGGGCGTTTGGTGTAGATCCGGTGATCATGGATAAGTTCCTTCACAAGGTCCGGAAACTGGACGCATACCCTAAAGTTAACGAGGATTACTATAGCCGTACCTTTTCCGGTGGCCTTATCACCTTAGTCTCCTTCGTTCTCATGTTCTTTCTCTTCTGCTCCGAGCTCAGTATGCGCCTCTCTCTCTCTCTCTCTCTCTGTTCCTTTTTTCTTCGGTTTTCATACTCCGTGATTTTTATATTTCGTTCGTTTAAGCTTTGTTTGGTTGCTGATAAAATTTGAAAGTTTAAAATTTTAATTTATCTACAGAGCTAGAGAATCCGTAGTTTTCAAGTCTTGGGTCTTAGCTGTTATAATTTTAGGAAAAAAGTAAGTTTTGGGTTCTGGAAGGTCAAGTTTGCTTTGGGTTCTGGAAACTCAGTTTTGCTTCGAGGCCGACTATGTAGATCAATCTTTCACTTTCTTCCTCTAATTCTGTTCTTGGAACTCGACTATCACATTTGAAGTTCAACTTTCTCATATTTTTTTGCTAATTATAAATATGAGCTCCATACTTAGATGTGAATTCAATGCTTGGTTCTACATGCCTGTACAGGCCTTGTAAGAAGGCTATACAGATCAGGGTTTGTCATGGGATGGAATTGACGATTGTGGATTATGATAAATAATTGGACTTTTAATCACGTGACTTGTGCCATGATGTTACACATTATATACCTTATTTCTACTTCCATAATGCCTGGATGTATATGTTGAGAGTTTCAGAGTTATAGCAATTGCAAAGATTGGTATGTCAAAAACCATCCCCCGGATTCTAATGTTGTTTCATTTTTAGACAAAAAGTGCATCATATGATTTGATCGGTAATGTGGTGATGCAGATGGTGAAAGGCCATGTAGTAGATTTTCATTATTCTTCTTCTATTTGCAATTTGTATATAAATTGACCCAGTCCTACTCCAATATTTTCGTGATTCTTCAAAAACTTATTTTCTACTGGCAGATACTCCATCTCTTTTGCCTTTACCTTTGCTCCCAAAATATTAGTTGTCTTTGCTTTATTGTTAAGGTTGGTGTCTATAATCAGTCAGTTGATTATGCTTGCAGGATTATTCCTCCATACCGTTTCTGAGACAAAGCTTGTGGTTGATACTTCAAGAGGGGGAACCCTACATATCAATGTAAAATATTTTATTTTGGGGCTAAAAATGTTATTATTATTTTATCATCTAATAGTAATTTTAAACTCTAGCATGAGAGATGGTATTCCTGTGTAGTATTTAAGTTTTTGCAGGATCTAATGGTTGTTATTTATTTGAATCACTTCTTTTTTTGTGTGTTTTATCAAAGATTTATTTTCAGAAGAATTTTGGAAATTTTCAGCTGTGGTAGTTTCTCATATCAGGCTTCATGATTTTCAGAAATTTTGCTCCTCTTATGGTAGTTTTTCAAGTGTGGCTATTTTGTTTATTTGTTGTTATAATATTTTAGTCATTACTATGCTGTGTTTTTATTTATTTGGGCCCTGTTTATATATGAAATTGCAGTTTGATGTCACCTTTCCAGCTGTTCCATGTTCATTGCTAAGTCTTGATGCCATGGATATCAGTGGAGAGCAACACCTTGATATAGTACGTACTGCAAGCGGTGACTTTTTTTCGCCTAATTTCAGGGTTAATAAAACTGATCGTTTCATAGTGGAGGCTTGTCTGCATTTGAAAGTCTAAATACTTACATCATTGAATTCTTGTTGCATCTGATGAGTTTTCCTGATTTGATATTTGAGTACTCTTACCGATAGAAAAAATATATATTTGCATACTCTTGTTGACTTACAATGCTGACATATTGTTTTACTTGCAGAGACATGATATAGTCAAGAAAAGAATTGATGCTCATGGCAATGTAATAGAGGTTAGGCAGGATGGGATTGGTGCACCAAAGGTTAGTGAGAGAACAACTCTTCTTCATCTCATTTTTGACATATCATCTAAACAATTTCAGTGGTGGTGATATAATGTTGGTTATCACTCTCTATCTGTCTACATTATCTGTTATTAGTAGAGATACAAAAGGAGGGGGGGGGGGGTCTCCATAGATGTGCTGAAATGGTTTTTATATGTATGTATGTATGTATGTATGTATATATATAAATTGCATGAGGTCAATTTAAGCAGCGAGCATCATCAAGAAACGTTCATGGAGAGATGTTGTTTCATGGGGATATGGTTCTCAATGCAAATGAAGAAGATGGCGAATCTGTTGACCATCTTTTTTTTCATTTTGAGGTGGCTAAGACTTTGTGGAATGAGATCTTTGATAGGATGGGTATTACTTCGGTGATGCCTAAGCACGTGGTGGACTTTTTTGCAAGTTGGCAAGGTTTCGTAATAAGACAAAGTAGTGTATCTGTGTGGAAGATGAACCCTTTGTGCTTGATATGGTGCTTATGGTTAGAGAGGAATGGGAGGTGCTTTGAAGATAGAGAATGCTCAACAGGAGAACTTAGGGAGTTTTTTTTAGCACTTTATGTTTTTGGGCTAAGGCTTTTGTAAGGATGGAAATTTTCATGATTGGCTTTAGTCGTTTCTTGCTCTAGTTTGTTTGTCTTTAGATTTATTTACGTATATACTTCCTGTGTACTTGGACTATGCCTATTTACTTGGAATAAAATTCTCTTATAAAAGAAAGAAAAAGATCAGTGAAGCATTGTCTCTTTGTCTATTGATTTGTATCTCAAAACAAAGTGTGAAATTGTTCGAGTGCAATTGTAGGACAGACTTGGGGACTTGACAGATAGTTGGCCTGTAATACTAAATAGAGAAGTTTTTTTATTGTGGAGTATTGGACTTCACATTTTGGGATTCTTAGATGATGCTATTTATCAAAAGAAAAAAGGAATCATAGATGGTGCTCTTTATATTTTATTTCGTGACTTTGTTCTGCAAAGGAAGTATTTCTCTTTGTTTATGTTTGTTTTTCATCTGCTTGGTCTTACCTTCGTTTTTGCCTAAGGCAGATTGAGAAGCCCTTACAGAGACATGGTGGCAGGCTTGAACACAATGAAGAATATTGCGGTTCGTGTTATGGTTCAGAAACGGTACATTTGATAATCCTGTATCCGTTATGCTGCATTGGTATATTATAATAATTTTGAAGCATGCAGCAGCACTTCTATCTTAGGTATTTAATGTACACCACCAAATTAGTTAACTAGAAAATCCTTGTGCACTAGTTACATTCTTGTGGCTATGAACTGGGGAACTGCAGTCACCTTCATCAGGCTGATTCCATCTATTCTGGATTTATATGGGAAAAAAATAAATTCATAGTCCATAGTTTCTGAAAATTCATCTACATCATTTTGCTGTTATGGTTGTTGTTATCCTTTGATTATTCAATCCACAAACATTTACCTGGCACCGTGGTGCATACTTGGGTTCCCACCCTTCAACCACCACTTCTCATATATTGCTGAATTGTTTAAATATCCTGCATCAGTGCTGGAAGCAGTTTTTCAGAATAAAAAAGTTAGACATCTGTTAAAGTGGTTGACCATTGGGTCTTGGATCTTGTGGGTCCTCTTGAGCCTTCCATGGTAACTGCTTGAAGACGAAGGCTTCTTTCAAAGGAAAAATTGCACCACCTAAGCAATGCTATGGTCTGCCAGTCTGATGTCATGATAATTCAGATTTCCACTTATTGGTATTGATCATGCAAGTCCTGTGGAACGTATTGCACAATGGGCTTAAATTTTCCTAGATGTGGAACCCTAAGGGGTTGGCCCAAGTGGTGAAGGCCTTGGTCTTGGGGTATCACTTCCTTCAAGGTCCTAGGTTCAACACCTCATGGGTGCAAACAATTCTTTGGGGCCACACCCCCTGGTGAAAAGCTAGCGATTTAACCAATTCCTTGTAGGGAAACTTCTAAGGATGCGATGCATGGGATTGGAGTTTACTATGTAGGGGTGGGTCCAAAGGCCCTGCCTTGAAGAGGTTCCCCGACACTAAAAAACAAAATCCTAGGAGTAGCTTTTTGTTTATTTTAGATGTTCTTGTTTTCAATACACAAACTAGTATACTCATGTTGAACCTTGTTCAAATAAGATGTCCTGGTCTTTCTTTTTTCCTTGGTACAACTGTACAGTGGCTATTTATACTAGAGAACCAACAAAAATTATTTTTGCAAGCTGGTGTGGAGGGCGCACTCTCTACACTGCTGATATGGCAAGATCTAATTTATTAGAGAATTTAGCTTTGTACTTCCCTTGCAAGTCAGACCCTGCCATGTTAGTGATGTGGAGGGCATGCCCTTGACACCAACTTGCAAGTAGTAGGACTCTACATACACCATAATTTGTATAAATTCTGGTCTTCTGGTAGTTGTTGTGTTGCCTAATTTCTCACTCTGCCCCTCACTTGCAGTCAGATGGTGATTGCTGTAACTCATGCGAAGAAGTTCGTGAAGCATACAGGAAAAAAGGTTGGGCACTAACAAATATGGATATGATTGACCAGGTTAGTCAGTTTGCAGATATGCTTTTTCAGGGCATTCTCTTTGTGCATGCAAACATAAAATTCAAAGTAAAAGCTAACATCATCAACCTTTATCATCTCGTATTAGTTAGGAATTTAACTAGAGCTTCTACTGATTAGAAAAAAATAGTATTGCTGACTTGAATTAGTTTTGCTATTGATGCTGAATCTTAATGTCTCTGGGTTGGAGAGCTTTTTCAATCATGAAATTTAATATGCTACCTTTCCAGTGTGAATTATTTTCTCCAACTGCAATATGCATTTTTATCTTCTCTTTTTCCCAATTATTCTTTTCTTTTCTTTGGAAGGTATTCTTCTTGTGATACACAAACACCCAAGAAGTTTTATATATTTTCTTTTCCAGGTTGAATATGCTAGTTGGCTTGGTTTGGCTAACTAGCTAGCATGATTTCAATTTCTGTGTTTAAGCCAGGTTATATTACGTATCTGTAGGTGCACCTTTTTTTATTCTTTAATAATATTGGCTTTTAATTGAAACTACACTCTTGCTGAGACATTTTGTTGCTGGTTGTTAGATTATTAAGAACTAGTTGGGCAGACTACATGTCTTCACCTCACTGTTCAGCTAGTTGTGTAACTAGTTAGGTCCACCAGTTCTGACAACTATATCCTTACATAAAAGACACTGTTACTTTGACCCATAACTATTGAGGAAGATAATGCAAGGAAGTCCTGAATAACATGTGGTTTCTCTTTCGATCATTGGACCCTAGATGACTCTCCTTTGACCATTTGCAGAGAAAATTTGTCCAACATTGTCTCTCATTGTCTCTTGCAGTTTTTGAATTGAAAATTTTGCTCCTCAATGGAAGCAATACGTGCACATATGGGCAGTTACAAACATATTATATTTTTCTCTATGCATATTTCATTTCCTGAGCTTGGGAAGTCATCATAGATACTGTTTTTGACTTTCTATTTGAACTTTTGGCTTTTAGTGCAAACGAGAAGGTTTTATCCAAAAGATAAAAGATGAAGAAGGCGAAGGTTGTAATATCCATGGGGTGCTTGAAGTGAATAAAGTCGCTGGAAGTTTTCATTTTGGAACTGGGAAAAGCTTTCACGACTCAAATGTTCAGTTGCACAATTTGTTGGCTTTCCAAGAGGATAATTATAATGTAATATTATCTTGGTACCGAGATTATTTTGTTTGAAAAGTGTTTTTTTAGGGAAATTTAGTACAGTCAATAATTGTCCTTATGGTGATGCTGTTCTAATATGAGATCAGCACTATTTTAACTCTTTGGTGCATGATACAGATAACTCACAGGATCAACAAATTGTCTTTTGGTGACTACTTTCCTGGCTTGATAAATCCCCTTGATGGGTAATTGCTTCATTTACTCCTGCCTAGCTATTACATGTTTAGAAATGCTTAAAGTTTTCTATATTGCATTGATGTCATACTAATTCAAATTGAATAAAGTTGGAATATTTTTTCTATAAGAGGTTTTTCTGTTAGAATTTTGATTTAGTTAGGTGTGATCAGCATATCATATGAAGCCGTGTGTCAAATCAGTTTTGGTTTGGCTTTTGAAAATTCTGGTCAATGCATGATGTTCCACACTGAGAATTTTTTCATGCATTTTCTCATAGTTATGTTATATGTACTCTTTTCTTCCCCTCTTGATGCAATGTGCGTTCCTTGTCAAAAAAGAAATTATTATGTGGTTATTATATTGTCTATCTTTTAAATAACATTTTTTTAGTGAGTAAGCAACCCTTCAGTTAAAGCAAAAAATATTGAACTTCAATAATGCCAATTTTGTTAATATGTTATATACGCTTCTTAATTCAATAAAATTTCATTTTATAAAAAACCATTTAATTTAATACGTTATTTACATTTTTTTACTTTTCAATGCCTTTTCAGGGTACAATGGGTGCATGAAAATCCAAATGGTGCGTACCAGTATTTCATCAAGGTTGGTGTTATGCTCTTGTTTCATTTCTGTTCTCGAGGTTTTATAAACAGAATCTGAATTGTCTTTTTCTTCTTGTGAGTTATATTTTGACGTCATATTGTGAAAACGAAGCAGTGGTATCAAATTATCAATGGAATCTTTGGCTTAAATGCAAGAATATAACAGTATCTTAAAATTTTATGATGGTTGTAGATCATGGGCCCTCATAACTCGATATATCTCTAGATGCCAATGAGAATTCTTACGAGATTTTTATTTCTTTAACCCATTCGAAGAATGCTGTTCTATGACCAACCATGGGATAATTTATCGATCTTCAGTCTTTTTTTCTTTTGATAAGTAAAAGTGTATGAATAATAAATGAGAGGGCGAAAGCCAATTACAAGTTACTCAATGCCTATCAAGACGGCATATTAGAAACAAGGAAATCATGAAGGTCCCTGCCATTAAAACCCACGGCAATGGACCAGGTACATAAAGTTCTGTAAAAGTAAACAATAAGCTGCTCCCTTGATCTCTCCTTGTCTTCAAGGTCCTCTCGTTAGAGTCGTTACACTCCTGCCACAGGCAGCATATGATACAAAGGGGAATCATCTTTCAGACAGCTTTGATCTGTCTTGTACCTCGAAGAGATGTCCAACCCGCCATAGTTTCCATCACGGTTTCCAGCATGACCTAAGCTAGATTCAATCTTCTAAAAACATCGTTCCATAGAACCCTAGCTATTTCACAATGTAAGAAACCATTGCGGTATCCATGTATTTTTTGTTATCTTTCCATAGATACCTCCTTCCTGTTAATATTTTTTGTATCCATGTATGCACAATCCTGTGTTTGCGGTATGGTGTTCTCATAATTGGCTTACATTGGTAAGCAAGGATCTTCAGGCATTACTATTAATTTGGCAGGTGGTCCCAACTATATTCACTCAAATTAGAGGACGTACCATCCAGTCAAATCAGGTATGGTTGAACAGATTCAAGATGACAAAGTCTTATCCTTTTATTATTGATTAAAACAGGCCTTGAGATGCACCATCTATCGTGTTGTGCAGTATTCTGTTACAGAGCATTTTAGGAGTGCAGATCCAGGTCGATTACGATCTCTTGCTGGAGTTTTCTTCTTTTATGACATTTCCCCAGTTAAGGTAGGCATCTTTGTCCATAGCTGACAGGCTATTTAAAAATGTGATTTGGAGTCTTTCATAGTTATGAGGTGCTTGAGGTCTCATTAATGAATGATACTCTACTTTGTTTTGATTTTTCCTTTTTGAACTTTGAAATTAAATTTGTTTCTTTTAAAAGATTTCTAAATATATCATCATAGCTGCTACACTTATGAGATAACCAAGTATGGAAAACAACCAAAAAGGGCTCTTGTATACATCCAGTGTACTTTGACTATGCCGGTTGATATAAATAAACCTTTAACTTTAAACATTTCAAAAAGGGGGGAAATCTGTGAATTCAGTGAAAGTGAGTTACATTAGAAAAACATATATACCTTTTTATGTGCATATACACAGCCACGCACGTTTAAGTTGTCTATGTAGTGCATCCCATGGCATCTCTCATGGGGCTCATTTACTGTGAGAAAACTTGACAAGCAATCAGTAGCTCTTTGCGCTTCTATGGCAGATTAAAGAAGAGGCATATGATTATGTCATTTAGATAAACTAAAAAGTCAGCTGCATTACGGTGCATATATCTTATATTTTATGTGTTTGCATGTTTCAGGTGACCTTCAAAGAGGAGCATATTCCGTTCTTACACTTTATGACCCATATTTGTGCAATAATTGGTGGTATCTCTCTCTCTCTCTCTCTCACCCACCTACTCACCCACCCACCTACTCACCCACCCACCCACCCACCCACACACCAACCACGTATGCCTAGCGTGGGTTATAATGTTGAGTTATTTATACATTTGACAGTTCTGAGTTCACATTGAGCTAAAACTTAGGTTTTCTATATCAGTCGTTGAGAAAAAGATTGCATTTCCGCAGCCAGTGGTTTTTATGTGTGAATCACTCTTTATCAAAGAAAGAAAGGGTAATGCCAATGTAAGTGTCTAGCCTACAAAGGGGACACTTGAAATTAAATCTTTAAATTTCAATTCTCCACAAATTCGACGGAAGGAGAGCCAATGGGGCCGTATTTTACAGCTCCCACTGTATGCATGATGCGGAGGAAGTCCTCAAATTCCCTTTCCAAAAAGCATACAAATTTACTTACCAATAACAAAGAATAATTCTTCTTCCAGTCCATATTTGATGGACTGCATTACAGTCTACATAGAAACACTCATTTTATGATTAAATGAAATAAAACTTTTCAGGTTTTTAGAATTTTTTATTTGCAAATAAGGATATTTTAATCAATCTTATTTTAAAATAGAAATTTATTTATTTATTTATTGTTTGAACTACAAAAGAGTCCAGTTTCTCGGACTGTATGTAGCATTGTCCAATAACAAAAGGGACGAACAAGCCAACAAATTCAATACTGAGGAATCACCCTCCAAATCTTAAATGGTGAAAAAGCCAAAGAGACTAAAGTTCTATGGCCATGGAACAATGATGCAGGATCGAAAGCCACGGATTCCCTGCTAACATTGAATATAGAATTCCAAGAGACCTTTATCTTTCCATGCTTGTGTAGATCAGCTACGCTGAGAATCATCACAAGAGTCACTGCCCACAAAAAGAAAGCCACCTTTTTGAGGCGCACACAAAGTTTACCATGCTTGCACATAATACACATGCATACACAGTCAACACAAGCCACCTGCATATTGAGATCATAATTAGAAGTGTTCTCTCCGATTATGATCTGTATTCGCCACGATGCTTTGCTTGGATATTGGTTGTAACACTATTTTTCTATCGCTTCTTATTCTGACATTTATTACTTTGATACAATTACTTAGGATCTCTGATCTCTTTGTTTAGGTATTTTCACAGTAGCGGGAATCATATATTCGTTCGTCTATCATGGTCAAAGAGTGGTCAAGAAAAAAATGTAACTCGGCAAATGTACTAGTAGTTTGGCAGGCCCTTCTGCTTGTGTTGATCCAATCTTGTGGTTGGTGTTTTACACACAAAATTTGTGAGGCAGAGGAATTGTTTAATCATTTCTTGTGAAGTTATTCCTGTTGCTATCACAAAAAATCACATGACCAATACGTTCTACTAATGGAAGCCGAAGGGGTTCGAGTTCTTTTTCTTTCAAATAATTTTTTCTTTGATTTTCTTTTTCTTGGGTTAATTCATTTTATGGATTAACTTGCCAATTTAGTTCCTTTTTCTTGAAAAAAAACCTTCATGTGAATCTGATGCGCATCCACTGAAACAAAGATAAAATATGCTAAATCTTCTCGCTTGTTAGATGTGATGTCATGAATCGTAACGGTTATGAAAACCATCCGAGTGCTTTTGAAGCAATTGGACAGCAGCCAGAGCTGGTGAAGATGGTGGGATTGTGCCTGAAATGTCAATAGCATTTGCTTCTGACTTTGGACTCTTTGGCAGACCCCAATATTTCTAAAAGGGGATCCCTCCAATTTCCAATTAGAAATGAACATATGCTGTAAAACTGGTGGCAGTTATGACATTAATAGCTCAACCTAAAAACAGAGTTGAATTGTGAATGGGAAAATTAAACTGGGTTTTCCACAAGGTATTACTATAATAATAATAATTATTATTATTATTATTAGTAGGGCGCACTGGCTTATCATTTAGGGGGCGGGAGGTGGCGGGCGGAAGGGAGAATTGATAAAATTGGTGTGTTTTGAATAGGGAGAGGAGATAAAATGACTTTAGATTAAAATTGAAAGTGAATAAAATAGTATTAAAAAATATTTTTTTAATATTAGTATTATTTTAAGATTTAAAAATTTTGAATTGTTTATTATATTTTGAATAAAAATTTGATAATATTGTAACGATTAAATGAAATGATATAAAATGAAACATTTTCACAATCCAAACGGGTCGAATTCAGTTCCAGCTCCGGATCATTGTCATGAAATGAAATCCAGTTTGAAAGAAAATGGTCCAAGACAATGGGAAAATGGTCCAAGACAATGGACAAAATAAGCATGGCCAACCTATATAAATTTTGGATGAAGATTTTATTAATCTAGAATAGTAAATGAGAACAAACCAACAAACGATCGTGTTTCTGCATCTCGTTAGATCCTATGATAACTAACAAAATCTTTGCAGATGACTGCAGGAACTACCCACCATAGAGACGTGAAAAGGACAAATGTTATGTCCTAGGATAAAAATTAGTACAGATAAACAACTCAGAATTAAATGCTCTCAATAGGGACCTGAATTCCAGCCTGATTGATAGATATATGAGAAAGCTTCAACCTGATGGCATCAAACTCTACGTTTTGCCTCTCTTCATTAGTCAACCACAAAGACAAGCAACGATCAATCAAGTCCTTGCCGCAACTCAAGGGGGAACCTCCTTTAAAAACCCGGGTCCTCCCAAATCTCATTATTTTTGCAAGGTTTGAATCAGAAGGCTCTTCGGCATAACTCTCTAAAATGTCCCTGATGGCAGCACACCAAATTGGTCGAGCTACCTCAAGGAAGTCGTAAACAGCCAATACTGGAAGGTTTACACTTCCCAATTCAGACTCGCGTTGCCCACCTCTTCCATGATAATCCGATCCTCCAAGCTTTAGAAGGCCATAAGCATCTGCTAGGTCACTGAATGCTGTTGACCAAACAAGTGAACCGAAATGTAAGTAGCGAAAAGAGAATACAAGAAAATTATGATACACCATATGTTGTCAATAGATAAGTTTCTATCAGAATATCAGCATCACAAGTTTTTTCCCGTGTAGCATAAAAAATAATAATCTGGTCAACAAGACCTTACATTGTAGAAAGCATCAGGAGGAGATTTCAATGTAACCTGGGCTTAGCCTATTTCTATTAATGAAAATTCTACGATTACCCATCCCAACAAAAAAAGAAAAAAAGAAAAAAAAGATTTCAATGTATATCAGTAAGTATATAATCCCCACAGTTTTCTACATCATTAAGGACAATGGTGGAAGCACTTTCATCCCAGAACTTTTGACAACTGTATTGCATCGTAATGATGAAAATTTGAGGTCTTACAGAAAATAATTTGCAATTGGAACCTTATTCGGTTGCACAATATAGTTACATGCCCACCATTTCAGAGTAATGTTAGGACTGACTAATCAACCAAAGAAACAATGATTGTGGTCATTGACGTCAGGTTTCACTCTGGATTCACACTGGGTTTCATTATCTTTTAATCATCTACATCCATCATTATGCAGAAATAAAACTAATACCTCAACCATCGAATATATTTTACTAAACAATTAAAATAGATATGAGTTGAAACTTTCATAAAGAATGAACTTCAAGTACAACCAAATCATCTGTGATTTATTCCTGAAATTGTTTTGCGGGAACTGAGGAACTTAATGCATTTCCCAGGATATGCAAGATCTTTGATATTCATTACAGGTCTGAAGATAGAGATATACTTTTTTCCTTTCTGTGGCAATCGATTGGACAGTCACTAAAAAACAAATATTTAAACACAACAAACATTTAATAAAAAAAAAAAAGACTTTTAAAGTATGCAATGCAATATACCTGCTAGTTTTCCATCACTTCTGTAAACCTCCATCCCATGAAGGCCAGCATCTTTCAGCCTCCTGACAATGGCAACAGGATTTTTCAATGCCCATGGATGTGCTAGCACAGCCATACCTCCTGTTTTACATATCAATTGTATTGCTTCCTCTACAAGAGGCTCACTTCCCCTGAAACCATATGCCAGCAGCCACATAAATTTTACATAAGAATTTGAATCAAGAAAAACAGGGCAATATTTAATGATTAGTTCAGAATATTACGTAGAGTAAGCAGGTCCTCCATCGAAAAGATATCGAGCAAAAGCTTGTTTCAGATTTTCCACATAACCTGCTTCAACCATAGCGCGTGCCACATGCATTCTCCCGGGAGCAACTCCCTTGCCCGCTATCCTCGAAACATGCTCCCACTTAATAGGTAGCTTAAGCTTGTTCAGTTTTAAAACCATGTTCTTTGCACGGAGGAAACGGCCGTCTCTTATATTAGCCAAGAACTTTTCCAGTTCCTCAGAACTTGTTGGTCCACAGCTGCTATAATATGCAAGGATATGCACTGGTTCGACTAATTCAGACCCAACACTGATGATCAAAAGGAATGGAAGAGAATCAATCCTCACAGCTAATATTTTCTTATAACTCTTGTGACTTCCAATCACAAACATAGTTTTGCACAATAGCACTCTCATGTAAAAGGAAAATAAAATTTCACGACTTTCTCCAAGCAACAAACTTCCTTTTCTTATAAGTGAAGCGACAAATTCTAAGAACCACAAGAAGATATGTAACCTTTATACATGAATCACGCACGCACATGCACAAGCACACACATCAGAATGTATAAGGCTATAAGCCTACTAAAGCCAAACCATCAGAAAATTACCTTGAAGAGAATATTGTACTGATTTCAACACCTGGAATTATCTTAATGCCAAATCTTCGAGCAGCTTCTAGAGCCTCAGGAATGCCTGACATTGTGTCATGATCTGTCAGAGCAAGAACGTTTACCTGTTATGATCACATTTATTAATTAAATTGGAAACATCATAGGTTATTCAAGACTTGAAGAGCATAATGTAAAATAAGAAGAAAATGCAGAAGCAAAGAAAGGGAAAAATCCAAAGTTAATTAAGAATATAAGATAAAGTTCTGAAAGCGGTTTGAACTTCAATGACATGAGTCCAATAACATTAACTCAAATGTCAATCTCGGTATCCCCAAGTTAATTCAAGTTTCTGAATTTCATTAGATATATGGAACCACATCTTCCTTTATTGTTGTTTTTGTTGTTGTTTCAAGACCATTGATGGCTAAGACCCTATTCGAAAATCATTTTAACAACTATAAGCAGGTAGACAGGCCTTACGGAACATGCCAAACAGGCTCTAGTTAAGCCAAATGTCTCATACACTCACAAAGCCAAGTTCAAACAGAGGTTTTTTCAACTATTATAGGAAATCAGTTGAGCTGAGGCATGATCACGTAAAAACAAGACACAGTCAGATACACCTATGTTCCACAAGCTTGGCTTGCTTTCATTCCCTTCCTAAACATGGTTAGAGTGAGGCCGTTTATTTTCCGCAGCCTGGCAGCTAAAAAAAGACTGGGTTAACTCATCACATGAAGCTGCATCAGAACCCAGATCTGGGAATATTCTTACATTTACTATATGACTTCAGGATTTTATCTTCATATCTGAGTAGAGTTTACGTGCATTGGATCTGCAATGACATGTATAACAAACAATCTTTGATTAAGCAACATACTTTTTCTAGTTCATAGATCTCATCTTGAATCCAAGATGCTGACAAGTGACATGGTATAACTCAAAACCATGTAAACCTGAAGTTATATGACCTGAACAAGGCTTCATCCCAATTTAACTGGGGTTGAATTTATGGACCGTTTTCCAACCAATCAAGATTGGCCACCTCTCTTCCTTTTGTCTTATGTCTTGTTTAAAATCATACCATCTACCGCTCTTGTTTTAGACATCTCTCTATTTATGAAATAATTATTTCTCATTGACGCACCAATCGCTCTACACTGCACATGTCCCAACTATCTTAAGCAACCCTAGTTCATCATTCCTCATTAGGGACCATTCCCATATTTAAATTTGTAGACCTTAGATCATGAATTTGCCTAATTCTAAACAAACAGCTCATTATGTTTCTCAAGACTGCAGAAAACATGATGAATTTAAACTCCACAACTCTATAACATAGTTCATATCTTGGCATTTATACATTCGTTACTATCTTGATCTTGTGAAACATTCTAAAAATCAGCATCGAGTAATAAAATAGATTTTTTAGGTAAATTCTCAACTAGAAACATATTTGTGGATTTTATGATTTTCCATTTCCGTATAAAAAATATATAAAATACCTAATATATAATAAGTGAAAACAAGGATTTCACTCGCTACTTAAACCACGATCAGAGGCTCTGTTTTTTCTCACTAAGTTGAGAAAAAGCTTCAGTCTATAACGATGCTAAGAGCATATAATCTTACTCCTTTGATGATGGACGAGGAATAAACAATTCTGATCAGAATGGATTTGCAACTTTACGTCTTTACGTGCCATAGCTATTAAACCTACCCATCACCCAGACAGCAGCCATATACCGCATGGTAGTTTAAAATTCATTATCCACAAGACTACAAAATTCATAAGAGACCAAATCTACCGTCCAAAAGCAAAACCCATTAACCATTTCGGCATATCATATTGAAACTACGAAACTATTACAAGACAGAGCATAACCCACATCAGATATTCATTCCAAAATTAAAATAGCACGAACAATTTCAAAGAAACTGACCCCATTCCCATGAGCTCTCTCAACCAGCTTCAGAGGCGACATAAACCCATCACTGAATTTCGAGTGCGAATGGAACTCGAACACCAATTTCTCCCCTCCTTTTCCAAGAGTTTTCTGCACCCCAAAGTCATCGACAACAAAGGACGCTGCAGAGTAAGGCAACGAAGAAGGCTTTTCCAAGAACACCCATTCACTGACGGACTTGAAAGCCCGAGTCTGCTCTGCGGTCATCTTCTTCTTGCTCCCACCACGCTTCTTGTTCTTGTTCTTCTTGTCTTTCGGTTTCTTCAAACTATGGCTACTGCAATTGGAATTGCCGATAGTCTGAGGCACGGGGGCGTCTCCAGCCATTGTTTTTTCGAGATATCTCGGCCCAAAGGAAGAAGAAGTAGAACCGTGACTACGGGGTTCTGGTAATCAGCCCATCAGGGTGCGGTTTCTGGAGTTGATTCTACGATTTATGTGAGAGGCTGCAGCTGCAGTTAATATTTGTTTCGTTTGGGTATATCTCAAGACTCAGGTGGCCTGCCGTCACGTACGATTTTTTTTGTTTTTGTTTTTGAGGTGGATGCTTTACAATTTGTTATTTAAATAAGTTTTAAATTTTTTTATTATAATTTTGAGTGGAAGATTATATTATAGTTTTATTGATAAATAAAAATAAAAATAAAAATAAAATATTATTTTAAAAAAATATCATTATAATTTTAAATTTTTTTATATTTGACTTGTATTGCAGTCTCTAAAATAAAGACTGTATTTAACATTTCTCAAATAATTTTTTAACCTTATAATATTAAATACATGGCATGAAGTATAATAGAATTGACATATTGTATCTATTTATAAAGAAAGAAATTAAAATATCTCAAAATGTCTATTTATTAAGTATCAATTCACCACTTAACCTCTAATGTGTGATAGTTAAAAGAATCACAAAATGTCTAAATAAACAAACAACCAAATAAGAAAGAAATTAAAATAACAAATAATGCTAAATGAATATATATATTTTTTCCAATATTTGACATAAAATATTATTATACATTCATTGTTGAAACAAAGAGATAGCACGCCAGATTAACAATGCATACTTGGTAGAATTCTCAAATCCCGAATTGATATTTGTGTTTTAGAGAATATTTTCTTAAATAAAATATATCATAAATATTATTGTTTAATAATAATATTCACTTTTGAGAATATATAATAATTATAATAAATTTCAGAACAATGTACGGCATTATCATTTCAGGATGGTGATGGGTGAAGATATTCAGTCAGTCAAAAGCATGCACCCACTCATGTTTTAGCTACGAGTTAGGCTCCGATTAAATTCAGAAATAAATTAAGTTGAGATGAGTTGAGATGAATTTAGTTTATTTTTTAATATTATTATTATTTTAAAATTTAAAAAAGGTATATTAAAAATTAAAAAAGATGTATTGGAAATTAAAAAAGATGTATAGGAATTTGTGTTTTATATAAAAAATTATAAAAATATAATAATAAAATGAAGATGAGTTGAGATGAGCGAAACTCACTTCCGAATACAAACGGGGCTTAAATCATTAAAAATATCTTTAATCATTAAAAATATTTTTAAAAATTATAATTTTATTAGTAATTATTTTTTTTAACTATTACGTAAAAAAAAATTTAAAAATAATAAATAAATAATAAGTGTCCCATTTTTCTTTAGCCACAGGCCCACAATGCAGTTTGCAGTTTATGCATTCATGTGTACAGCTTGAGAACCCCTGGCCCTGCGAAACGTGGGGCTGCTGTGTACTGTCGACTCCTCATATACATTTAGAATTTGAAGATGCGGCCTGAAGGGACAGGACACGCTTTCGAGAGTTGGTTGCTTGTCAAGAAATTTTATTTTTGTACTTCGTATCCCACACCCAAATCTGCTGATCAGTTTTCACTTTATTCCACCCACAATAATAATACTAATAATAGTAATAATTTATTATTTTTATTATTATTGAAAATTTAAATATCCTAATTAGTTGGGAGTAGGGTGTACCGAGTATTGAGTACGGAGAGCAGATGTATACTTGTCAGACACCCTTGTTTAATGATACCGAAGTTGTTTTCTTATTTAGTCTGAATTTAGATGAGATAAATTAAAATAAATTTAATTTAATTTTTAATATTATTATTAAATTTTAAAAATTTAAATTATAATTTAAAAATATATACTTAAATTTGAAAAAATTATATTAAAATTTATATTTTATATAAAAATTTAAAAAAATATAATGATAAATTTAAGATGAGTTAATATAAATTTGTCTTGTCTACAAATTCAAACCAGCCCTTATTAACTTAAAGAAAAATATTATTTGAGCATCTATATTAGTTTTATTAATATATTTTTTAAAATATGATGAAGAGTACAAATTTTTCATAAATTTAAAATCTTTTTATTTATAATTTTATATTAAATTAACTATTAGATTTATTAAAATAATAATATAATAATATATTTTTATTTTTTTCATATTTTATAATCACACTAATCATATGATTTAATTTGATACTTAAATTATTATTTTTTAACTAATTTTTTCTCTCAACCTAATTATTCAACAAATACATTTTGTCAATTCTTTTTCTACCAAACAATCATATATATAATTTATAAAATCAACAAACACATCAATAATTTATTCATCAAACAAATATATTAAAATGTAATAAAAAAATAATTTTGATAAATGAATAATAAGGTTTTAAATTTGAAATATGAACTAAAATTACTGTAATTCATAACTTCAAAATAATCCCTTTGATGAATTCAAAGAAAAGGTATTTTGAATAAATTCATCAAATTTTGCGTTTAGCTTAGCTTTTAAGCAAATGTCAATGCATTTTGGTCGATTTATTTTATCTCTTATTTTGATCGCTTATATATTTAATTTATTTGATTTAATGATTAAGAAAATAATTATTAAATATATTAATATTTATTTTTAATTTTTAATTTTTAAAAAATATTTAAATATTTTTAAAAAATATTTGAAATAAAAAACAAAAAATACAATTTACATTAAGAGCAGCCAAGTGAACAAAATGAAGAGACATAATACCACTACTCAATACTCAATACTTATTGAGTCTATATCCATCAAGGATGTACCACGAGTTTGTCCCGACATAGAACAAGAAGTTTTTTTTTTTTTTTTAAATTTGTTTATTCATTTTTTATATTCTTCAGTATTTTTTTTAAAAAAGAAATCACAACATTATTAAAAATATTTTCTCAATTATTAAGTAATTTAAGAAAATAATTATATCGAGAGATTTAATCCGATAATTTAGCATTTCTATACTTTATTTTTGCAATTTGAATTATCTTCTATTTAAATAATAATAATAATAAAATCCATACCCTGTCATCATCACATTGAAATGGAATAGGATTTGTAGGGTTTTTATTTAGGTCCCATACTCAAAATATTTCATCTCACCATATTATTATTTTTAAAAAAATTTCTACTTAAAATATAATAAATAAATTAACTTTTCAAATTTCAAATTAATAATAATAAATTGTATTTTATTCAATTTTCAATTTTCAATTTTCATTTCAATTCATTTTATCTCAAGTCACTAACCAAACATCACTTTACTTATGATTTGTATGTGTCGATCATGTAGAAACTTTTTGCATAAGTTGTTATCAATAATAATATTACTTCGACTTAAAAAAAAAGTAAGTACAATAAAGTCACAATAAACAATTAATAATTATAAAAAAATCTATTTTTCATCATCTTATGCGTAACATTACATAATAAGTTTACAAATAAAATATAATAAATAATTTTCAATCATCTAATGACATTTCATATAATGATACAAGAATAATGAAAATTAGGATGATGACTAATAATGATATTTGTAACTTTGAATTTTATTTTATTCAATCATGATAATTGATATCACACCTTTTAAGTGATTTCACTAACTAAAAATAGGATTGAAGATGGTGGAATTCAAGAATGACCAAAAGCAAACTTGATTACAAAATTAAACTCAAGAAAAAAGGCTTGGACTAACCCATCTTCTTGAAAATTTATAAACTCGTACTAGCTCAGACCACTCAACCTGTCTTTGCAGTTTCTATTAACTAATGGAAATCAATTCAGAAATTACCAAATCTAAGAATAACCTTGCTCTTCTACACAATCTGAAGATGCCCTAAATCGCTAATCCTAAATGGCATGCACAATAACACAAACAACCGGGAAGTTCTCCAGTTTGATTCAGTCCCATTATGCGTCATAGCCTAGCACCAAGGCCTCCATGCATTAATAACCAGTAAACTAGCCTTGCCACGACCTCATCTCCAAAGTCCAAACCACCACCTCCACCAAAAAGATGGCATTTCAAACCCTAGGGCAGTTCCCTATACCGTCATAAACCTTGCGCCCAATTTTCCCACACCCATAATAAGCTATAGAAAAACTTTCTTTTTCCAAAGGAGAATTCAAACTTAAATATGAAAAGATGCAGAAAGGAAGTGATCTCCACGAACAAAAGATCATACACCACATTTCTAAACCTTGTGTCTGAATATCCCATACTCGGAACTAGAATCACCTCAATAGATCAATCCCACGTTGGGAAAAGGAGTAACTCACATATGCAGGATTAACACATGAAACAGGAATTATAAGTGATTTTAGGGAGGCTTCAAACTAAGCAGTCTTTCTGGAATTATGGTGTAGATGCAGCTAGTACTTTCCCTAGGTTCTTTTACAAACACAAAATGCAATCCCAAGTACTAACTGATGAAGAAGACCCACTTTTGGCCATCCTATATTGACTTATGCTAAAATCTTGTGTCTTCATGGTCCAAGTCAACGTAGTTGACAGCAAAAAGTATAGGCTGCAGAAAATCAAGCAAAGTTTTTTTACCACCTTCTAGTTGAGATGAGCTCAACTCACTCTCCAATCCAAACGGGCTGAATAGTTTGTACATATGTTCCTAAATGTTGTTTTTAAGCACACCGGTTATTTGAAATTCTAAAATTTTCCTATAGCAGTGGACCCATCCAAATTTTGAAAAAAACCATTATTAATTGATAAGTGGTTACAAAACAATTCTATCTTCATCAAATGATGCACTCTTGTAGTTCTACATAACAGTGATTATAACTTGCCCTTTTTCATTTCATATATGGACCAAATAGAAAAGATCCACCACATAGCGATAAGGTGTCGAAATAAGCTTACAAAGCAAAGGAAAAAATAATATAATCCAAACAAAGAACTACAGACCCTGGACAAAATTACAAGCACAAGAAAAATCAAACAAAGATAACCTCATTCAACATACACCAGCATTCTAACACGAAAACAACTGAAAGGAGATCACAGACACCATCGAAGCATGGGTGATTGGGTGTTACAAACCATTTACGCAAATTCCCTCAAGAACATAACAATGCAAACAAAAAAAACATGGGTGTTAAGTTGCTCGTTCAACTAAAGTATACACCGACCATTACCTGGAAAGTAAATTGCAAATTTCTTAATCACTTGGAAACCAACAGGATTTCAGGTTTCTTAGCCTTGCTAGGCGTGTTAGAATTCGAAGATGCATTCGCCTTCGCTTCTGCTTTGGCCTCCAACTTGGCAGCCGCGCGCGTCCTTCTATCAAGCTGAATGAGACTCCGCGTCGCTAAGATTGCCTGTGGAACCAAATCATGAGTAGCTCTGGCATACAAGCTCCTCACTGCCATGGCTGCCGCATCCTTAACATCTTGCGAATTCAAAGGAGCCAACAAGCAATGCCCTAGAATCTTCAACGCCGGCTGCAATAGCTCCCAAGGTAGCGGAATTCTGGTCCCCTTGTATTCCAAATTCTCCTCATTTCTCACAATCTCCACTCTCCCCATCTCTTCCACTATGCCCTCAATCTCATTTCCACTCCCATTCTCCGAAAGAGAGGTACAATTCTCAAATTCATCGTCCTTGTCGAACTCTCTTTTACAAGAACAGTCCTGCCCGGCCCACACAGCTACGGATCGGCAAAATTCAAGCTTGGACCAGCTCGGCATCTGCGAGATCTGCTTGTAATAGCAATCGAGAGCGACCCCGACGATGCAGGCGCGTTTGGTCGATTTAACGGCAATCTGCGGCTCGAGAGGTTGCGACAAAACCCCAACGGAGGGTCTTGATTGAACAGGGGATGCAGAATTACTGTGGTTGCTGGTGGTGCGGCGGGGGGTGTGGTAGAGGGAGGGTTGAGAGAGGTCGGGTATGGAGATGAGGAGGGGCTTACCGTTGCGGGATTTGGTCTCTGCGGCGTAGAGGGCAAGGAGTACGGCCTCGAAGCCGGCGAGCGATGGAGATTCGGAGGAGTGGACGCGGGAGAGGTAGAGGGCGGCGAGGAGAGGGAGGAAGGAGAGAACGACGAGTCGGAGATGGGGGTCAGAGGAGAGGTAGGTGTCGTAGAGCCATTGGCAGAGGGGGTCGGAACCGGAGCCGGAGACAGGGGAGGAGAGGGCGGAAGATACTAGGGAGTAGGCGGACGGGGAGGAGAGGAGGGAGAGGGCGGGGCGATCGGAGTCGGCGAGGGAAGAGAAGGAAAAGGAAGAGGAGGAGGAATCGGAGGAATTGGGGGAGGAATCGGAGAGGATGGAGGAGAGGGCATTGATGCGGGAGCGAGCTCTGGAGACGGACTCCCACCAGGACTGCATGGGGTCAGAATCGGCGGCGCCAGCAGCGGTGGTTACGGCCGCGATGGCGGTGGTAGTAATTGGGGGATTGGGGGTGGAGGAGGAGGAGGAAGAAGAGGAGGACGAGGGGGAGTTAATAGCATGGTTGGGGCGGAAATCCATGGCTGTGCGCACGTGAGAGTCGAAGAGGGCTGGTATAATCGGAGCTCCTCCCGCCCTCTCTGCCTCTGCTCTGTCGAAAATTGGGAGAGGAGGAAAGGCAAGGGTTCTAACCCCGTACGGATCCCCACGTTGAAGTAATATCTATAAGACCATGCAGCTACTTTATTGTCACGCTCTAAAGTCCACCCTCTCTGTCTAACCACCGAAGATTCTTAGACACGCGACGTATTAATTGATGATCTCTAATGACGGGATTTCTTTTTAAAGAAACAACGTGAAATTTTCCTAATAATTTCAACGCATACATATTATAACTTTAAAAAAAAAATTCAAGAATCAATTATTTTTTACTATAAATAATATAAAAAATTTATCTTAAAACTTCATTTGATAGTAACAAAAGAATAATACTAAATTTTATTTGAATTCAAAAAAAATTAAGATGAGTTCTGAAAGTTAAATAATATTATTGAAATATTATTTTTATTTTAGAATTTGAAAAAATTAAATTATAATTTGAAAAAGTTGAATTAAGATTTAAAAAAATTGAATTGTTTATTATATTTTGTGTGAAAATATGAGAAAATTATAATAATGAAATTGAGATAAGTTGAACTCATCTCTAAATCTTCTCATTCTCTTGATGGTGCACGAGAATCATTTAATACATTCTCATCTAATATATTGGACAATCTTTATTGTTGTGACAAAACCTTCTTCTTGATGCGTCATAGACTAAAATTATTCTAACCTTCAAATATTTCCACTTCAAACTTTGTCATCGACATCCCTCGAGATCTAGCACAGAACCTACCGCTCTAGTATTAGCTAATTAGGATAAACTGGTTATCAAATGTTAATTTGAAGTATAACATAGAGGAAGCAAAATAAAAAGAAAAAACGGCAATTACATAAAACAACACCAAGATTTAAGTGGTTGGGCTTAATGTGAACCTATGTCCAATGACGAAATTGGTCTCAACGAATTCATTATGACTAAAGATGTAATACAAGAGATCAATAACAAAAATCCTCAATTCCAAAGTCCCAATACACCTAATGAACTCTCATGATTCTTTACAAAAAAAATTTATCTCTCTACAAAGTTTGGTTGCTGACTACTCCAAAAAAACATATAAAAGCATGTATTTATAATGAAGCAACAAGTAATCCTAAAAAATAGAACATTCACTCAAGCAAAAGTCGAGTTGCGGTCAAGCAAACCTCAGGATTAGCGTCTCATTCAAGTGGACTGTCAAGCGAGTATTGAGTGAACTCTTTGTCTGAAGTCTCACTTGAACGGACTATTGAGCAAATTGTTAAGGTTGGCTTGAGTTAAAGTCGAGTCCCGATCAAGTCAAGCCTAAAAAATACAATTTCAGCAAAAAATAAAGCCAAACTCACCAACAACTCATCACTGCTAATTGGTCCCCATTGTTTTGATGGCTGGCCATCAAAAACTGACAATTCGAATTGTAAATATTGTGGGGGCACTCTATATTTTGAGTTTTAGGTATCAACGCATATGAATTGAAAAATCATTGTATATCTTAGACAAAAACTTTTCATTGATGATATGATTTTGTTGGTGGTTTCAAATATTACCTCAGCTGTTTTAGTATGAAGAATGAAGTTCGATTCTGTTGTGAAGCATTTTGTGACGGAAGTCATGCTTACAAAGTGGAATTACACTTGCGTTCAACTCTCTTCACAATCTGCTTGTGAAATTACTACTTGTTTCAAAAGTTTAAACTGATAGGAAGAGCTAGATTTTATTATATCTTAATACTTATCATCATTTGTGAGTTAGACTTTTCCTCAATTAATAAGCTCAACAAGTAAAATATTTAATTAAATGAGGCGTAGAGTGCAGAGCCAGAATTCGAATTCAAGACCCTTGTTTTGATACCATGTGAAATTACCACTTATTTTAAAAGTTTAAACTAATAGGAAGATATAAATTTCATTATATCTTAATATTGCTACTGTACCTTGATAGTTATTTGCATTTTGACCAATTTCCACCAGTTTAGTTCTTCATAATAGCCCTGTTCTTTTACTGAAAAGTTGAGAAGAAAATAGTGTTCTTATTTAGTCCCACAATTCAAGCAATAAGACGATCATGTAAATCTACACATATTGAAGTTTGTTCTGTATAAAAAGGTGAGATTTTTCCACACAAAATATTGGGAGCTGCTTCGTTTGGATTCTGATCTTGATAGTCATGTTCATGTGTTTTAGATTATCAACCCACCACCTATTTGTCATGTCGGCGCTTAATTCTCTCTTCTAAACGGTGTCAGATATGGTTGTCTGTAATCCTGAGGATGTTTTGCATGCTCAACTTCAGTTTTTTTAGAACAAAATGTTGACAGATACACTCTTAAATTCACAGATTCTCTTCATGGCTAAATTTCATTTCAAGACCAGGTTACGATTACCAATTCTTATTAAAAAAAGGAATACAGGCTATTGGAGTTAGATTATTATAGTAAAATCATTATCTTACAAAAGCTATCACACATTAACCCAAACAGAAAGTATAGAATTCGAAGTTTCATGGAGGAACGTCCCAGATCTCATTAAACCCAGGTTATGAATCTCTTGCCTCTAATTCAAATTAACTATATTCCAAGTGTAGATCTTTTACAAGCCAAGAGCACCAAGAGGCGTCTTCCCTTGTCCAGCCTCGAAGTAGAAAATTAGCATGGCTACCATTGCAAGCCTCGCATGCTTGATTTCAGCCAACTTCAGTCTTTCCAGCTTCTCCACATCCGGAATGTAGACGCCGTCCTTGATCGTGCCGGCTAGCCCCAATGGGTCGAAGAATTTGCCACCCGGGTAGCCTTGTTCCCCGGTGGCATTGGCGAAGTTCTCAGCCGTCTTCGACCACGGTGTCGCCCATTCAACGGACTGCGAATCGGGGTTGAAGAAATCCACCCATCTTTTGCTCTCAACCCAACCCATGAGGAGAAGCTGCGTGCCAAGGAGAGTCCCAAAGGAGAAGGGAGCAACTGCACCAGGGGCAGCTCCAGCCTCAAACCATGGAATACCGCTCCATGCCTGGCCGACAAAGATCCCGACAACAGCAGCCATTGCCCACCTTCCATGAATGAGTTCGGCCTCTCTGTACCATTTCAGGAATGCTGGATCCTTTCCTAGTCCCAGTGGATCAAAACCATAGTCACCTGGGAGCCTGCAGTTAAGATTTTCATTAATCACATAATGTCAAAGGGAAATACTTTATCTATACTTTTTCAAAATACCAAAAATCTTACAAATTGACATTACTGTAAGATATCTTTGCCAAAGGACCTCAGAAACAATGTGATATTTAAAATCCTAATTATTAAGGCATCACACTCCATTGCAGCAGCACACTGCAGTGCCTCGGAGAAGCACAGCTCAACCAAGCAAAATCAGGAGGAATAATCTGTAACATTCTAGAATATAGGCCATAACAGAATGTACCATCTAGTAAGCCAGTTGTAGTCGTGTAGTGCGAAAAAAAGGAGAAACCGAAAGCATTATTGAATCTGTGATGAGCGAGACATTCTCTCAAACACCTTATCTACATTCTCTGTTTTCTATTCTTCAATACCAATCGACTTTGAATAAGGGATTGGTAAGAGGGAGAGAGGCTTACGAGCCATCGAGCCACTCGGGATCGATGAAGTTGCCACCACCTCTGACACCAGGAATCCAAGACTTCTTTGGTTGAACAGCAGCCACCACAATCAACTTCTTAGGCCCAACAGCGCCACCCACCCTGGCTCCAACACCAACAGCAGACAACAACTTCTGCTGGCTTCTCTTTCCTCCGCACAAGAATGAAGATCCCAACCCATTTAGCACTGCACCAGAGGTAGCAGCCATTTCAATTTGTTCTGATCCTTTTCTCTAGAAGCAAACAGGTTGCTGGTGGTGGGAAATTAAAGTTGGTAGATGAATGAAGCTTAAGGTTCTGATCTAGCAAAAATGGGTATATCAACTGTGAGAGGACGGAGGGAGAATCAAGAAGAGGACTGTAGAGAAGCCACGTAGGATAATGAAATCTGGAGAGGAAATCTAGGCTTCCTTTATTGGATAGATTTCGGGCCAATAGGCGTTAGCTCTCCATCCTCTTCCCTCGTATTGCCTCCAACCACGTGGAACATCTATTTTGGTGTTGTCTGATTTTGGGTCTTGGCTGAGGTGGGAAACGAATGGCACTTGGGTGATTTTAATTAGGAGATAAATTTTGACGAATTTTGAAAATTAAATAAAATATTATTTTTTAATATTATTATTATATTAAAATTTTAAAAAATTAAATTAAAAATTGAAATAGTTAAATTATTTATTATATTTTATATAAAAAATTTTAAAAATATAATAATAAATTAAATATAAATTAAAATGAGAAAAACTTACTCTCGAATCCAAACCGAACTATCACGTCAATGTTAGAGTCACAATATTTTCAATGAAATTAAGAGTAATGATTACAAGTATAAATTAATAAATTTCACATTATTTTAAAAGTAGATGGTAAGATATTATAAAAAAAATATTATTTTTAGTGATATTCACTTTTTAATCAATTATCTGTCTAAAAACAAAAATCACACATATATATTCTTCCTCTTTTTTATTTTTAAGGAGCAGCATTGTATATTTATCAATGCTCTAACTAAATTCATTTTCTAATTAATTAGAAACCCAACAAGGATTTTAATTTTCAACATAATTTTGTATAAATATACTATTATCATCTCGTATTCTTTATAAAATCTCATTATATATTATTGCGGATGTTATTATTATTATTATTATTATGAAATTTTATTCCATTTTAAGTTTTATTTATAATTTTATAACTTAGTAAATCTTGGTTCAAGACGATCTCGTTTGGATTCAGATATGAGATGAATTGAGATAAATTTAGTTTATTTTTTAATATTATTATTATTATTTTAAAATTTGAAAAATGTGTATTGAAATTTAAAAAATATATATTGAAATTTGAAAAAAGTGTATGAAAATTTATGTTTTGTATAAAAAAATTATAAAAATATAAAAATAGAATTAAAATAAATTAAAATTAAAATTAAAATAAACTCAACTCACTTTTAAATTTAAATAAAATCTCGAGAGAGAGCCCATCTGGGAATCAAGGCTCAAGGGGGGACCAAACTTTAAAGCCTGTTTTATTTTCACAAATTAGGTTGCTAGGCGGATCGTAAAGCATGCTTTTTCGGCCCAATTGTCGAGAGTACGTAGGGAATGAAAGCGAGTCGCGACACAGATTCTGGGCTCATTATTAGTTCTTTTTATTTTTGTATTATTTTCTCCAGTAATAATACACTTTTATTATTTTACTATTTATTTATTATTTTTATTATTTTCTTTTAAATATTATTTTAATATTTTTAATTATTAATTTTTTTAAAAAAATTATAATTTTATTAATAATCATTTTCTTAATTATTAAATAAATAAAAAATTAATAATAAATAATAAATAAATAAAAAACGAATAGTAAGTATATTATTATTCTATTTTGTCTCTCCTTTTATAAGTTTGCACTTTGCAGCTGTACCGAATGGATGGACTTCGGGCGCCCACGTGTGTGGTCCAGCCTTTTTTGTTTTCGTCTCCTGGCTGTGTTGTAAATAAATATCATTCTAAAACTCTAATACCTTTTCCGCGAAGGCAAGTAAATATCTAATTATAAGGTCTAGATTTATTGTTGAGTTGAATTAAAATAAATTATTATTTTTTAAATAATAATAAATTGAGATGTAGAATAAATTTTATAAAATTATCTAAATTGAGTTTAAATATATTTAATAAAAAATTAAAAAAATTATGAGTCTCGTATATAAAAAAATATTGAGTTAAATTGAGTAATTTAAGAATTACTTGTTTGTATATTGGAACCAACTTAAAATTAATCTAAAGTAAATTAATCTCAATTAAATTTACTTGAAATGGGTTCATATATTATATATATATAGAAAGATAAACATCACCGACTCTTATCATATTTGTTAAATTTCATATTATATGATTATAATAAAAATTATAAGAAATATGAAAAAAGAATAAATATCAAATTATGTAAAAAAAGTGCATAACACTTTTATAATTTATGTATATAACAGTTTAAAAGAGAGAAATGTACGTTTTTTTTTTTTAAGGAAAAAACCGCAATTTATTTCATAAATAAAGTTTACAGCTGAGATTGATAAATTTGAAAAGATTCGTATTACAAGCCTAACTAAACAGAAAGATCTGTAGCATCCCCGCACACAAAATAATGGACTTTGTCTTAATTTCTAATCTCTTGGAAGACAAAAGTACATAAGTGTGATTTGTCTGAAAGAGATTCGGGATAACCAAACTTCCACCTCACAAGTAAAAGGAGGAGATCGCCACCTCCATTATCCAAAGGAGAATGAGAAGACCACCAACTTCTATTCTCCAAAAAAGAAGGCGAAAAGTCAATCACATTCTCCAAAAGAGGAGTGAGAATCAAATAAGTAATATGTCTATTCCTATTTATTCTAACAAATGCATCAACAACACAGGAAACGAAAAAACCATCATACTAACAAAAACAAACGAAACTCAGTTCATTGAAAACTGGTTCCAGACAAAAACTAGAACAGAGGGGCGGAGGTGGCGCGTAAGTTACACACGCCACCCTAGGGGTTTGCTGGACCGTCGTCTTAGAAGCTTCTGAGGGCGCTGGGTCCAGGACCACTGCGCATGAAGGCAGTGGAGCTCAAGAGTTAGAGGCGCATGGAAGCATCGCCCCAACTTAAACCCGTGCGTGTTACCGATGTGCCGCTATTTTGGCGAGGCCTTCAATTTGAAGATGAGATGAATTTAATTTATTTTTTAATATTATTATTATTTTAAGATTTGAAAATTGTATATTAGAATTTAAAAAATATGTATTAAAATTTGAAAAAAAATATATAAAAATTTGTATTTTGTATAAAAAATTTAAAAAATATAATAATAAAATAAAATGGGTTGATGCGAATCTCGAATACAAACTAAATCTAAAACGCACATAATTAGGAAAGCCTTACGTCACTTCAAGAGTTTAGACTTCCAAAATGTATATCATTTTGGTCACAATTGTGGTGACTTGTGTACGACTATTACAACTTTTTTTTTTTCCGCGTACGACTATTACCACTTACAGCTATTGATGTATTTTGGACTATTTTTGCACCTTTTTTCAATTGGTGGGGGGCTTTTCAGACTTGGAAGTTTCCATGTGTGAACGTTTGACGGGAGTATGAATGTTGGTGGTGAAGAAAAAAATGGCAATTAATATAATTTATAGCTGTCAAAGCTTAAAAGAATAGATTTTAGTGATATTTTATCATGATATTAAAAATTAAAAAATGATACTTAAGAGTTTTAAACTATATAAATCTCTTATATATATATATATTTTAAAAAAGTAAATAAATTTAAAATTCATATTAAACAATATATTTTGATAATAAATCTAAAAGTTATTATATATATAGTCTTCAAATAGAAATTGTTCATATAAGTCCATAAAAATTATATTTAAAAATTATAATTGTATATTTTTTTAAATAATATAAATTTTTATTTTATTCTCATACATCAATAAAATTCCACATACAATCTCCCATGCAGGAGTACAAATAAAATTTCTTAAAATCTTATTCTATTAAAAAAATATATGAAAAATTTACACATTAAAAATATAACTAGCATTTGTTGTTAAAAAGTTAATATGAAAAATACTTTAATCTAAAATATCAAGTCCTCTTCTTATATATGAAGTCCTGAATTCATATCCATTAAAAAAAAAAAAAAAAAAAAAAGAGTCCTGAATTCTTATCCAGCACAGCTTGCAGACATAAATACTGGACACGTGTCCAATATTCTTCATTGCACGGACTCTCATGCCCCTCGTGGGCGGCCCATGGCCCGACCTTTTGAGAAAGCCCTCTCTCTCTCTCTCTCTCTGAGTTGCAGAATCTCTCTCACACACGCACCGGCACTGTACACGCATAAAAATCAGAAAGCGTTTCAATTCCTACTTGACTACGGTTTTGTTCATATTGCCAAAGACTCCGCACCTCATTTATTCCCACTTCCCTTATTAAACTCAACCCACCACAATCCCACATTCTCCACCTCTCCCAATTTCTTCTCCATTATCTCTCACGCTATTTTTCTCTCTCTAGTCTCTCTTTCCGTGAAAACCGAAAATGGCAGCAAAGCTGAGGCTTTCTCTTGTTCTCTGTGTGCTGGCCATCTGGGCAGTTGATTTTGCTTTTGCCCATGATGCGTCCTCACACAACGCCCCAGCGCCGTCTGTGGACTGTTCCAGCCTGATTTTTAACTTGGTTGACTGCTTGTCCTTTGTTACCAACGGTAGCAATACAACCAAGCCTGAGGGAAATTGCTGTGCCGGCCTCAAGACGGTGGTCAAGACTGATGCTGACTGTATCTGTGAGGGATTCAAGAGCAGTGCTTCTATAGGGGTGTCCTTGAATATCACAAAGGCTATGACCCTGCCCGCTGCTTGCAATGTCCCACTCCCCGATTCCGCTTTCTCTAACTGTGCACGTTAGTAATTTTTATGATACCCCCCTTCAGATTTCCTTTGTTTTTGTTTTGTTTTTTTCCTTTTTGAAGTGACTTTTGTGAAACAGATCGTGGGCGATTTATTTATCTTGGAAAAATAAGGGCTTGATTATTTTAGGACTTGGTTTGACTTTTGACATAAAGCAATTCCATTTGAATCGAAGTACAATTGTTATAATTTGTCTTGATTAATGACTTTATGTGTTTGGATTAGTGATTCATTTTGTGGATTTTTTTGTTTTGCAGTGTCTCCTGCTGCTGCTGCTGCTCCTGCTCCTGGTCCTGGTATGCTTCGATCCTATTTTGACTGGCAACACTAATATATACTGTTTGTTCTTTTGGCATAGAGATAGCTATGTAGCCTTGTTATGTGTATTGTTTCATTCTGATCTAAAGGGTGAATCCTATCTTTATGTTAAAAATATATACACGGGAAAATTTTCGTTGTTTATCAATGAACTAATTTGATTCGGTATATCATCCATAGAGATCTCTCCAATTTTAATAAAGACCCTACTATAGAGTTCGATGTTGTCTGTGTGAAGGATTCCGAGCAATGTAAATTCCACATTGGTTATGAGACTCTCTCTCCTAATAGGGCCATCCATTTCTAGAACCGGAGAGAATCTCAGTCCATATCTAGATGTGTTTTATTCATTCTGTTGGTAGCCTTGACATTGCCATGGCTGAAGCTGATGGTACCCTTTGTCTTCAATAAATGCCCTCCCGCCTTCTCATCTATACCACAAAGATATGGAAAAATGAATTATAAAACGGGTAAAATAGTGTTTCTGTTGTCCACCGGTGACATTGCTAGATATTTCTTTTTTAATCCTGAGGAATATAGAAGGGATGGTCCAATTGATTTACAATCTTTGTCTTTGTCAATACACACATATATATGTGAAATACTTTAGATTTATACAATTGTAAATCTACAAACTGATATGGTTTGACGTAATACGTTAAATTATAAAATTCATTTTAATGTAAAGTATATTTAACAGATCTCATAAAACTATATAAATTTCAATTTGGGGATTTACTTTGTGTAATTTTTGTGTGTTTATAGCAGTTCTCTCTCTCTCCCCCTCTCTCTCTCGTTTGTGGTTTCATCTCTCTCACCAAAAGCTTCTCCTGTTTCAGTTGCTACTGCTCCAGGGACGGGTACAGGAGGGAATGGGGCAGCATCAGCACCAGCACCATCTTCAGGGGGCTCAGGTTCTTCAGTGCTCACTATTTCAGTTGGATCCCTACTTGTTGGCTTAGTGGTTGCATCATTTTCGAGTTTTTGAGCGAATGCCAGTTTCAATTTTGAGAACAGAGCAGTTGATATGAGGGAAGAACTGTGTTTTTTCACCATCGAGGTTGTGTAGGAATAATAATTTGTCTTGTCGATTGGTGACTAAAGTAGGTAGAATTTATAATGTGGGTCACTTGACTTGAAACCTGTTTCAAGTTCTGGTTGTTTTCTTTATTATAATACTATCAGTATTTATTTATTTTATTCTCTTAGTGCCATTGCTATACAAATACACGTGCGCAACACATGGGTGACATACTTGATAATGGGTAGCCTCCTCCCTCCTCATATTTGGGCTTCATTATTGGGTCAGAATTAGGCCCACGTAAACTCAAAATAAGACTTTTGACCAAAACAGCCGGTCTCACCATCGGGCTGCAGGCAACCTTAGGCTGCTCTGTTTGGACCCCATGGGGCTGCAAGCGACCTTAGGCTCTAGATATAGAGTATCTTATATGATCTGTAAATAATAACGAAAATTATAGTAAAATAATAGTGAAATAATTTGTTCTCGAATTATGTTCTCAAACCAACACTGACAACATATTCTTCTTTCAAAAAAATGTCGTTTGTCATGATTTAATTACCATTTTTTTCTATTTTATTCCTAGTGAGCTACTTAGGTTGCATTTAGACGTTGAATTTCGGAAAAAGAGAAAATAAAAATTAATATGACCGGTCGGCGTTGAAATAGTGACATTGGTTATATCATTCAAAGAGGATTGCTTGTGGGTCTTATTGCCTCTTAATGGAGCTTTATTAATGCCGGCGTTACATATATAATTATATACATACATGCATATATATATATATATATATATACATACTAAAATATAGATTTTTTAGCCGTATAGGTCCTCCTAAAATTCATTTGGTTTCATCAACGTAAATCTTCTAAAAGTTCTATCTTTTGTTCATTTATTTATTTAGTGAAGTGAACTTAATATATCATGACGAGCTTTTGCACCAAGTCGTCCAAATAGATAGGACATCCAAAGATCCCCCGAATTAATTAATTAATGCAAATGCTAAAAAATGAGATCAGATCATGCGTATTTCCTTACTTCCAAAGATCCCCCGAATTAATTACTTAAGAAAAATGCCAAGTATCCCACTCTTGAAACCCGATAGATTTTTTTTTTTAGTTTTTTTTTACATGATTTTTAAGTAAGTATCTTTTTATACGATTTCTTTAACATTTTAAAATATTTTTAAAAAATATAAAAAAATTATATCGTTATTTAAAAATACTTACTTAAAAATCACGTAAAAAAAAAATTCCGTCAAAATTCCAAGAGTGGAATATCTAGCATCTTCCATTAATAAATTGGTCTCATCATGTCCAATAAGACTTCCACATTATTAAAATAAATAATGATATGGAAGTTAAAAGTGTAAATGAATGCACTAATAATTTCATGTATTCAGATTAATGAAATGTCGGAATATCTCTTAATAAAGAATGATACAAATTAATAATTATAAGGAGTTGCACCCACTAGACATGGTGGGTGCGGCCTACTTTACACTGCTATAATAATATTTAATAAGAAAAGAATACAAATAATGTTTGGTCGAGTTTGGAGTATTTAATTTAATTTATACAGAAAAAATACGTTACTTTTGTACTTCTAATAATTATATTAATGAAGAAAACAGAATAAAAATATTATTTACTGATCCTTGTTCCTCATGTTGTGAGCCCTGATTCTACTGCCCCATGACCCCTCTCAGCCGTCCGACAATTGGATCTCCTCTTCAACTCAACAATTTGTTGTTGCCATCTGCTTCTCGTACCACAATCGTCATGGTCAATCACACCCTTCATCCCGGATGTTCTTGATCCGAAAGTACTCCCAGAACCCTGCATTAATATTTCGCAGTCATTCTCTTTGTGCAGCACGGGATCCGACAGCATCCGGTATGCAGCATTCAGCCGGACAAACATCCTCGTTGACTCTGTTGGGTTTTGTTGCTCCTTGAATCCCACATGGGAAAGGAGTGGGAGAGGGGCCAAGACTCATGGCCTATAAAAGGAGGCTTGGGCTCCTTGGTTTTAACACACCAGTTAGAAACTTATCTAGTAACTTCTGACTTTAGTAAAATTCCTCTGTTGTCCTTTTTGTATGTAAAAGGAAGAGAGGTGAAAGTTAGAGTTTTACTAGTGGGAGAAGTTTTTGTGGGTGTCGTTGGGGTGAGGAGAAAAATTGTGTGATTGTAACAATTTTTCACATAGTGTATTTTCTTCTCTGGGTCTGGTGGTTTTTCTCCTGTTTGGGAGTTTTCCACGTAAATTCTTGTGTTGTGTTTATTTCTCTATTTTTCTTATTATTCTGTTAAAAGTAGATCCTGGTGGGGGGGGAATTTGGAAGCCCAGATTCCCAACAGTGGTATCAGAGCCACTAGGTTCTTTTTGCAGGGTGGAGCTTTGGTGTGGTAGTGTGAATACGTATAGTCTAAGGAGGTTCTGTCTAGGAGATTGGAAATTTTAAGTGTGTCCGTTGTGACCCTCCAATCTTTCCTGGGAACCTTGAAGTTCTGTCTAGGAAAGATCGGTCTTTCCTGGGAACTTACTTAGTGGATACTATTCATTTCTACGGTAAAATTCATCGAAGCAATGTCAAGAATGGAGGTAGAGAACGTTGATGGGAGAATCAATTTTGACTTGTGGCAAGTACAAGTCATGGATATTTTGATTCCATCAATTACACAAAAGCAGACCAACCCATGAAGTCAGCAATTTGCTGGAGGTGTGGACAACCTGGGCATGTCAAGAAAAGTTGTCAAGAAGAAGTGGAGCCGGTTCGGCAAGTGGTTCCAAGTCAGTAAATGGAGATACTGGTATGAAGCTAACATTGTGTCTCTCTCCATAGAAAAAGAGACATGTATATCCTTATGGCATGCCGCTAATCCCAAAGTTGCCATGATAGAGGATGTGTTAATGTTAGTTGTTCCACAAGTTTGCACACGGGCATTGGTTTGGCATTGATGCAAGGTGTGTGGTGGAAATTCATGTCGATGGCTGATGAACTTCCAAGAAAGCCAAACGTGGGAGTTGCACCATAATTTTTCAGCAAGGTTATTTTCGACATGGGCCGAAGTGAAATGCTTGGAATTGGTTTATTCTGAGTGGTTATGCTTTTATGGTGGAGCATGATAGCGAAAGCTATGAATCTTCATTGCGGTGGAGCGTGGCTGTGGGACCAGTCAAAGTCGCAAGGTGGAGATTGTTGGGTTTTGTTGCTCCTTGAATCCCACATGGGAAAGGAGTGGGAGAGGGGCCAAGACTCATGGCCTATAAAAGGAGGCTTGGGCTCCTTGGTTTTAACACACCAGTTAGAAACTTATCTAGTAACTTCTGACTTTAGTAAAATTCCTCTGTTGTCCTTTTTGTATGTAAAAGGAAGAGAGGTGAAAGTTAGAGTTTTACTAGTGGGAGAAGTTTTTGTGGGTGTCGTTGGGGTGAGGAGAAAAATTGTGTGATTGTAACAATTTTTCACATAGTGTATTTTCTTCTCTGGGTCTGGTGGTTTTTCTCCTGTTTGGGAGTTTTCCACGTAAATTCTTGTGTTGTGTTTATTTCTCTATTTTTCTTATTATTCTGTTAAAAGTAGATCCTGGTGGGGGGAAATTTGGAAGCCCAGATTCCCAACAGACTCTTCCTTCATGGGCGGAAGACAAACGTCTGGGTGATATCGAAGAGCCATAGTTCTGTAAGCTTTCTTTACCTCGCCGATGCTCGCGTTGTCTGGACTCAGTGAAAGAACCTCGTAGAAAGTGGTACTGCTCGCTCTGCATGAGACAGATACTGCCTGCATGTGGCCGGTCCGGTGCCGTTTGCTGGGAAGTACGGGAGAAGAAAGCTGGAAAGGTAATTTAGGTATAGCATGAATGCTGTGGATCATTGAACTCGGCAAAAAATGCATGGCTTTTTTTGATTGATCAAAGTTTCAAACGACCTTGGCGATAGAGGCTGTGGATCGATGATGAATGGATTAGAAGAAAGTTGGAGGTATACATAAGTATTTATATAGGGAGGACAAGGAGCATAAATCTGTGTCTATTCGAGAGGGAGCCATATATATAATTGCAGCTTTAACGCGTTTACTCCATAGTAATCATCGAGAGTAAATTAGTTTCATATCAGTGTGAAATATTTGGTCAGCGCTGATCGATGTTTACTATTCAAAAATAGTTTTTTTTCTTCAATAACCTTGAGCAAATGCCAGTCAATGAGAAACTCCGAGAAATTATAAGTTTTTTCGGAAAATAAAAATCCTGGTGAGTCGTTTCATGTACTGTTGGAATATCCTTCCATGCACCAAAAAAACATGTAATTCAATTTAATTGTATCGAAAAAATTCAAAACCCTGATCCTAACGATTAAAATTGAGGCATCTGATGATGATGACCAGCAAGATTAATAGATCGAGTATTGTCGAGGATATCTAATATCTATCGCTGGGGGGTCAAAGAAGAATTAATCAGGCAGTTTTATAACATTAATTCCGGCACGTATTGCCTTCCATCCATTGGTCAAGATTATAAATGGATTCAATCCCAATTTATAATATATAGATCATATATAAAACTTGTTTGGGATCAAAGAAACAGATGGTTCTTCGGAAAGAAAGTTTTGGAGAACATTAAAACAAGAAAATTACAGAAGCAAAACAAGATGCATGCATGCGGCGGTATGCCCAACAAAACGTTTGATCACAAAAAATCTTTTTTTTGTTTTTTTGATAAAAAAGAGAGGAATATACATGAGTATTTCAAACCAGCTACCTCAATTATCCCTCCTAAATAACCCCACATTCTCCAACTTCTCCCAATTCCTCCTCCTCCAATATCTCTCACGCTATTTTGCGAAAATGGCAGCAAAGCTAAGCCTTTCTCTTGTTCTCTGCGTGCTGGCCATCTGGGCAGTTGATTTTGCCCATCTTGGGTCCTCAGACAACGCCGCCCCAGCGCCGTCTGTGGACTGTATCAGCCTGATCTTGAACATGGCTGGCTGCTTGTCCTTTGTTTCCAACGGTAGCACCACAACCAAGCCGGAGGGAAATTGCTGTGCCGGCCTCAAGACGGTGATCAAGACTGATGTTGATTGTCTCTGTGAGGCATTCAAGAACAGTACTTCTCTAGGTGTTGTCCTCAATATCACAAAGGCTATGTCCCTCCCCGCTGCTTGCAATATCTCCGATCCCATTAACTGTGCACGTTAGTGACTTTTGTGATACCCCAGTACTTCTAGATTTTCTTTATTTTCCCATTTTCTTTCTGAAGTTACTTTTGTGAAACAGATCGTGGGGCTTGCAGTAGAGGTAAATATATGTAATCACTTAATTTGAAAATAGTAAATAAATATAAAATTCATATAAAAAAGTTAATTTTTTTACAATAAATTTTACTTTTTCTCAAAACAATTATGTAATATATATTTCACAATTTTATATATCATTACTCTTTTATATATGTTGAAAAATTATAAGCGATTTATCATATTAGGACTTGGTTTGACTTTTGACATAAAAGTACAATTGTTGTCATTCATCTTGATTAATGAATTTATTTGTTTGGATTAGTGATTAATTTTGTGGGTTTTGTTGTTTTGCAGTGTCTCCTATTGCTGCTCCTGGTGCTGGCATGCTTCGATCCTATTTTGATTGGAAACACTACTATGTACTGTTTTCTATTTTGGCATAGAGATACCTATGTAGCTTTGATGTTATGTGTAATGTTTCATTCTGATCTAAAGGGTGAATCCTATCTTTATGTTAAAATAGATGCTGTTTAGGCCTTGGATATTCATGGGAGAAGATGAAGGTTCGAAGCTGGCTTTGAGATGAGTTAGAACTGAGGCATCGAGTGAAGTGAGAAGCTTCAGGGGTTTCGGTCGTGTCGAGTCAATAAACGAAGTTAAAACGCAGTGTTGTTACTAGGGGACATACGGTGCCGTTTGGGGACTTCGGTTAAGTTGTGCGTTTTAGTCCAAACAATACGTTGCGTTTCAATAAGTGGCATCTGGGCAAGTTAACGACGTCGTTCTCCTTCACTGCGGATGAGCTGATTCAAAGTAGTGGATGACACATGTCTTTTATGTCTTTTTGCTAAATAGAATAAAGTTTGTCATGCTATTTTCTCTTTCTTGCAAGTCTTGACACCCCATAGGGTGAAAAGGATTGCCAGTAAGGAATCATCTGGAATAAAGCTTTACTCACTCACTTCGTAGCCTTGAGATTGCCATGGCTGGCACCCTTTCTCTTCAATAAATCCCCGCCGGCTTCCAAGCTATTCATTATTGGGACATAGTTTTTTTTTTTTTTTTAAATGGTTATTGGGACATAATTAGGCCCACATAGTCTCAAAATATATTGCCTGTCTCACCATCGGGCTACAGGCAACCTTAGGCTCTGTTTGGGCATCATCGGGCTTTGCAAGCGACCATAGTCTCCGTTTGTAGAGCTTCATTTGTAGAAAATCTATGAATGGTAACGAAAATTATAGTAAAATAATAAGTAATTGCAAAATAATCCGAAAACAAATATGTTCTCAAATAAACTGTCTTTGCCAATGCCGATCAACAACATATGATCTTCCTTTAAAAATAAATGTCGTTTGTCGTGATTTTAATTTCCATTTTTCCTATTTTGCTGCCAATGAGTTATTTAGCCAAGTGAGTATATATTTAAAAGAAAAATGGTGAGTTCGTCTAGTTTCCTGGCAATTTTCTTCCTTTTTTGAGACCGGTGATCTCAATTAGAGTTGTACATCCAACCCGAACCAACAAATTTCGACTCGACTGGATAACCTATCTATTCCGCTCACTAAATACCTGATTAACCGATAACCCATTTTCTTCATCTTCTTCCTCTTTTTTTTTTTTTATTTTTTTTTATTCTTAAACCTAATTCGGCAATTCCCAAATCACTCAACGATTTCATAAACGCAAAAGCTTCATTCACAAGTTGCAAGAATAATCCTTCAAAAAATCTGAACTCAAAAGCTTAATTCGTACCAAAAATCAAAAAAATCAAACCCTATCCAGTATCCATTCCTTTTAAAAAAACCCTAACCCTTCTGAAAACCAAAATCCAACATAAAAAAAAAATCACCCAAACATTTTTCCTGATGTTTGTTCCGGCAGCGATGGGAAGCTTGTTCCGGCAGGAGGGACTTCAAGCTTAGCGAAAGATGCGTGTTTACAAAAGAGTGAAAGAGATCGAGCGAATTTTAGAATACCCATCAAGCTCAACGACAGAGACCTCAATGTCAAATGTTAAGGTAGATGTCGGCGACAGGAAGCTTGGTCCGACAGGGTCTGGAGGTGGATGCCAGCAATTTGAGGTGGCGGCTAGGGTGGAGAGAGAGAGAGAGAGACGATTGAAAAATGGAGGCTTTCTCTGGTATGTAAAATCGAACGATTGTCGGTAATGGATAATTCCGGCAGCGATGGGAAGCTTGTTCCGGCAGGAGGGACTTCAAGCTTAGCGAAAGATGCGTGTTTACAAAAGAGTGAAAGAGATCGAGCGAATTTTAGAATACCCGTCAAGCTCAACGACAGAGATCTCAATGTCAAATGTTAAGGTAGATGTCGGCGACGGGAAGCTTGGTCCGGCAGGGTCTGGAGGTGGATGCCAACAATTTGAGGTGGCGGCTAGGGTGGAGAGAGAGAGAGACGATTGAAAAATGGAGGCTTTCTCTAGTATGTAAAATCGAACGATTGTTGGTAATGGGTAATTCCGTTTCCGACCTTTCGAGTTATCAGGTCGGGTTAATCGGGTTGGAAAGATTCGAAAAAATGGTCGATTATCGGTAACGGTATATTTGTTCAGCCCTAATCTCAGCGATCCCTTCACCAACCGTTACCTACTATGTCGAAAAAATAAAAGATAAAGAAAAATTAATATGACTAGAGTGCATGGTCGGTAGTGATTTTTTTAATTTTTTAAGATAGAACAAATTTCATTTATTCATAAAGGAATATTACAACTGTGACTTGAGACATATAAAATACAAGATAATTACTACTTTAGAAGCTTTTCAATAAACAAGTTTCTTTGGGACCGACATGGTTTAATCCATTATTGTAACTCTCAGATAAATTGTGTGAGTGACAGCACTTTGTCCTAAGATAAAACAATTATGTCCAAATACAAAATTAAATAACCTCACACTAAGACGGAATAGAAAACATACTTTGTGAGTCTGCATATAAACAAATGTTGAATTGAAAAAGGTTGTGAGTCTTATGTATAAAAAGATTTTGAGTTGAGATAAATTTAGTAATATAAGAATTGAATGTTTGAATGTAAGATTTATTAAAAAATTAGATTAAACTAAATTAATTTCAATTGAGTTTGTCAACCAACGGTTTAGCCAAATAAGTATATATTTACAAGAAAAACAGTGAGTGCGTCTAGTTTCATGGCAAGTTCCGGATGTCCTCTGAGACCAGTCTCATTGACACCTTGATCACCAACCGTTTCCAACTATGTCGAAAAAAAGAAAAGAAAATAACATAAAATTAATATGACCGGTCGGCAGTGAAATATTGACGTTGGTTATATCATTCAAAGAGGATTGCAAATTCATGACATTGGTTATATCATTCAAATTAAGAGGATTGCAAGTGGCCTGTGGGTCTTATCATGCCTCTTTTAAATTCCTTATGTAATATTGTAATATATAACTTTATTGCCGGCTTTACATAAACGCATACATGTACGTATATATATATAATATATATATATATATATATATATATACTAAAATATAAATTTTAGCCGTCATTAGTCCTCCTAAAATTCATTTGATTTCAACAACGTAAGTCTTCTGAAAGTGCTATCTAATTTTGTTCATTTATTTATTTAGTGATATTATAATTTTTTTTAATCCGTAGTCAAGTATTTCCTGCAAAAAATAATTATTTTTTATTAAAATAAATTTATTTTTATAATAAATAATTATTTTTATTACAAATAATTTGTTATAAATACTCAATTTTTTTTTAGTATGAAGTGAACTCTTGACGTGCTTTTGCACCAAGTTGTCAAAAGAAAAGGACAAAATGGAATATATGTCGAAGGCTTGTAGTTTGAATTAGGAATTCGATCTACAAAAATTATCTTCGAGGATTAATTATGATCATATTCTCAACTACATGGGACTGCATGATCTTGTGATTAAATGCTCTCTCTATTCTGTGCATGAAGCGGCCTAATTATTCGAGCGCCCCTATAAAAATGAGAGATCATGACTCATGTGTATTTCTTTTCGGCCTTCCAAAGAGCCCCGAAATTAATTAATTAATTGGTCTCATGTCCAGTAAGACTTCCACATTATTAATTTTTCTTTTTAACAAAAAAGAAAAATAATTTGGAAGTTATAAAAAGTGTAAATGAATGCACTAATAATTTGTATTCAAACGTCACTATAAGAAAAATAAGTTTTTAAGGCCAGTTATATATTAGGTTTTTGTCTCAATTAATTATGTTGGTAGCATATAATTGACCTTAAAAACTTATTTTTTTGTAGTGAATTAACGGATCGATCATATATCTTAATAAAGAATGATACAAAGGAGTTGCACCCTGCAGACATGGTGGGTGCCTATTTTACACCATGCTATAACAAATATTTAGTAAGAAAAGAATACAAATAATGATTGGTGGAGTTAATTGGAGTATTTAATGAAGAAAACAGAATAAAAATATTAGTACTGATTCTTGTTCCTCATGTTGTGAGCCCTGATTCTACTGCCCCATGATGATCCCTCTTTTTGATCAGCCATACGAGAATTGGACCTCCTCTTCAACTCAACAATTTGTTGTTGCCACCTGCTTCTCGTACCACGACCATGATCATCGACCACACTCATCCTGGATGTTCTTCCGAAATTACTCCCAAAACCTTCCATTAGTATTTCGCAGTCATACTCTTAGTGCAGCACGGGATCCGACAGCGTCCGGTATGCAGCATTCAGCTGGACAAACTGTTAGAAATCAACACACACACGTAAATGAAGAAGACTGGAGGCTTCTGGAAGGTGAAGGTAGGCACCGAATAGATGCAGCTGGAAGGTCGGCGCCGCCTGAAAATGTCAGCCGCCGCCTGAAAATGTAGGCCGCCGGAATTTCGGTTTTCACCGTCATTACACGTTCACATTATTTATTTCTCCTATAAATACATGTAAGATTGTAATGAGAAGAAAAGAGCGTGATGTGAGGTCCGTTGGAGGCAGTGAGAGTGAGGGAAACCATTGTAAATAATTGGTTTGTTGTTTAATACAAAATTCTCCTCTCTGTGGGTGTGGACGTAGGCAATCTTGGCCGAACCACGTTAAATTCTGGTCTCCATATTATTTGTGAGCTTCCGCCAATCCCAACAAGTGGTATCAGAGCCGGTAGGAGGCCGGATTTGTGAATTTTCGTAAAAGACCCATTTTGAAACTTGATCGAAATCAAGTTTGGAGGATACCATCAGATTCCTCAGGTCAAGACGAAAATTCTGGTGAAAATTTCGTCTCAAACGGACACCGGACGAAGCTACACGCCCCACACGCGCCGACTCGGCAACGGCCACGCGCCGGCAACGGGACCCACGCGCCACACGCGCGAGCCAGGGAAGAAGACGAGATCCGACCCGTTAAATTCGGGGATCCGACCCGAACCGGTTTGACCCGGTTCCGACCCGCTACAGTAACCCACCGGAGAAAGAATATTCCGTCAGAATATTCCGTCGCCGACGGGTATATTCCGGCGACCGTGGGAATTTTCCGGTGACCGATTACACTGTTCCGGACAGCGAATATTCCGGTTCCAGAGGAATATTCCGGTAACTGAGGAGAATATTCCGACAGGCTAAGGAATATTCCGGCGATCAAGGGAATATTCCGGCGACATCAAGGGAATATTCCGTTTTCGTATTTTTCAGGTTTTCGGCGCAATTTTGATCGTTTTGGAACGAGACAAGAGTCGTTTCCAAGGTTTTCCACCGTTCCGGACGCAACGGTGAGCTCCGTTTGTTGAGATTCGACTCCAAACGTTGAGAAAAGGTCAATCAAATCAAAGATTAAAGCCGAACTGATGGAGGACTCGGGAGCAGGTGCGATGATTAAGCTAACATCTACAAATTACGCACTATGGAGACCTCGAATGGAAGATCTCCTGAATTGTAAAGATCTCTTCGATCCAATTGAAGAAAAAAGCGTAAAGCCAGATGATGTAGCGGAAAAAGACTGGCATAAGATGAATAAGAAAACTATTGGTCAGATCCGGCAGTGGATTGATCATAGTGTGTTTCATCATGTTACACAGGAAACGGATGCCTATCAGCTGTGGAAAAAGCTGGAAAACATGTACCAGGCAAAAACTGCTCGGAACAAGGCATTACTAATGAGACGCCTTGTCAACTTGAAACTCAAAAGCGGCATCTCAGTGGCCGCACACACCAACGAGTTTCAGAATCTTGTAAATCAGCTTGCATCCGTAGACTTTAAGCTCGGAGATGAAGAGCAGGCTCTACTACTTCTCAGTTCCCTACCAGATAGTTGGGAAACGCTAGTGGTCTCACTCAGTAATTCAGCTCCAGATGGAAAGCTCGCCATGTCAATGGTGATAGACGCCTTATTTAATGAAGAGGCTAGACGAAAGGAGATTGGAGGAGACGAGACAGATGCCTTTGTAACAGAAGGAAGGCATCAAAGAAATAGTAGAGGAAGAAGTCAAGAAAGGAACAGGAGTCAAAGCAAAGGGAGATCCCAAAGTCGCGGTAAACAGCGAAAGAAGGGAAAATGCTTTTATTGTGGTATTGAAGGCCATTTTAAAAGGGAATGCCGAAAGCTGCAGAAGGAGCAGAATCAGCCAAGCAATCAGTCAAAGCACGAAGAAGGCGAAGCTGCAGTGACGCTTTCTGGAGATTGTGTACTCCTTTCCGCCGGTGAAGAATCTTGCTTGCACGTTTCAAGCGAGGAGACCGAGTGGGTAATAGATACAGCAGCATCTTATCATGCCACTCCTTGTAAGGATTTCTTCAGTACTTACAAGGCAGGAGACTTCGGTACAGTCAAGATGGGAAATTCGAATTTCTCAAAGATCGTGGGCATTGGAGATGTTAGAATAAAAACTAGTGTTGGCTGTACTATGGTGCTAAATGACGTTCGGCATGTACCCGATCTCCGACTCAACCTGATTTCAATAAGAACCCTTGATCAACAGGGTTACGAGAGCATCTTCAGCAACAATGCCTGGAAATTGAAGAAAGGAGCAATGGTCTTTGCACGGGGACATGTCTGTGGCACTTTGTACAAATCAAGTGCTAAGATATGTGCAAACAGTCTCAATGTAGCTGAAGATGATACATCACCAAACTTGTGGCATCGGAGACTTGGCCACATGGGAGAAAAAGGGGTGTTTATGCTTGCAAAGAAAGCATTGATTACAGTAAACAAAGGTATTGCTCTCAACCCTTGTGAATACTGTTTATTTGGGAAACAGCATAGAGTTTCATTCCAGACATCTACTGGAAAAAGATCAGAGTTATTGAGCTTGGTACACTCTGATGTTTGCGGCCCTTTTGAAGTTGAATCACTTGGAGGAAACAAATATTTTGTTACTTTTATTGATGATGCTTCACGAAAAGTGTGGGTGTATTTTCTAAAAAGGAAAGATCAAGTTTTTGAGCAATTCAAAAACTTCCATGCCATGGTAGAAAGAGAAACAGGCAAGAAGCTGAAATGCCTCCGGACAGACAATGGAGGTGAATATACTTCTCGAGAATTCAGAGAATACTGCTCCAGGCATAGCATCAGACACGAGAAGTCTGTCCCCTACACCCCACAACACAATGGAGTAGCAGAACGGATGAACCGGACCATTGTGGAGCGAACCAGATGCATGCTGAGTATGGCAAAGTTGCCTAAGCCATTCTGGGGTGAAGCAGTAAGAGCAGCCTGTTACCTGATCAACAGAACACCATCAGTTCCACTGCAGTTCGAAGTCCCAGAGATGGTGTGGTCAGGCCGCAAGATTTCATACTCTCATCTAAGAGTATTTGGGTGCAAAGCATTTGCACATGTATCCAAGGAGAAAAGACAGAAACTTGATGAAAAGTCTACTCTGTGTTATTTCATCGGCTATGGAGATGAAGAGTTTGGATACAGATTATGGGATCCAAAAGCGAAGAAGGTCATCAGAAGCAGGGACGTTGTGTTCCATGAAGACCAGATGTTTGGATCAGAACAAACAACTTTAAGTGCTCCAGAACCAGCTCCGAGTTCACTACCACTTCAGTCTGCCTCAAACACTGAAGATAGACAGGAAGTTTTCCCAGAAGAAGAAGAGGATGCTGACAACAGAGAAACCATTACTGAGCAGGGGGAGCAGTTTCCTTCTCCATCAGAAACTGCAGAGTTTCCACGGTTGTCAGGTGATCAACCTCAGCAGGACAGATCCTCTAGAGGGCGATTGTTGATTCCGTCTCGAAGATATCCGGAATCAGATTATATTCTTCTTACAGATGAGGGGGAGCCAGAAAACTTCCAGGAGGCAATATCTCATCCAGATAGCAAGAGATGGATGCAGGCTATGCAGGATGAGATGAACTCGTTACAAAAGAATCAGACTTATGAGCTGATGGAACTTCCAAAAGACAAGAGAGCACTGAGAAACAAATGGGTGTTCAAGCTGAAAAATGATGGTAAGCAGGTGAAGCACAAAGCTCGTTTGGTCGTCAAAGGATTCCAGCAGAAGAAAGGAATCGACTTTGATGAGGTATTTTTACCTGTTGTGAAAATGACTTCAATTCGAGTGGTACTCGGATTGGTGGCAAGTCTTGACTTGGAGCTTGAACAGATGGATGTGAAGACAGCATTTCTTCACGGCAACCATACAAAGGAGAATCCAGCGGACATGTTAACGAAGGTAGTCACATACGAAAAACTTGAGCTATGTAGAGACATAGCCAGGTTAAGTACCTTGAATTAAAATGTGACAGGATATCCTCCGTTTGGTGTTGAGGGGGAGATTGTTAGAAATCAACACACACACGTAAATGAAGAAGACTGGAGGCTTCTGGAAGGTGAAGGTAGGCACCGAATAGATGCAGCTGGAAGGTCGGCGCCGCCTGAAAATGTCAGCCGCCGCCTGAAAATGTAGGCCGCCGGAATTTCGGTTTTCACCGTCATTACACGTTCACATTATTTATTTCTCCTATAAATACATGTAAGATTGTAATGAGAAGAAAAGAGCGTGATGTGAGGTCCGTTGGAGGCAGTGAGAGTGAGGGAAACCATTGTAAATAATTGGTTTGTTGTTTAATACAAAATTCTCCTCTCTGTGGGTGTGGACGTAGGCAATCTTGGCCGAACCACGTTAAATTCTGGTCTCCATATTATTTGTGAGCTTCCGCCAATCCCAACACAAACATCCTCGTCGACTCTTCCTTCATGGGCGGAGGACAAACGTCTGGGTGATATCGAAGGGTCATGGTTCTGTAAGCTTTCTTTACCTCGTCGATGCTCGCCTTGTCCGGACTCAGTGAAAGAACCTCGTAGAAAGTACTGGTGGTGGCTCTGCATGAGATAGATACTGCCTGCACGTGGCCGTTCCGGTGCCGTTTGCCGGGAAGTGGAGAAGAAAGGAATGGCTTAGGTTTAGCATGAATGCTTTGGATTGAGCTCGGCAAAAAATGCATGGTTTTTTTCGATTGATCAAACGTTGGCGATCGAGGCTAGATGTTGATGATGAATGAATTAGAAGAACGTGCGTGGGAGGTATATACGACGTAAGTATTTATAAAGGGAGGACAAGGACGGAGCATACAAATCTGCGTCGACTGGAGAGGGAGCTAGGCGGCATTAACGCGTTTCCTCCGTAGTAATCATCGCGATGCCTAGTTTATTTTTAAAAAGGAAAATGTTTTAATCATAAACATATTATATAAAAATAAGTTTATAAATTACTAAATTATTTTTATTATAAAATAAATTTAATGAATATTATGAAGTAATATGATTAATTTATTAGTTTTTTTTTAATATAATATCTTTATATTTATGACAGTTTTTATTTATAAAAATAAAATTACTTAATTTCATATTGGTCATATGTATTTGGTGATCTGCGTTATCGATGTTTACTATTCAGATGAATATATGTAGTTTTTTTAATTTTTCGATACGTGTTTTAGTTGAATAATGATCTCGAGCAAACGGTAGTGATCATGACTCATGAATGAGATATTGGAGCAATATATGACCTTCTCTGGAAAATAAGGTTTGATTTGTTTTTATAAATATTTTTATCATCTTATTTTATTTTATTATTATTATTTTTAAATTTTTTTTAGGTAAAATAAAATAAACAACTCAATTTTTTTAAAATTTAAAAATAAAAAAAATATTATAATCATATTTTATTCAATTTTAAAAATTTATCTTATTTTATTTTATCTATAAATAATATTATATACAAATTATTTTACGCACCAATCTGGCAAGACTAGATCGAGTATCGCGGGGGCCGCCGGGTCAAAGAAGAATTAATCAGCCCAGTACTTTTGTAACATTAATTCCACGTATTGCCTTCCATCCATTGGTCAAGATAAATGTACATTCAATCCCAATTTAGAAGATTAGATAGAAAAAAAATCCGAATTTAGAATTTTGATCGAGATTATAAAACTTTTTCTAAAAAAAAAAAAAAAAAGAAGAAGAGAGATTATAGAACAATTGTTTGAAATAAAACAACCGACGATTCTCAGAAAGAAAGTTTTGGAGAATATTAAAACAAGAAAACTACAGAAGCAAAACAAGATGCATGCATTCGGCGGCATGCCCAACGAAACGTTTGATCATTAAACATGCATTTGGAATTTTCTCAAAAAAAGAAAAAAAAAAGAAAAGAGGAATTTACATGATTATTTCAAACCAGCTGCCTCGATCCCTCCTAAATTAGCATCAGGGTTCTTGAGTTTTTGGAGTGAGTGTTGTGACAGCGTCTGCAACTGATAGGAAGATCTTCTCCTCGCCGATTAAGTTTACGAACTTGGACTCGTACAGCTTTTCAATCACTATTGGAGCTGGGTTTGCTAAAACAAGCTGTTTAAAAAACAACAAAACACGTTGATAGTCGATGTTTAGTTATTTACGTACTTCATAAAGAGTATTCAAAATATTAATCTGATCATATATATCATTATAAAAAAATTATTTATTTTGATAAATTATTTCTTGTAAAAATAATTATTTTTTATTAAAATAAATCTGTTTTAATCACAAATAATTATTTTTACTTCAAATATTCTGTCACAAATACTCATTTTCTTATAACATCGTAAAAATAATATTTATTAATTTCAAAGTTCATAATTACCTGCACTTCTCTGTGCTGAAGAGTCTTATGTAATTCTTCTAAGGAATGGATCCCACTAGTGTCAATATCAGTAACAGCTGCAATCATCCAAAATTTATACACGTTAATCTTTAGTACTACTGCATGACATGATCCAGAACCAAAACCAGAACTAGAGAAATTACTACGACTTCTTACGTGACATTTCAATGACAATGTATTGAATTCTGGATTGGTTTAGTTTCTTTCCTTCTTCCTCTTCATTGCTTAGCCATCTTAAAATCCTGCAATTAAGAAAATTCGATTCAAGCAATGATCTTGTTCTAATTTATTAAGACAAAACAGTGCACACGCCACTATAAAAAAAAATTATTTATTTGTGGTGAATTATATTTTTCAGTAAAATGAATATTAAATTTTTATCGAGTTCATTTTGATTGTAAATAATCTTTCTTGTCGCAAATAATTCGTTATAAATATCTATTTGTTTTATATATACATATTTTATAATCACAGTTCTAATTTGGAGAATTGTTGACAGTAAATAAATACCTCTCCTTAATGTAGTTGGAGTTTGAAAAGTAAATTGCAGAATCAACTCTGATGATCAGAATGCCAGAAACAGTTGATGCATTGGAATATTGCTCCACATTCCTGTAAACATTAGTTCCTGGGAGTTTCCCAAGTAATGCAGTTCGTGGCCTGGTGACTTGCAGGAGGATTTTGGCAAAGGATATTGCGACCTTTTATTCACAAAAAGTTAGAAAATTTTAAGTTCTGGGCATTCAGGCAAACAGAAATTAACATAAAATACCAAAAAAAAAAAAAAAAAGTTCCTTGAATTAATCAGCTTACTGCAATTAGGAGACCGATCTCGACGCTTTTAAAAATGACTCCAAAGAAGGCACCCATGCAAGCAACGAAATCGAATTTGTCAATCTTCCAAAGAAGTATTACAGCTTCGATGTCAATTAGGCCGGCCACAGCAGCTATGATGATGGAAGCAAGTACAGCATTCGGGGTGTACTTGAACAATGGGGTGATGAGTACCAACGTTAGAAGAACAACACAAGACATCACGATGTTTGAAACGGCTGTTTTGCAGCCGGCCATGAAATTTACTGCTGAGCGAGAGAATGATCCTGCATGAAGGAACAGCGGGAGTAGACAAGATTAATGTTTGATGATCGGAGAAGACGAGACAGAATTAAAGACTGTTATAGCCACAAAAATAATTTCACAAATTGATATGATTTCATTTGATTCGTTATATCTATTTTACAATAAAACAATTTTATTATAATTAGACGAATCACACGAAATTATATTAATTTATGAGATTATTTTTATAAAATTTATTTATAATATTTCTCGACAGATTAAGTATGTATTTGTGCACCTGTAGCAACATAGCAAGATGTCATGGAGCCAACAATGTTCATAGTTCCCATTGCCACCATTTCTTTGTTTCCATCCAGCTGGTAGTCTCTCATTGCAGCAAATGTTCTTCCGATTGCTACAGCTTCCTAAAATCCCAAGAATTTAATTATGCTTCAATATTATAGAAGGAAATTAGGGTATTTTAAATCACCAATTAATTATACTAAAAACGCGATCTTTAAATCATCTAATTTATACTCTGATACTGAAATATCTGATGTACTGATGCCCGTTTAAACTGAGAATTGCTTACCGTTAGGGCTACCATACCCGCCACGACACCAATCCTAAGACCTTTGAGAAGAAATTCACCAGACCAATGGATTTCATGAATAGAGGATGGATTGATGCCCCTATCTATATGTCTCACCTGATACAAGACGATCGAAAGCTATATCATATGAACTTGCCATGCATCTCCTTAATTAATTTGTGCAATATGCCACGTTAAAAACAAAATCTATAAACTCATAAATTACGAGCACTTACAATTGCAACACCTTCCTTTTCCGCATGGGTGATACCCACGCAAAAGGTGGCTATTATAACAGAGGTCAAAGGAGCAATAGCAGCGAGCCAAAAGAATTTCTTGTTCTTTTTTGCCTGAGCCAATATCAAATTAACAAGATCAGTCAATAACAAATAGAGTGGAAAAGGCTGCAAAATTAAGGATAGTAGTAATATATATAGATGATACTTACGAGGTACTTGGCAAGCAGAAGGAATGCCAAGAATGACAATCCTATGACTATAGTTTGCCAGTTCCACTGTTAACATAGAAAATAGAGTGAGAACACATAATTGGCTTCATTCGAATAGACAAACATAAATATAATATTGAAGCCGTACGTAGTTCTATAAATATTAGAAAAAAAGAAAGAAAAGATTTTATTATTTATTTTATATTTTAAAATTATCTGTTAGACGGGTACTTCGCTACTGGCTAGATAATTCTCTTAATAAGTTGGTCCAAAATGTGAATATTTAATTACAGTTTCTCTTACTAAGTTGGTTCAAAATGTGAAAATTTAATTAAATAAAATAAAGGGCAAGACTTGAAACCTAGTTTGCTCTGATAATGAATATTAATGTCATGTTAAATCATTCACGTATTCAAAGAATTTAAAAAGATAGAAGGATATTGATTTTATTTAATTTTATATTAAAATGAAAAATGTGATAAAATAGAATTTTTCTAATTTTATATACCCCGTGATGTGCTGAGCTCCAAACTGAGCGCATAACAGAAACGATGTCAGTCTTCTTGGTGAAGTTCTTTATACCGAGAAGACCTTTGAGCTGTTGAAGGGCTATGGTAACAGCAGCTCCAGCCATGAACCCGACAATGGCGGCATGGGAAAGAAAGTCAATTAAGAAACCCAATCTGTAAGCAAGCAAAGATCAGAAGCCATCGAATTTTCGTGGATTATTAATATCAGTGAAAATTTTGCAAAAAGGCAACAAATTTTGAATGAACAGACCTGAAAAAACCAAGTGCGAATTGAGTGATCCCAGCGAAGAAGGTAGCAGTGAATGCTAGACGCCTATAAGCAAGGTTATTACCAGATTGTGAATCTGGGATCTCCTTCTGCAGCAGTGTCCCTAGCAGCAGAGACACCACAGCCACGGGTCCAATGGCAATATCTCTCGAGCTACCCATGAAAGCATATATAAGAGGTGGAACAAAGCTAGAGTCTGGCAAAAAGAAAATAGTGGGCGACAAACAACATTAGTTAGTTATCGAGAACTACTTTAACCAGATTGACGTGGTTTATCAGATCGATCGTAAATAAATGGGTATTGGTGTGAAAAACAAAAAGACCCAAGGTGTTTGCGAGAAACAAGGATACTCACACAACCCATATTGGGGTTCCAGATTTGCAAGTTTTGCATATGCAATATCCTGATATCATGAATATTTAAGAATCATTAGATAAAATTTGAACTGAAAGAAATGGAACCAAATATTTAGATTATTTTAAGGAAATGTTTTACCTGAGGAACACACAAACTGGCAATAGTAAGTCCGGCGATAAAGTCACCTTTGAATTTGGAAAGATTGTAGGTTCGTCCCCATTCAAGAATGGGAAAGAAATGTTGGAGGAAAAGAAGAAACTTTCTTGGACCCGTTTGGTCCTTGTAAGGACGTAAAGGCTCATCAGAGAAGAAAGTTTCCTTCAATGAATATTGAATATCTCTCAGAAAATTTTGCTTTGGAGGTCTTTCCACCTTGTAGATATGGGCCGGCAAACGCCCTGAATGGCGCCGAGACGAAGGGTCGCTCGCAATCTCCATCTCGTCACCCACACGCCTACTCATTATAGCAACAAACTGTTACAAAAAAAACTTAATCCAGAAGATAATGGACCTGCATTCGAGGACAGAGATTACACTGATCAGAAAGGTAGCTCCTGGTTTGAAGGACAAGAATGATGATGAAGAAGTTGCATAAAAGCTCTTCCTTATATAGGCACTGCACTGCGCGCACATCTTTGGTCCTGCAAAATAAGATTTCTTCTGATATTATAGGTACTTGGCGTCTAGTTTTCATGTACGAGTACAAAATACAATAGTTGACTTTTAAAAAAAAAACAAAAACAAAAATGAAAACCAAAACAAAAATGATAATGATAATGAAAATATTGGAGTTCACAGAACGTGACATTATTTGACCTTTGGGAATCTGACCCCTACTGCATTTGACCAGTTCTTATACGTATGAGCAACGTATAGATCAGTATATCTTCATGAACAGATTGGCATTCACACTGCTGATGAAACAGAAGAAGAAGAATATTGGGAAAGAAGCCGAATAAAGAGAAGTTCATATCCATAAATAATATGAACCAAAAAGAAAAATCACTCCTTGGAAGAGATTGACAAATTCTACTCAATCTGGGGGGCTCTTCTTAGTTTGCTTGGAGTAGCGTAAATTAAGTAGTTGTTTGACGTGGTACAAAATAATGATTATTCTGCAAATTAGTTTGAATAAATGATTCATAAAGAAAAATACAAAAAAGAACCTCAAAAACATAAAGAAAATATCGTTGATGTTCAATTGAAAATTATCAAGTTAAGCACTCATGCAAAATTAGTCCACAAGCCAAATTATATAACCAAAATCGTCTATTACAAAAATTTTATCAAAATTAACAAAATTCCAATAATCAAACCAAGATCAAATACAGATTCAAAATCATTTCCTAAACGATAAATAAAATATTACCAAATAAGAAAAAGAAAGACTACAATTATAAATTTTGAAGGAAAAACAGTGGATTTCGGTCCCAAAACGACGTACACCTAGCGTAGCTAGGTGGCTACAACGTGCGCACTGAAAAATATTTTTCGACTTAGGATTTTATGCGTCATTCTGATACTCGTAGCCAAAATTATGATCAAAATACTGAAACATACTCAAAATTGCCCCAATTAAAAAAATAACATGATTATTAGCCGCCATTGTGCTAATTTGCCCTCTCGAGGTATCTTAGCGTCATTAACGTGCTGTCTAACAACTCAATATCAGCTGACTCTAATCTTTCTGTATCATTGTTATTTCCATGAGTAAAGAACTTAATAAAATCAACCTGAAAAGATCTCATGAATGAATTATGATCATTGAATTATCTAATTCTTTTTCTTTCCACTTGCACCAATTGAATATAGTATATATATATACCACAATTGGAATCACTGTCCAAATAGAAATCTGAATTCTCCCTTTATACTCAAACCAACATGATTAACGGGGGACGTCATTGTTCATTAATTTGTATAAATTAAACAGTCGATCGACCCCCGCCCCTAGAAACTCTTCCTAGTCCATGCAAAGAAGTAAACATTCTCCGCGTAAAAAAAGTATTATATATATATATATATATATACATAAGTTTACATTCTTTAACAAATCACAATTAGCAACATGATGATGATGAATTGCAAGCTCTAGAAAAGTGGCGTTTGAATTTGTTTATCACCATTCAGTATTGAGTAAAGATCATTTATCTGGCCGTCGCGAACAAATTGATCATCATATTCAGCCTGATCAGTAAGACACGAAAGGAAATTAAAAGATCATGCATAATCAATTTTCTTCATGAGCAATGTTAGGGGTATACCGTACACACCTTCACGTACTTTTTGTGAAATCGATGACGTGAAAAAAATATCACGTTTGTCGAAATATGAAAAAATATATTGAAAAAAAAGATAAAAACAGAATAAGAGAAAAATATATATATAAATAGTTAAATTAAAGGAGGTATACAAATAGTATTTCTCTTCACTTAAACATGCACTCTTGGTATATATGGAATCAATTAAGCATGCAAATCGATCGATTCCTTTGATCCAACTTTAATTGACAACTTGGGAAAAAAAAAATGGGTGGCGCGGCTTATAATTATATTCGGATAGAATAATAGATCAGTAGACAATTCATCGGGATCACGAACCTTTAATTAATAACAGTGAATATAAGTGAGACGCAAGCATGCATTTCGTGCGACACCATATATATCCGAGCTTCGTTCTCACGTACGTATTTAGAACAATAAACAACGCGGGGCGGGGCAGAAAAAGATAAGATATTAAGATTGGAGAAAAAGGAGACGGATGTCAAACTCTAATCATATATGTCTGGGTTCAATGAACCTAAAAGCGTTGAATCTCCCTCGCCGCAGAACCAGCGCCCGAAGAGTTTATCATCATTTATTTTTTTATTTTTTTATGGGAGTTGATCATCAATTAGATAGCATTTTCCATATAATAATATAGCTGTTATCAGAAAATAAATTAAGTACTTATAAATCTACATTATCTTTTGTTTTAGGGTTTGAAGCATGACACGTCATTACAAAAAAAAATAGGTATAAATAATTAATTCATTATAACCAAAATAATTGTTTTTGTTAAAAATAAATTTTTGCGACATTTTATTTTAATTTTTTTGACAAAATTTGAAATCATAAAATATTTATTTTCTTTTAGTGCGTACGTTGACAAAAAGAAAGGGCACGTACGTAACATCACATTAAAGATATTTAACGAAATCAAATTTGGAGATAAAATATATCACTACAAGAAAACTGACCTGTTGTGATATTTTTATAGTAGTCAGGTAGACTATTTGAGACATAAAAATGTCACAACTACCTATTTAATTGTTAAAGAAATGTTACAACAGGTCAGTTTTCTTGTAATGTATCCAACTTAATTGCTAGCTATAATTACAGCTTATGTTTCGACTATATACACAAAGGTATAATTTGTTTTCCACGAAGATATGATTATAAGGACACGTACGGTTTAAAATATAACTAATAAAATGAACTATTCATGATAATATAATTTTATAATAAGAAATAAAGCGGAAATATTTATGAGATATATATGACAAATTTATATAATCCCTCAAATTATAAATAACGTCGAGATACCTGCAGGCTATATAATATGCAATGAGTATACAGTCCGGCCGGCCGGCATGCATCGGCCTATATATTTGTTGTCAAATTAAACAGCACATGCATGCATGCCCCAGTTTTATTGGTCATGATTTATATCTTTCTGCTTCTGCCAAGTTCTTTGCCATTCATGCAGATCAGTTCCCCATGAACCGTGAAATTAATGCAGATTCGAAACAAATTATATTGTTATTTTGAAAACTCTGATATTAATTGTTGCACATACATAAAATTATTTAGAATCATACAAAATGATATTTAAGTGATTCAACAATTTACTTACATTTACTGGTACAAAATTCAATATGCTTGTCTGAAATTACAAACACTCAACAAATCTCACGTCCACTCTCTCTAATTTGCACACACATTTTTCCTACCAGAGCTCTCTTTTTAGAAGAGAGGCTGCCTACATTGATCAAAGTACAGCAACTATATATAGAGGATTATGTGGGATGGTAGGTGAAGAGTGAGAATAAATAGTGCTGCCAAGTTTGATTTTCTGCATAATATCAAGTTTGGACGGTGCAGTCATTCTCTTAGGTATTCACACTTAAGTGGTCTTAGTCAATAATAAACATGTAACACTACAAAAAAAAAGTACATATAATTAATTAATTATAATTCAAAAAATTATTTACAATAAAAACAAATTATTTGTAATAAAAATAATCATTTTAATTATAGTTAATTAATTATATATATATCCATTTTTCTTGTACTGAAATTTCCTAAATATTTGTCATAACCGGCATATGATATTGCATTAATCATGCAGTAACGGTGATCAATACGCGGTACATGAACTAAAACCGAACATGATTAGTTGAGTTTCTGCATGCGTGCATACCGCGCGACCTGGCCCTTTCCAGTTAGCTAGCTAGGGCGGACCAGAACTCCGCCTTCTTCACCTTTGAAATCATGCTCTGCAGAATTCCGGCCGGTGAAACACGTGCTGGCAACACGATAGCATATTGCAGTACGTAAAATTGGGATAATTCTTCCAAAGTAGCTAGGTGAATCGTGCATGAGAGGAATTAACATGATAATTATATTATATGCCAAACGATAAGGTAATATAATTAATATTGGAGTTTTCGTCAAAGCATATAAATTAAAAAAGAAAGAAAATAGAAAAGAAAACCATATCATGATAAACTAATTAATGAGCAAACTAAATACTCCCACTTGGAAATTACAAATTAAATACCTTCCATTTCGGACGGATGCCTCTTGAGTTTGCCAGCACAGCCTTGACAATGAATTGATACCCGCATCACAACAACCTGATCATGAAATACCACACATAAATTAATGATCATGTGAACCCGATCATGAAATTAATGGCATATATATATATATATATATATATGAGCAATGTTAGGGATCCTTATTTATTTTAGATTTTTGTTTTTTTTTACATGATTTTTATATAAATATTTATGAATAATGTTGTATTTTTTATATTTTTAAAAAATATATTAAAATGAGAAAAAAATAAAAATATATAACAAAAAAAAAAAACCCAAAATGGAGATCTCAAAAGTAGGGATTCTTAACATTTATATATATATATATATATATATAGAAATTTAAATAGATAAACTTTTAACTTTATAAAGCTGGAAATTAACATAACCCAGATCATATACTAGAACGAATAGAAAACATTTATATAGTGGATTAATTTTCCAGTGGTATCAACATATTTATTGAAAAAAAGTAATAATTAATTAAATAATTAATTGATCTAACCTGGAAGACATTATCTGAGGAAGCAAGTACTGAAGATGGTTTGATCTGGAGATCATGAGCAGGCTTTTGCTGATGATCAAGGTGATCTGTATCTTAATGATATTCTCTTTTGAGGCGAGGCAAAGAAATATCCGATCTCTTATTATAATCAGGGGACTCAAGGAACCTAGCTAGAGTAGTCGCCATTGTTGAGTAAGTCGCGTTTGTTATGGAAAGTAGTAAAAGTTCTCTGATCAGACTTTCTGGGCACAATCACCGATCGAGCGAGAATCGTGGGTCGTGCACAATATTACCGCAGTTGCTGCCGGAGACTGGCACTGTGGCACATGAAGCCTCTCATCTTCTTGGTTGTCATCTTGTTTACAAGGTCGAGATGATATCAGAAATAATTGAGACGGGTACGAGAATATTGACGAACTTTTGAGGGGGCTAGCTAGCTGCATGCGTGAGAAGGCAAAGAGCTAGGCCGGCAAATAGAATCTTGTCTGAGGAAGATAGTACTAGTGTTATTAGGAAGAAAGAGGATGAGAGAATGGATGACTACATATGATCAAATGAAAAAAAAAAAAGGCATGCTGTCTTTATGACTTAACAGTTCAAGAAATGGCTGGTGTAGTTTTATCTATACCGTTTATAATGGAAAAAGTTTGGAACAGGAGTGTGAAAATAGCTTTTATAGCCATCAATAGCAATGTGCCACGTAGGATTTCATGAAAAAATGCACTGGACATGAGTGCATCGAGTCGATCCTAGCCCACTATTCTCTTGAGTTCTCTTTCTTTTATTGGTTCCTTTTTGGGTCCATAAATAGCTATAAAGTTGAAAGCACCAAAAAGTACACTCAGTCTGGAGCAGCTCTAAATTTGGTGTGCACAAGTCGATTTTGCATCTTCAACCAAATAATGGACCAATCCAAAAATTTAGATTTGATAAGAAAATTAAGGGAAATGAGCCATTAGGAAGAAACCCAAATGCTCAATCAAATATCAGAACTAACCTGCTTGACAGTCAGGACGTAGCTCTCTTCTTATCTGAACTCTACAACCACCACTAGACTACACCAAACACAAATTGAAATTCATTTATCAGAATTTGAATATTGCAAAGATTTTGCAAGAGAATTGTGGATTAGGATTGATTTAGTGTATTCACATCCAGTGCATTTCTTCAAGAAACACTTACGTGGTGCATTGATATTGGCTGGTATAAAAGCTATTTTTTACACGCATCCTATTCTAAACGCCACTCGTTTATAATCCGGCCTATGTTTTGAATGTGATCACCAGTATCTTGTCTTTTGTCTTGGGAGATGAGTTGTGCGTGAGCCCTTCTTCACTCCTCTCTTCTTCATTTATTATATAATATAGATCGACGACATATAAAGTCATATCAAAATTATTTTTCCTTAATTATATATATATATATATATAGCACTCCTCTTTCAATAAATACATGCAATTTTGTTTAAAAAAAATAATTATATACCTACAATAAAGCCAAGTTCAGATGCTCATAATGACGGAATCAAGTGCCCAGCTTTTCTTTTTGCTCTTCAGCTAGTTAAGGTTATTAGATGTGAAATTACAAAAATTTTCATCAAAATCCAAAATCACATGCACGCTCTTGCATGCATGTCTATGCAGTACTCTAATGTAATGGGAAAGAAGCTTTAGCCTTAGCATTCTTCTTGTACACTGGAGATAGTAGATATATTGAGTGTTAAAGTACAAAATAATAAAATTTATTTATTTTTATTAATTTAGAATTTTGAAATAAGTGATAATTTTATATGGTATCAGGATAAAAATTTTAAATTTGAATTCTGATTCTATATTTTATTCTATTTAATTAAATATTTTATTTATTGGACCCTTAATTGAGAGAAAGTCTAGCTCATTGGTCTTAAACTTTTAATGTTAGACTTAAAATGAGAAATGTTAAGATATAAAATAATAAAATTTATCTCATTTCATTTACTTCTCATTGGTCTTAAACTTCTAATTGGTCTCATCAAATAAATCATCAAAATTTAATGAGAAGTACAATTTTAATGAGATGTACACATCATACTCACTATAACTTGACATTAGATTTATTATTAAACTCAATAAAATAATAATATAATAATATTTAAAAAAAATATTTTTAAATTTTCTCCAATATTTTATAATTATACTAACTATATATATATTAATAATTTAATTTGATACTTAAATTATTATTTTCAACAATTTTTAATAAAACTAGAATTAAAAAAATATATATAATAAATACATTCGTTCCATGGAGGATAAAAAAGAGGCAAAGAAGTAGGGGAAATAAATCCGGTTTGGATTCAAAACTTATCTTAACTTATTTTCATTTTATCATTATATTTTTTCAATTTTTCATATAAAACATAAATCTCTATACACATTTTTCAAATTCCAATACATATTTTTCAAATTCTAAAATAATAATAATATTAAAAAATAAATTAAACTCATCTCAACTCATCTCATTTTTAAATCCAAACGAAGTTAAAATATATTCAACAAATTATTTAAAAGGTGAATAGTGACTCTTCATATTTGAAGGATTTGTCAAGTTTTATTATAGTTCAAAATTTAACAAATACATTTTGATGAGATTAATATAGAATTATTTTTAATATAAATCATTATATTTATATTTGATAAATTTTTTGAAGAGATCAATAAAAATGCTTTAAGATAAATAATAATTTCACAAAATTAATGCTAGAGCAAATAACTGAATAAGATAGATTGTAGCAGGGTGCTCCTAGTTAATGACTAGTCCTGACGACCTTTTCGTACGTTGGTGGTTCTTTTGCTTGGCCGGGTGCATGGAACCGTGAAGGGAATGTTAGAAAGGTAAGACAGAGACTGACCAGGACCATGCCCGCTTGCCACTGGCCATTTTATTGTAATTATCATGTACTGCTCTTTACAATATGGTCTCACCAGGCTGAGTCCAGAAGTGTCGTTTTCTGTACATATCCAACCTGTAATTTTTCTGTATATATAATTCCCATTTATTTGTCCTCTTTTTTATTTATTTTTATTTTTTATTTTTATTTTATTTTATCCTATTATTAATTGGATTCTCTACGCCCGACCGTATTATGGAAGTACTAGACTTCCACAGAATAGTTGTAAATTACTATTTGAGACTTATAGCTAAAATCAATAATTATCATATTATAAAAATAAAAATATTTTACTAACAAAATAATTACATAAAAATAATTCTACAAACAGATATATATTGATATAATTTATCAGATTATAAATTTTTTTTTATTATAATATAGATTTAATGACTCTCACTCATATATAATTAGATCAGTTTGTTAGATTATTCATTTATAATTTCTTTATAAGTATACCACTCCTCTTATCCGAATTTGACTCGTGATGATGTCTTGACATGAAACTGGTTAATTGTTGATTTAATTGATCTTTGGATTTGATATTTTTCCCATTATATTTACCGATCGAGTAGCAAGGAATTAGAATGTTGCTACGAAACAGGAAAATAATTATTAATTAATGAAGCTAAAATGCATGCATGGTTTGCATGGTAGCTTAATTTGTGTATTGGGCCCGGCCTGCATCATGGGCAACGGATATGGCGTGAGTTGAGTTGTCCTCTTCAACTGGAGCTTGCCTCTGACTAACTGCATCTCTCTTTTCCCATTACGTAGCTAGCGCATGACTGAAACTCTGAAAGAAGACCGAGGAAGGGCCTCAAATTTATTTTAATTTTTTCACTTTTTTACCACGGCATGGAATTCTTGCATAATATAATGGGCCCGATCAATTTTGGTCTCTTGTTGTCCGACGGCCCATATCCGACTCTTTGTCGGTGTAGATAGGCTCATTTGTGGGATTTTTTTTTTAAAGAAATTCTACATGAAAACCTTACATTATAAAATTTCACCTAATCAATATATCATTTGTCATTTTTTTTTTCTTTTATATTAAAATTTCAAACTTTCTATATGCATTCAAGTCTCCCCCAGAGTGTAAATTTTCTCATATAAGATTTATATGTAGACTCAAAAACTTCTCTTTAATCTCGCAATTGAATCACCATTATTGTCTTTAAGACACTATAAAAAAATAAGTATTCGTAACAGATTATTTATAATTAAAATGATTATTTATTATAAAAATAGACTTATTTTGACAAAAAATAATCATTTTGACAAGAAATAACTAGTAATAAATAATTAGTTTTCTTATAGTAGAGTAAAATCCAATGCAAACTTAAACTCTCCAAAATAAGAATGTACCTCTCAAAATATTTCGAGATCTTTCACTGCTCAACAATTAAGACGGCAGTGCGATTCTTTAATAAACTCGTTCAAATGGTTTGAAAGAAGATAGATAGAAGCGGTAGCAGTGTATAAAGAATGAAATTTGCTGATATATAGCCTAATTTCTCATAAAAAAGTAGAAGTAGGAATATAAATTAGTCATGGCTTAGATATTAATGAATGCCAATTGCAGAAAGTATATGAGTTATTACACACCAAATAACGTCCACTAAACCACTTTGCTTTATGTAAAGAGTACATGCACGATGGATGTGCTAAAAGGAAATTAATTGAGTAATGCTAAGAACAAGTCTCACATGTACAAGTTTTTTAATAATGGGCTGATGTGAGACTTGTGCATTTGGAACTTGTCCCTTGGGAGAAAAAGCTTGCGAGCCTCTGTGAGGCCTCAAGCATACACTTTCTATTGCCATAAGCACCGATTCTTAGAAACTCTTCGCCTCCGGTTCCAAATCCGGAACCTGGAGCTGTGATTATGTGAGTCTTCTCAAGAATCTCAGAAAATACATCCCAAGATTTAGAGCCAGGAAAACGCACCCACACAAAAGGGGCATTTTCACCTCCATATACCTCTAAACCCAGAGAAGTCAAAGTGTCAACCAGAATCTTTGCATTCTCCATGTAGTACTGAACAATGGATTTCGTAGCCTGAAATGGACATTTCCAAACATCAATTCAGCATGGCAATATTGGGTCACAACAAAATAAAAAGGATTCCTAATAATTTTAAAAGAGTTGGACTTGAGACAGTTCTACCCAACACATCAGTAGTTGTCATTTTTCTGAAACAAGTTCAACAATTTTGAAAACTCAGTGGCCAATTTCTATGCCAATTTTTGTAAGAGTAATTACACATACAATCGTGAAGTACATAAATGCCTCATAATTACTTTAAAAAGAGGGGTCCACTATTAAAGATTAGTTTTTTTAATATAAGTCTCACGTTTTATTCATTTTTTTTTTTAGAAAGGAGTTATGTGATAGTTGCATAATTCACGATTACAAGTATATTTTCTCTTTTGAAAATGCCATTCCGGAATTGCATCCTGAATTGTTCCTCACCTTCAGACCCTCCGCGGATAGACAGGCCAGTCCACCAGCCTGAGCTATATTGGAGGCTCCACTAAAGCAAGTGCACACAATGCGATCAAAGTCATTTCTGACAGGAAATCCATTTGAGAATAAGAGTTCTTCAGGGACCACTGCCCAACTAAGACGGACACCCGTGAACCCAGCAGACTTGGAGAAAGACGAAACTTCAATTGCAACCTGTAAGAGGAAAGAGAATAAAACAAATATAAATCGATATGCTGCAGTGGAGAAACATTGAGAAGCTGCTCATTGTTTAAGAAGCAAATTAACAAATTATTATGTTCCGTTTACCCAAAAACAAGATGTTATTATTGCCTAAGACTCTAAACTGTAATAGTAAGTGTTTTCTTGATACATGCATATGGCATTTGAATTCAATTAGCAGGCTAAATATAACTCTACATTTTTGGTTGAGGAAGAGAATTATTCACCTCTCTGGCACCAGGAATTTCATAGATTGACCGAGGACTATCATCCATAATATAAGATGCATATGCTGAATCAAAAATGATAATCGAACCATTATTCCTTGCAAATTCCACAAGTTTCTCTAACTGCTTTCGTGTTGCCGCATGACCAGTAGGATTGTTCGGAGAGCAAAAGAAGATAATGTCTGCTCTTGGCGTTGTATCCAAGTCAGGAAAGAAATTATTTTGAGGAGAACATCTCATGTATTCGATGTTCCTACACTTCAAAGCTTTGTCTTTGTAATTTCCAGCCTGACCAATTATGATACTTGAATCTTGATAAACCTGTTGAAAAACAATCTTTTTATCACGAGTTCTAGGATGAAAATGTAAGGGTTTTATTTAAACTCTGTGACCCACACACCCATCTTATCAGTTTGAAATAGTTCAAAATCTTATTGGATAATATTTGAGTTATGAAGGGATAAAAATTACTACTAAGAGATAGGATTAAACTCTGTATCTCTAGTTATAGTCAAACACAAACTCATAGATTTCTTGATGGTCGGAAGTCTATAAATAGCACTGGGAGGCTCAAGGGTTCTCACCTACAACATTAGAGTGCCTCTAGCCATCGGGAGACACTTGTGAGGCAAACGTTGTTAGGGCGATCCTTCTCTCATAGTCAGATTAATTGTTCATCAATCAGATGGAGAAAGGTACGTTTGTTATATTATTAATTTATTATTGTAGATCATAGAAAATCAAAGATCCGTTTTATTGATGTCATGTTAAAATATTTAACATGTGGTATCAGAGCTACAGGTTATAGATTTTTTTATGATCTCAATAAAATATGTTTTTCGTATACTATAAAGTCAATACACTGCGAAAACATGAGATTAGATTTGATAATATATTTCGATTTCGCCGTAATATGTTTGTGCCTTGCTTTATGTTATTTCTCTGTCGTTCTTCATTCACTGTATTGAGCAACAAAGTTGAGGTATCTCTGTGGAGAAAAAACTATGTGAGATGAGACTTGCCGTGAGCCACTGTGTTGGTAGCTCGTGTTTTGTAGTCGCCGGTTTGAACATCGTGTGAGGTGGCCCGTAAAGATGAACGGTTTTAAAGGGCGGTACAATGGGACTGTGGAGTCCCGAATGGGTGCTGTCCCTGCTTATGAAGGTCAATGCTGGAAGGATGACCTCTTATCCTCGTTAATGGCGTCTCTGTAAATCGCGACACAGTGATCTAAGCCCATTCCAGCAACGTTTTCCCGGATAGAATAAAAACAAATAGGTGAGATGAAGGTCACCGGTGGGAGGAGATCGGCATCTCCTCATCGCTGGCGACGTCTGTGGTCGCAGTTATAGGCTGCGGCATCTGATGAAGGAGACGGTAGATGTATACGGCTTGCAGGTGTTGAAGGAGGTTGAAGATGAACTTAGGGTTCTCATTAACGGGCCGGGCCGGGCCGTGGGCTTTGGCCCAGTATAAGACAGAAAAGACATAAAGAAGTAAAGGGGTTGTGGGCTTTGACCAGGCCCGATACAAAAAAAAAAAAAAAAAAAAAAAAAAAAAAAAAAAACAGGAAAAGGAAAGAAGGGGTCGGGCCAGCACAGTAAGGCCCGACCCAGATCAACCCAAAACGGGTTGACCAATTATGATCCGGTCTTGACCCGGTTTTACTGACCCGACCCGTTTCCGATCCAACCCAAAATCAAATAATATTATTTTAATATTATAATATTATTTCCAAAAAAAAAAAAAAAAAAAAATCAAGTAATTAATTAAAATTTTATTTTATGCATACTTTAATGTTACCTGTATGCATTTAAATTATGTACATGTTATTCTAATTATTTACATGTATGTATAAAATATTTATTTAATTTATATACATGTTATTATTGTTAATTGTTATGTACATGTATATATGAAAAGTTTATTAAATTCTATAATATTATTATTGTGATTTTCCTGTAAAATCAATTAAGGTTTAAACATGAAAATTCTTTTTAATGAATTTTGCTGTGGGAGTGTGAATGTGTACAAATTGAGGCGGTTCTGTCTAGGAGATTGGAAATTCCAAGTGTGTCCGTTGTGACCCTCCAATCTTTCCTGGGAACCTTGAAGTTCTATCTAGGAAAGAATATTCTTTCCTGGGAACTTACTTAGTGAGTATTATTCACATCCGTTGTAAAATTCATCAAAGTTCCTATTTCATGCATATTATTGCTATCCACATTATATGCATATTATTATTGTGCAGTGTCTATTTTGGCTTTTGTTATTATGCCATGTGTATCCGATATGGGATAAATGATTTACGTCAAAATCAAGAGAAAATTGGTCGCCCAAAGGTACAAGATTTTCTTGATTTTGGTGACAAGTCGTTAAACCCATAGTAAGGTGGATATGATGGAGGGAACACCTTGTGTGTCAAGATCTACTCCCAAAGGAGGGTTTTGATGACACTACTAGTTTATCCATCAAAGTAAGGTTGGAGGGAACACTTTGTGTGTCAGAGTTTACTCCCAAAGGAGAATTCTGATGATACAGCTAGTTCATCCACAGAATTTAATACTGGATGGAACACCTTGTGTGTCAAGATCTACTCCCAAAGGAGGGTTTTGATGACATTATTAGTTCTTCCATAATTGTTTAAATTCTGATTATTGTTTATAAGTGTCTAACTCAAAGCAATTTATTATAAAATTTTCTTGCAGTAAGCGTACCCACATCACTACACTCACAGACTTCATCTGTTCCTGTTTTGAATGGCTCCAATTTTTCTGAATGGGTTGAGAGAGTTAGGTTCACCCTAGGAGTCCTTGATTTAGACTCATCCCTTATGAATTCAAAACCATCACCTATTACTGAAACCAGTACCAATGATCAGAAAGAATCTTTTAAACAATGGGAGAGATCGAATAGGCTAAGTTTAATGTTTATGAAAATGACCATAGCCGAAAATATCAAAAATTCACTCCCTAGTACTGAGGAAGCCCAAACCTTTTTGAAAAATGCTGAAGAGAGGTTTAAATCTGCTGATAAGTCTTTAGCAGGAACACTGATGGCTAGACTCACCACCATGAAATATGATGGTGCTAAAGGAATGCAGGAGCATATCCTTGAAATGACCAATATTGCTGCCAGATTGCAAACCCTAGGAATGAAGGTAGATGAGTCTTTCGTTGTTCAGTTTATTCTGAACTCATTGCCACCTCAGTATGGTCCATTCCAGATGCATTACAATGCTATAAAAGATAAATGGAATGTGAATGAGTTGGCAAGTATGGTAGTTCAGGAGGAAGCAAGACTGAAACAACAAGGATATCACTCTGTCAATTTCGTGAATAAAGAAGCTGGAAAGAAAAAGCACCATTACAGTAAAAAGAAGCGAACTGGACCACTGAAAGGAAAGCAACCTGTGAAAGCTAATCAGGTTCAGAACAACAGTAGCAAATGCTACTTTTGTAGGGAACATGGACACATGAAAGCTGAGTGTCCAAAACGTAAGGCTTGGTTCGAAAAGAAGGGTAAGCCTCTTACCTTTGTATGTCTTGAATCAAACCTTGTAAATGTTCCTACTAATTCTTGGTGGCTAGATTCAGGTGCTAATGTTCATGTTTCCATAACCATGCAGGGATACCTTACAAGCCAAACACCAAGCCCCAATGAGCGATTCATTTTTATGGGAAATGAGAATAAGGCTGAAGTTTTAGCCATAGGGACCTTTCGTTTAGTTTTGAGTACCGGTCATTGTTTAGACCTTCATAACACAGTATTTGTGCCTTCTGTGAGGCGTAATTTAATTTCCCTTTCCAGACTTGATACTGATGGTTATTCATTTTCATTCCATAATGGTAGTTTCAATTTGTTTAAAAAACAGTTTATCTATTGGTTCTGGGTTTCTTTCCGATGGTCTTTATCAATTTTGCCTTGATAATACATTCATTAAAAATACCTATACCCAACGCCATGAAACATGTATTGGAATGAAAAGAAACATGATGAATGAAAATTCATATGACTTGTGGCATAAAAGGTTGGGGCATATCTCCAAAGAAAGGTTACAGAGATTAGTAAAAGAAGGGATTCTTCCGCACCTTGACTTTACTAATCCTGAAGTGTGTGTGGATTGCATAAAAGGAAAGCAAACCAAACATACTAAGAAAGGCGCCACAAGAAGTAAAGAGCTTCTTGAAATAATTCACACAGATATATGTGGACCATTCTCCATAGAATGTTTTGGTGGAGAAAAGTATTTCATCACCTTTATTGATGACTTTTCACGATTTGGATATATCTATCTGTTGCATGAGAAATCTCAAACTGTATCGGTACTTGAGGTATTTCTCATGGAGGTGGAAAGACAGTTAGATAGAAAAGTGAAAATCATCAGGTCGGATAGAGGTGGAGAATACTATGGAAAGTATGATGAATCGGGCCGTAATCCGGGCCCATTCGCCAAACTTCTTGAACAGCGTGGTATTGTTGCACAGTATACGATGCCCGGGACGCCACAGCAGAACGGAGTTGCTGAAAGGCGTAATCGGACCTTATTGGATATGGTCAGAAGTATGATAAGTAATTCTACCTTACCCAAATCATTGTGGGGTGAAGCCATTAAGACGGCAATGTATATCTTAAACCGAGTTCCCAGTAAGGCAGTTCCAAAAACTCCTTTCGAGTTATGGACTGGTAGGAAACCAAGTTTGAGACATATGCATGTTTGGGGTTGCCCAGCCGAAGCCAGACTTTACAACCCACATGAAAAGAAGTTGGATCCTAGAACAGTAAGTGGGTATTTTATTGGTTACCCAGAGAGATCCAAAGGGTACAGATTTTACTGTCCTAATCATAGTCCGAGAATGGTGGAAACAGGAAATGCCAAATTCATTGAACTTGGCGAGATCAGTGGAAAAATTGAACCTAGAGATGTGATCATTGAGGAAATGCGGGTAGATGTCCCTATACCTACATCCTCAGAAAAGATAATAGTTCCTCTAATTGATCATCACGATGATACCATGGAACAAGTAAATGATCACCCATCTCAGAATGAAAATACCATTGATGACCCAAGTTCGGAGTCACCAGAACAGATTGTCTTGCGCAGATCTCAGAGAGATCGGAGACCTGCCATTTCGACAGATTATGTGGTGTATCTCCAAGAATCTGAATTTGACATTGGGACAAGAAAAGATCCATTAACGTTTTCACAAGCCATAGAGGGAAGTGATTCTAGTAAATGGATTGATGCTATGAAAGAAGAGTTGAAATCCATGGATCAGAATCAAGTCTGGGACCTCGTTGAATTGCCTGAAGGTAGTAAAAGAGTTGGGTGTAAATGGGTCTTTAAGACCAAACGCGACTCAAAAGGCAACATCGAACGACATAAAGCCAGACTTGTTGCTAAGGGTTTCACTCAGAAAGAAGGCATTGATTACAAAGAGACATTTTCTCCAGTATCCAAAAAGGACTCATTTAGAATCATTATGGCATTGGTGGCTCATTATGATTTAGAGTTGCATCAGATGGATGTGAAAACAGCATTTTTAAATGGAAGTTTGGATGAAGTGGTCTACATGGAGCAGCCAGAGGGCTTCTCAGAAAAGGGCAAAGATCACCTAGTGTGTAGACTTAAGAAATCAATATACGGGCTTAAGCAAGCTTCCCGACAATGGTACTTAAAGTTCAACGATACCATTACTGCCTTTGGTTTTAAAGAGAACATCGTTGATCGATGTATATACCTAAAGGTCAGTGGGAGTAAATTCATAATTTTGATCTTGTATGTTGATGATATCTTGTTGGCTAGTAGTGATCTTGGCTTACTTTATGAAACCAAGGGTTTTCTCTCTAAGAACTTTGAAATGAAAGATATGGGTGAGGCATCATTTGTGATCGGAATCGAAATCTTTCGAGATCGAAAACAAGGACTGTTGGGATTGTCTCAGAAAAGTTACCTGGAAAGAGTTCTTGAGAAATTTGGTATGAAAAGTTGTTCATCACTAGATACTCCGATATCAAAAGGTGATAAGTTTAGCCAATCACAGTGTCCTAAAACTGAGTGGGAGCGCAAAGAGATGACAAAGATTCCCTATGCTTCGGTTGTGGGAAGTTTGATATATGCACAGATTTGCACGAGACCGGATATTAGCTTTGCAGTTGGCATGCTTGGGCGCTACCAGAGTAACCCAGGGATGTCTCATTGGAAAGCAGCAAAGAGGGTATTGCGATACATGCAAGGAACTAAGGATTACCAGCTTACTTTCAAAAGAACTGACAGTTTGGAGGTAACTGGATACTCAGACTCTGATTTTGCCGGTTGTCCTGATAGCAGGAAATCCACTTCGGGTTATGTTTTCCTGTTGGCCGGTGGAGCAATCTCATGGAGAAGTATGAAGCAAATAATCACTGCTTCATCAACAATGGAGGCTGAGTTTGTGGCGTGCTTTGAGGCCACAGTGCATGGTTTATGGCTGAGGAACTTTATCTCAGGGCTTGGGGTTGTTGACTCTATAGCCAGGCCGCTGAGAATTTATTGTGACAATTCCTCTGCAGTCTTTTTCTCCAAGAATGATAGGTATTCTAAAGGTGCTAAGCACATGGAGCTCAAATACCTAAGCGTCAAGGAGGAAGTACAGAAACAAACAGTGTCCATAGAACATATTAGGACTTCGCTTATGATAGCAGACCCATTAACAAAGGGTCTGATAGCGAAACAGTTTAAAGAACATGTTAACAGTATGGGTCTTATGATGTAAACATGTTATTGAGCTCATGGATGTTATAATTCTATTTTGACACTTAATGATATCAATTATGGTTATTCTGTTTCTGTTTTCTTGTCTTTCCACTTTATATGTACAATGAATGGTGTGGATGAATGATGACAAGATAATGTCTACAATAGACATGAATTGGAACCCAAAGGCATTATTGTATTAGCCTTAATTATCCCAATTAAAGATCGTGTGTTAAATTGGTTACTGGTGTTGTGGTACATGGAAGGGAATCTGTTGATTATGTAATAGAGGACCGCCATGACTCGCATTGGTAATTGGTTTAACATTGATATTATGGAACTCATGAAATGTGTTTTGAGCTATGAAAAGTTCAGGAAATAAATTTGCGCAGTATGGTTAATTTCCTGTGATAAACCCATATTAGAAAAGTATTGTTTTATGGGCGTATGGGCCAAGTGGGAGAATGTAAGAGTTTTATTTAAACTCTGTGACCCACACACCCATCTTATCAGTTTGAAATAGTTCAAAATCTTATTGGATAATATTTGAGTTATGAAGGGATAAAAATTACTCCTAAGAGATAGGATTAAACTCTGTATCTCTAGTTATAGTCAAACACAAACTCATAGATTTCTTGATGGTCGGAAGTCTATAAATAGCACTGGGAGGCTCAAGGGTTCTCACCTACAACATTAGAGTGCCTCTAGCCATCGGGAGACACTTGTGAGGCAAACGTTGTTAGGGCGATCCTTCTCTCATAGTCAGATTAATTGTTCATCAATCAGATGGAGAAAGGTGCGTTTGTTATATTATTAATTTATTATTGTAGATCATAGAAAATCAAAGATCCGTTTTATTGATGTCATGTTAAAATATTTAACAGAAAAGCCATGACTTCAGCTCCGTACTAAGGAAAGGAAGCAGGGGGTAATGACTTCAAGCATTGTAGTTCTATCAGCTATAGATTCTGTACGAATCAAAGCATAAATAATTTGCAAGAAGATACAAGTTAGATTCTGGTAATGTTGGACATGCTATGATTTTGTGAGTAGTCGAAACAGAAGACATGGAGTTCTGAAAGGTAGTTAGAAGTTAGAACACCTGTTATTTAATATTCTAGAAGATTGGGGTCAATTGTTAGTAGCACGTGCAGCGCATAGAATCCAGACAATTTATAAAAGGATATAGAGAAGCTTGATATTGTTACCGGATAAGAGGGGTCCTGTAAAGCAATCGACACATTTGGACCAAGAACCAGCTGCCAATATAGAAGGAGAACACGATTGAGTACTTGTACGGTAAAACAAGCTTAATAAGATAAATGAAGGAGATACCCATCAATGCCCAATGTTTAAACTTTACATACCTGCAGACGAGTAATATCGCACTGTGCGCCATCTGCCACAAAAATTTCTGTATCTTTTACGGATATATCTTTGTAGAATGATTCAGCAATAGCCTTCCTCAATTCCTGCCAGAAAGACATAGAACTTGCACTCTAACATCCATTTACATGGAATTTTAACGGTATTTTAATCTGTTCTTTTCTAATCTTCCCTTGTCAGTGGAGGCCTAGCTAATAGTTTATTTGTTCAGTGGTGGACACAAATGTTTGTTGAACAGGCTCCACTTATAGCATATAGGAATAAAGTAAAATGGTTATGAAAATGAAAAATAATAAAGCAATAAAATATTCAGATAAACTTAAACAAGCATCAAAATACCTCGTAGCCTTGCTCTGGTCCATACCCTCTATAACCTTCAGGCGTTGAAAGGGCTAGCGCATACTGTAAAACATCATGTTAGCGGATGTTTAGCTTCTTGAAAAACAACCTATGACATTAATGGCTTATGGGTCAAGATAAGCAGAGAGAGAGAGAGAGAGAGAGAGCAAATGAAATCTTCTCTGTGTAATGCACATACATACAAACACTTGTCCCAGAATAGATATGTATGTGATTATATGTTTATGAAAGGACTTCTTCTGAAACATAAAACATTATTTGTCTTCGCCAGTTTGCTTATTGGTGCACGTTTGGCAATAAGAATAAAATTTAATTATCAAATTGAGAAAGATGGTATCAGCACTTCCGAGGAAACGCACATTTTATATTTTCATGTCGGGTGGTCACATGATATGAATTATAGAAAACGTGATTGGGCGAAAAACATTCAAGATGCATCAAATAAAGCATCCATCTGAAGGGGAAGGAGTTTTTTCACTACTGATTTCTTTGAAATTTGACTAGATCCCTCTACAAACATAAACCTGTCCAACTCAGACAGATATGTTCATGTTGGCAAGTATTTCTCTCCAGCTTTTATAGGCATGTAGAAGTATGACATAAGCAAACAAATAAGGATTGATTTAACTTACTTCGGCCATGCTTGATGCTATGATGTCTGGTAGAGGCTCTGTGGTATCACCCATTCCAAGGCCGATCAATTTTGCATTTGGGAACTTCTCAATGTGTTGAAGCTTGCACTTGGAAATCTGAATCACATGTAGTTAAAGTCATGAGCAACTATGAATGCCGAATGCTGAGACACTGTGAAAAAAAAAAAAACGGTTATTGTTAAATGACACCAAAACGAAGTGGCATGCGGATGGATCCATAAGACAGTACTACACCAGGGGTGGCAACAGAATCTTGTACTTGGAAAAGACAATTTGATCAAAAGGAAATTGACAGGGATCAAACCAATGATTTAAGTAGGAAGCCATATGGGCCTATGGCCCAATATCATTAAAAAAACCCAGAAACAAGTTAAATCTTCAGTTGAAAGAACGAAAGAAAAAAAGTTAAAATAGCTAAATATCAGTCAAACAAGATCCAAGCACCTCAGAGAACAAATAACCATTCTGCAAGTTTTCCATGTTCACGTTTCGGGGTACCTTTGTCCGGTAACCTGTGATAACACAACTTACGAGTATTGATGAGAACTTGGCACTAAAAATCAGAATGAAGAATCTAAAATTAAAAAATGGACAAAAGGTGGCTTTAACCAGTACATGTGTTTATACCAACTACATCCATTTTGGCCTTCAGGCTGCAACAATCAGGAAACAATAACAGAATACATTAAGAGCATATCAGCTTGAATTCATTATGCATGAAAGTAGACGATAGACCATGACATGCACCGACTCTGGTTCCTATTTTTATATCATGGAAGTACCTTGCCTGGACCATCCTAGGCTGGAATACAACTGCGAAGGACAAAGAACTGCAAGCTGAAAAGTTATGCATTTTATGTTTAATTATTTCTGCTTCAGGCAAACCCTTTTGAGATCCTTGTTTCAAAATGTAGATGAGTAATTGCAAGTATGCTAGAGATCCACATTGTGATATATATAGTCACTTAACACTTCCTATCCACATCTATAAGGGGTCAATAATAAATGATATTCATTGCCAGTCTACCAGAGAAGGATTTCTGCAATAGTCAGCCCTCAGAAGCTAGCACATGTGAAATCAATTGGTTCACACCAAATGGTTATATACAAAGCTCCAATTGTGGTAGTACTGATTTCAGCGTATTATTAATTTAAGTAAATAAAAAAAATTGATCATGTTTTCCACACCTCCCCCTAATTTATTCTTTTTACCCTCTTTTTTCCTTTTTGACCCTGTTGATCTCTAAAGTGCATCAGAAATTGGGTGAGGTTATTTCCTTGGTAGTGCCTTCGAGTTCCTTTAGCGTTGCTCTCAATAAATCATGATCCAGTGACCAGTCATTAACTTGCATGCACATGCATGTAGTCCAGTGGACAGCATCATGTCCTGTATATAAGCTATCAGTCCAGGGCACATGCTTCAGTCATACAGATGACGTGCAGCACAACCTACATGCTATCTTTCAAGCATTGAACCCAAAAGAAGCACATCACAATTGTCAATGTCACAGTTTAAGGTCCCGTTTGGAACTTGGATTGAATTGAGATCTAGTTTTAAACTGAGTCTAACATCCAAATACCCAACTCTCATATCAGTAAACTCATCTTAACTCAAAATCTCTTTATACGTGACACCCACAACCTTTTTTAAGTTAACACCTCTTTGCAAGCGAGACCCACAATCTTTTTTAATTTCCCATAAACACATCTAAACTCATCTTAAGTGGGTCTCGCAAAACTCACTCCATCATCTCAACTCACTATTATTCATAAAGAACTCAACCCATCTCAACATCTACATGGGGCTTAAATTCTCTACCTTCCATGTTTATAACTGTGAAAACAAAAAGGTAAGGTTGATTTCCAAGCTTTCTTTAGGTGATATCCGTTGTCACAATAACAAAAACGTGAAGGAAGATGAAGTAGTTCCACTGTTATTAATTATTAAAGACCACGAGATGCCAATATTCCATCAAAAGTTCATAGGACCCACATTTGCTTACCTAATTCCCAATATATTTTCTCCCTATGTCTGCCCAGTATTTTGATGAATTTGCATGGAAACTTCTTACATCCTTCGATTGTATTTCATGTTTCGTGTTGTTCAAACCTAGTATTATTTGCATAAACACATGCACAATCCAAGAAGTTTTGAATTTAAAAATGATCACCATGTCGTGAATGTGTTATCCAAAAGCATTGTCCCAAAAAACTCACGTCTCAATGTCTTGATCAATGTCCAAGTCTAGTACCCTTCTATATTTTATGATGGTTAACAAAAAAAAGTCATAAAATAGTACTTATCTTGGTATTAAAGTATTGAAGAGAACGAGAATCTTTTCAGTGGGCAAAGCCGCGGTGACCACCACCTAACTTCCACAAATTTTATAATTTAATATTGAGCTAAGCCTCGGCCATTTAAAACATATTATTATTTGAAAGGAAACCGGATGCTTCAAGAAAACATGGGTTGTTGACTCTTTATTATAAGACTTGGAACAAGACAATTTTAGTCTCTTTTTTTTTGGCGCAAAAAAAAAAAATAAAAAAAGACTTGAAACGAGACAAAATTGTACCAAGATAACTCAATATTTTTTTTTTTCAGTTAGCTCTCTTGGATTTCCTATGGTTTTTGACTCATTCTTAGAAGGTTTAGGCTTTGTTTTGGAACACAAGTATTCCCATATATCTCCTTTTCAAACATTACTTAAATTAATACAAAACAGTTTTTAATTTCCAATTTTCAATTTTTTTTATCTAATTCTTATCTAATTATTATAATTTTCCAAACTTCCAAACAAAACGCAAAAAATAAGACTTTTTCAAATTTCAAATAAAAATTATATTAAGAAATTATATTCAAATAATTTTTTAATATTTTTTTTCAGAATTTTCTCTTTTCTTTCTCAAAATCTAATAACATCTTAATTTAAAATATTTTATTATCATTTACAAATAATTTCACTATTATTTACAAATACGAAGGGTTCAAACGATCAGTCTGGTGGCTAATAGTTCTGTGTTTGATCAGTATATTTGTGTTTCACACAATTCAATTGGAAAAAGACAATTATATAAAATAGGCCCTACAACATTTATGGAATATGATGCACAAAACATTTGCACGAATATCAATAAACACGGTAGAACTCGTTTAAGAGGAAAAATACTAGTTATCCCTTTAAAAAATCTCAATTCATCTGGTTTTGAGATTTTATTTGTTTTTTCAGTTTTTTTTATATGATTTTTAAGTATTTATTTTACATGATTTTTTTAATATCTTAAAATATTTTTAAAAAATATTAAAAAAATACAATATTATATAAAAATACTTACTTAAAAATCATATAAAAATAAAATAAAATCTCATAACGAGATAAATCGAGATATTTTTTAAAGGAATAACTAACATTTTCTCTCTTAAGAGTGAGATGAGATAATATAATTTTAAATAAAAATTTAAAATTAAATAAAATAATGTTTTAATATTATTTTTTAATATTATTATTATTTTAAAATTTAAAAATGTTGAATTATTTATTATATTTTATATAAAAATTTAAAAAAATTATAATAATAAAATGAAATAAACTGATATCACTTCTCAATCCATACAAGGCCTAATGTGTATCTATATCTCCCACTTAAAACCTCGAATTCAATCAAGAACTTAAGGTAATCTAGATTGTGATTGTTGGATAATCAACTCCTAACGGATAAGCTTTGAAGATGAAGTCAAAGCTAAGTTTCATTCAAAAAATAAGAACACGTTGATAAAGGCTACGTGTCGGTAGAGATGAGACTACGTGGATGAACACTTGTTTGAAGCAGCCGTAAACGTTGAACATCTTATCACTATTAAAGATGATCATCTTATTTCTTAAACCGAATTTTGTGGCCTATAAATATACGTAACTGTAGAACTCAAGGTTTCAAGTCTCATATCCACGTATAGATTTTGATGATAATAAATAAATTTAAAATTCAAGTTCAAGTTATCTACGCATGAAAAGAGCTAAGCACATCAAGAAATCAAGCATGAATAAAAAGAAGAACAAGTCTACAAATGAAGCTAATAGAGTAATTTTGTACATCTCTTAAAATTTAAAATTGGATTAAGACTCAAAATCAATATTTTCTCATAAACCATCAAATTGCATTTTTTACATTTGCATAACTTTATTAAAATATTTAATTTCGAAAATTATTATTATTTTTTCACATATGCATAAAGATTTGAATTTGTAAGATGATTAATTGTCATCTTTAACACGTGCATGTGTTGTTTGAAAATCTTGAAAGATGGTTGTGTGTTTTTTTGACAAATGCAAAAAATAGATAATTTTGTTTGAAAATTTTGAAGGGTGGTTGTGTGTTTTTTTGACAAATGCAAAAGATAGATGATTTGTTTGAAAATCTTGAAAGGTGGTTGTGTGTTTTTTTTTTACATATGCAAAAAAAAAAAATTGATTTGTTTTGAAAAATAAATCATGCTTATTTTGTCATGTATGAAAAGTAAAAGATTAGATTGGATTTCTTTGAAAAATGAATGGAGTTGTTTTTGACAAATATAAAGATAAGATATTTTTATTTGAATCTTTTGAAAAGTAATTAGTACTCTTATTTGATATGTAAACCTTTTCAAATTTGAATATGAAAACTTATTTGCCTATAAATAGCTCACTTGAGTTTTGCAAAAATCACAACAAGAACTTACACATTAATTGCTAAGTTTTGCATCATTTTTTCAAAACCCTTATTCTCTCTTCTCTAAGTTTTGTGCCTTAATTCTTGTTCATTTTGATAGAGATATAAGTTGCATTGTATTGTTCTTATTTCACTCATTGAGGAGTGTATTCTGATAATCTACCAACTATCAGCTCTTGTATATGTAAGAGGGTACATATAACCCTTATGTGTGTAGAATATGTTCTACACAGGGAATAGTTGAATCACCAAGTATGAGGTGATTGTAAGTATAGAGGGTGTTCTACACGAATTTTTTGTAGCGGTATTGCTCAAAGGTAGAATATGTTTCTATCTCCACCTGAAAGAGATTGAATAGTGAATTTGAGATTCTCAAAAAGTAATTTGAGGCGAAGACGTAGACAGTGGGGCTAAACCTCATTAAAATACTGAGTTTGCTTTTTCTTATCCTTACTCTTTATATTTCTTACTGCTTCATATTCTGTTTATATTTTATATTGTATATTTAATTTATAAGTATTAATTTTTTAATATAACTCAATTCACTCTCCTCTTATGTTAGTCATTTGAGCAACAGTAACACATATACTAAGTGTGGTGTGTGCAGCTAGGTGCAAAGGAGTTGCACCAAGTGAGCTAAAAATTGCACCAAGTGAGTGCAACGGTGCAAGGCAGTGCACCATGGGCGTGGGGTTTCAGTGAAGAGAGAAAGAGAGAGCTTAAGTAAGCTCTGAGAGAATAGAAAATTGAGTTGAATGTGTGTGAACTTCATCCTCTATAATATTCTCTGTATTTCACTATTTATTAGTGAAAATTTCCTTTCTTTGTGTGGAAGTAGGTTAAGTTGGTCGAATCATGTTAAATTTTGACTTCTATCTTATTTATGTGTGTTCGTTGATTTGAACAAGTAGTATTAGAGCCAGTAAGAAGTCTAAATTGTAAATTTTTTAAGAAACCCATTTTTTGAAACTTGATCAAAATTAAGTTTGGAGGATACCACTAGATTCCCCACATTGAGACGAAAATTATGGTAAAATTTTTTGTCTCAAACGGACCTCCGAAGACTCCCCATGTGCCCCACACGCCAATTGTATTCCGACAGTGAATTGACCATAATATTTTTCACTATGTTATACAGGAAACAGATGCCTATCAGGTGTAGAAAATTTTGGAGAACATGTACTAAGCAAAAATCCCTCGTAACAAGGTACTGTTAATGAGACGCCTTATCAACTTAAAACTAAAAGGTGGCATTTCAGTGGCCGAACACACGAACGAGCATTGAGCAAGGGAAGTAGTTACCTCCTCCAACAGAACCTGCATAGTTGGCACGTGATCCTCCAGTTAATGAGTTTCAATAAGATGGATTGTCTAGAAGACAATTGTTGATTCTGTTTCAGAGATATTCAGAATTAGATCATTTTCTTCTTACAGATGAAGGGGAGCAAAAAAAAAAGCTTAAGAGATGGCTGCAATTCCTACTCTTCAATAGTAGAAAGTTCTATGTACACTATGATGTGTACGAGACTTGACATTACTCACGCTATGAGAGTTGTGAGTAGTGTTCTTTCAAATTCAGAGAAAGAACATTGGAGAGCAGTAGATTAAATTCTCAAATACCTCAATGGTACGTCATGTTTGTACTATAAGGAGTTGACCTAGTCTTGGAAAGTTAAGCCGGTACGACTGGTGATTTTGATGAAAGATCTACATCAAGAATCATTTACACATATGCAGGGGGAGCTGTATCATGATAGTCCAGACTGCAAGAATGTATGGCTTTATTCACAACGAGAAAAATGTTGTGGCTAAAACGATTTCTCCAAGAGACAGGAATCAGCCAAGAAGTACAAAGTGTATTGTGATAGTCAAAGAACTCTTGACTTGAGTCACAATGTGGTTCACTATCATTAGATAAGCAAAGTAATGGATCAGTAGTTATTGAAACTTGTGAAAATCTATACGAATGAGAATCCAATGACATGTTAATGAAAGTAGTCTCATGAGAACTATGTGGAGACATAACTGGATTGGATACCTTGAACTAAAAGATGTCAGGACATCTTCTATTTGGTGTTGAGGGGTAGATTATTAGATAATCAACTCCAAAAGGATAAGTTTTGAAGATGAAGTCAAAGCTGAGTTTCCTCCAAGAAATAAGGACACGTTGATAAAGGCTACGTGTGCTTAAAGACCAGGAAATAATATATTAGGTCAGTAGAGATAAGGCTACATGGATGAACACTTGTTTGGAAGCAGCCGCAAACGTTGAACATCTTACTGCCATTGAAGATGATCATCTTATCTCTTAAACCGACTTTTGTGGCCTATAAATATATGTAACACATGTACTGAACGTGGTGTGTGCGGCTAGGTGCAATGGAGTTGCACCAAGTGAGCTCAAAATTGCACCAAGTGTGTGCAACGGTGCAAGTCAGTGCACCATGGGCGTGGAGTTTCAGTGAAGAGAGAAAGAGAGCTTGAGTAAGCTCTGAGAGAATAGAGAGTCGAGTTGAGTGTGTGTGAACCTCCTCTTCTGTAATATTTTCTGTATTTCACTTTTTATTAATAAAAGTTTCCTTTCTCTGAGCAAAAGTAGGTCAAACTAGTCAAACTACGTTAAATTTTGGCCTCTATTTTATTTATGTGTGTCTGCTATTCCCAACAGTGATTATCATTAATTATTCTTCACTATTAGGCATTAACTTAATCGTGCAAAGCTTAACTACCCTCTATTCTTATCCTTATAGTTATAGTTGAATAAACATTCAGAGAACCAGAATACGTAAAAGACGACGACAAAACTCTGAAGACCTCAAATGTGAACAGGAGAAGTGCCATGTTCAGTCTTGACTGTGATCGATAATTTGCCTATCTTGTATATGTTAATAGAAAAGTAATTGACCTTGACGACTCCACCATAAAAATAATAATAAAAAAAATAAAAACTACAAACAAAATCTAACGTAAGACGGAGACAAACCAAAGCATCGGTTCTGCTTCTCACGTTCTTCATCTTTTGGCTTTTCTTATCTTCAAATGCCCTTCGTTTTGTCGTGTTAATATTGGGACGGGCTGCTTTTGATGCACGAATCTTCTACAAAACGACATCTGGCAAACATTCTACTCACATGGATAAAAATCTTCAAACTTCAATTTCTATTTAAGATTTTCAGAAGTGTCTAAAAATTTATTTTACTAAAATAAATTAGTATAAATGTATATCACGTAACCTTATTTTTTATTATATATATTTGCTAGTTTATAATGGCTGTAAGAAACTTACACTACTTCTTTCTCGTGATCCTTAATTAAAAGAAGTAGAAATATAGACAAATAACAAATAGGAGGATTGTCAAGTCGTCAAAAGACAGTAATGCGCGATTGTAGTGGCATGTATTGGATACACTGGGAGTTGAATGAATAGTCAGATCTGAAAAATTTGTTATCGCTGGCCTAAAAAATTCTACGCATGATGTCAGAAGACTCCATTTTGTATGGTGGTGTGTGAATCTCACGCATACTGTGAGCTGCGCGTATGAATTACACATCATTCTAATTGTTAAACTTCTTTGACTAATTGAAAGATCGACTGTTGGGAACTCCTGCAAAGGGGCGCATGCATGGCTCTAAATTTCAATAGGCAATAGATCTACATATCTCATTGCCACAGACGAAAAAATGAAAACAAACATAAATAATAATTAAAAAAAAAAAAGTTGAAGTAAGCGAAACTAGAAGTTGGACTATCCAATGGAAAGAATGAGAGGATAGAATGAGAACCTGTGTTACTTTTTCTTGCTTCTATTTTATTATTTCATACTATTTTTCGTAATTATTGTACGTGTTCAATATTTGTACATTTGTAAATTTTTTTTCTAAAATAATTGAGATGTATTTATGAAAAATCTCTCACTTTCGAGATTAATTGAGAACTAAAAAGAGTCAAGACATTTAAACAGTAAAAAATAATGTAAAAAACAGTACGTTTGAAAGCTCTAGTTGCTCCCAGTCCCAGTCCCCACACGGCAGGACAAACATAAACTTTCTTTACCAACTTTTGCCATAAATGAGCAAACTTTTCAGCCTCTCGCTCGAAAGGTTGCCATGAACACAATCATACACTTTTGCATGGGTGTGCAACAATTAATTGGTGCATGCATAATTAGTGTCTGGGCAAGGAAATATATATTACAATCATATTAGATTATCGATTTATAAAAATATATAGCAATAAGTTATTAATAATTAAACAAAAATTATTATTTTTAATTATTATTTTATTTTATTTTACCATTTTACTTATTATATATTAATTAATAATAATATTTTAATTAAATTATGAGTTTAAAAAATTATTAGTAATTATATTATATTCAAATTAAATTATTAATAAAAGTTTGGCAAGAGAGAGAACTAATAAAATTAATTAATTAGTAATCATATTCTATATGATGAAAAAGAAAAAAGTGAAACTAATAAAATAATAGTTTGATTATTAGCTTGAAATCTTTGTATTTGAATTTTTTTTAGTATTACTATTCACTTAAGTCAAAATTTATAACTTTTAAGTAATTTAATGTGAATTTTTTTTAAATTCTAATGACCAAATAAATTAATCTAATAAAAATGCTCTATTACACAAATTTTCATCAAAGTCCAAAATCACATGCACGCACCCTCCTGCGTGCATGTCTATGCAGTACTCTAATGTAAGGTGAAGGAAGTTTTTGGTACATATCTAATTTTTCTTTATTATTTCCCCTTTTTTTGTCTTTTTTTTTAACATATTATTAATTGGATTATGTGCGCGTGACCGTATTATGGAAGTACTAGAGTTTCAGAGAATGGTTATAAATTACTATCCGAGACTTAGCTAAAATTACTCAACTGATTGTAAAAAGTAAAAATACTTTTAACTAAAAAATTGATTAAATAAAAATAATCTTATAAACTAATATATCTTAATATAATGCGTCAGATTATAAAATTATTTTTATTATAATATATATATATATAACGGCTCACATAAAGCCATCCCAATATTGTAAGATTAATATTTTTTGTAATTTCTTTAGAAGTATACCACTCATTTTATCCAAATGTGACTCGTGATCATTTTTTGACATAAAACTGGTTAATTGTTGATTTAATTGATCTTTGGAATTGATATTTTCCCATTAATTCTACCGATTGAGTAGCAAGGAATTAGAATGTTGCTACAAAACAGGAAAATAAGTATTAATTAACTAGGTGGAAGAAACGTGCAAAGCACATTTATTTAATTTTTTTTAAGACTTATTTTTATTGAGAATTAATTTGAAGGAACAACAAAACAGAAGTTGAAGTTAAAAAAAAAATACAAATCGAAAAACAAAACCAGACTGGTCCCATAAATAAACATAAAATAATAGTCCCTTAAATACAATAACGTAATAGTCCCATAAATACAATAACATAAAATAACATAGTCCCATAAATAAACATCTCTTATAATTTTATGATACTTGTTTGAGATAATTTTGATTGTAAGGTAATTTTAGGATGACGATCCTGCATTTTCATTATCTTGCATTTCCTCAATATTGAGAACATTAAAACGCTTACAATTCAAACCATATCAAATGAAATAATCATCTGTCTGTATCAATATCAGCTGTCTGTATCACTAATTCAAACCACATTAAAAGAAATAATCATGCAAAAAAGAAAATTGTGAGATTCAAATCTTCAGGCTAGTCAATGGAAATATACTGGTACTTACAGAAATCTGAGTGGCTTCAACTTGAATAAAGACTTTGGGATTTCTCCTTCGAATATGTTTTCTTATGTCAATGGATAATGGAAATTGACATAAGAAAGCCAAGTAAATAATGCTGGAAAGAAAGTATAATATCATCACAGGGCAACCGGCTCTTGGAATACTATCTGCAAATAAAATACATATAATAGAGAGAGAATGAATAATGCATCTGCAAATATGTATTGGCACTACAACTGTTAATAACTATTGAAATATCTACTCACAAAAAGGCAAAAAGACATTATCTTATTTCAACTAAATCTCTCATAAATCAATAGTCACCCAATTCCTTGCTATGACAATACAAAAATGACAACAAAATGAAATTTTGAGTCGAGAATTAAATAAAAGCGAGTTCAGTAGACTTGTTTTTCCTTCAGTGCAGCCAATGGGTGAACATGTGAGGGATTAGATAAAGATTCCATCACTTAGAAAAAAAAAAAAAAACAGTCAAACCCTTCTAAGTTCTCTACTTCAAGCACATTAAACCAATAATTTGCATAAATCTTAACCATTTGAGCCAAAATCAAAGCTTAAAAAACATTCGAATATAGAAATAGAGAAACCCAGAAGAAAATGAACCAAGAAAAAGTAAACCCAGAAACAAAACATTAGGAACGAAAAAAAAAAGGTCCTTCAAAGTCGACCTGAATTACTGAGATCTTCAACGACAACTAACTAAAAACACCTAAAAATCCTCACAGTAGAAGAAAGTCAAATTAATCAATCATCACCAGCATCCATTTCAGAAAGAAACCCCAAAGAATCCGATATAGAAATCCCAAGCACATTCAAATTAAAGCGCGCATGATATACGACAAATAAATCATATTTTCCCTAAATCTACGATTTCCTTGCAATGATTGTTCTCGCAGACCAGAATTGCCGGCAAGTCCCAAAGTGCAGCTCTTTTCAAGGCCTCGAAAAGCTGACCCCAATTAGCCGCACCGTCACCGTACAACGCGACCGCCACAGTCCCATCTTTAAAATACTTCTGCGCGGAGGCCAAGCCACAGCCTAGCGGTATTTGAGCCCCAACTATACCGTGACTGCCATAAAAACCAGCCTCCTTATGGAAGCGCATAGGCCTCCTTGAGGGATCTGGTGTCGTCGTCGTGCGGTGGAGAGAGAGAGAAAAAAAAATAGGGGTTTTGAATTGAAGAGAAAACTCGAGAGGGAGGAAGATCAGACAACACAGACGATTTGTGTTCTAATTCCTAAACCAAAGCGGCAAACAAATTTAATATGGGGTTAAAAACGCAATTGGATTATCTCAAAACAAATAAAGAAAAAAACGTAATTTGATATCCAGACGGAAAATGTTATTTGTTTGACAGAAAATAACAGTAACAATCAAACAACAAATTTTGTTAGATAGCCCTGTTATATATATAAAGATGTAGATAAGATGCATGCACGGTTTGCATGGTAGCTTATTTTGTGTATTGGGCCCGGCCTGCATCATGTGCAACGGATATGGCGTGAGTTGAGTTGTGCTCTTCAACTGGACTTGCCTCTGACTAATTGCATCTCTCTTTTGCCATGAGTTCATGACGTGGCTGCTAGCTGCATGACTGAAACTCTGATAGAAGACCGAGGAAGGACCTCGAAAACCTCTTTTTTTTTTTTAATTTCCACGGCATGGAATTCTTGCATAACATAATGGGCCCGACCATTTTTGGTCTCTTGTTATCTGATGGCCCATATCCGACTTAGATAGGCTCATTTGTGGGGGTTTTTTTTTTTAAAGAAATTCTACATAAAAACCTTACGTTATAAAATTTCGCCTGAAAAATATGTAATTTGTCATTTTTTTCTTCTATATTAAAATTTCAATGTGTGTATTTAAATAAAATGAAAAAAATGATAAATCACTGTTTGATTGAATATAATGTATGGTGAAAGGCTCCCTTATAGCATTTCTCAATTTGTTTTTATCAGATTCAAGTTTCAAACTTTCTATATGCATTCAAGTCACACCAGAGTGTAAACTTTCTCGTATAAAATTTATTATAGACCTAACCCTTCTCTTTAACCTCGCAATTGAATCATCTTTAAGAGTAAAATGCAATGCAAACTTAAATTCTCCATAATAAAAATGTACCTCTCAAAATATTTCAAAGTCTCTCACTGCTCAACAATTAAGAAGGCAGTGTGGTTTTTCAAACTCGTGCAAACGGTTTGAAAGAAGATAGATAGAAGCAGTAGCAGTGTCTAAAGAATGAATTAATTTGCTCATAAATAGCCTAATTTCTCAAAAAAGAAAAGAAATAGGAATATAAATTAATCATAGCTTAGATATTAATGACTGTCAATTGCATGGAAGTATATGAGTTATTACACACCAAATAACGTCTACTAAACCACTTTGCTTTATGTAAAGGGTACGTGCAAAATGGATGTGCTAGAAAGGAAAATAAACGATTAATGCTAAGTATAAATCTCACATTTACAAATTTTTTAATAAAGGGCTAGCGCGAGGCTTGTGCATTTGGGACTTGTGTCCCGAGTGAAAAAACTTGCCAGCCTCCGTGAGGCCTCAAGGATACACTTTCTGTTGCCATAAGCACTGATTCTTAGGAACTCTTCGCCTCCGGTTCCAAATCCAGAACCTGGAGCTGTGATTATGTGAGTCTTCTCAAGAATCTCAGAAAATACATCCCAAGATTTAGAGCCAGGAAAACGCACCCACACATAAGGGGCATTTGCACCTCCATATACCTCTAAACCCAGAGAAGTCAAAGTGTCAACCAGAATCCTTGCATTCTCCATGTAGTACTGAACGATGGACTTTGTTGCCTGAAATGGAGATTTCCAAACGTCAATTCAGCATGGCAATATTGGGTCACAACAAAATAAAAAGAATTCCTAATATTGTTAAAAGAGTTTGACTTGAGACAGTTCTACCAGACACATCAGTATTTGTCATTTTTCTGAAACAAGTTCAACAATTTTGAAAACTCAGTGGCCAATTTCTGTAACAGTAATTCTACATACAGTTATGACGTACATAAACATCTCGTAATCACTTTAAAAGAAGTGTGGTTCACTATTAAAGATTAGTTATTTCAATATGGGTCCTATGTTTCATTATTTTTTCTCAAAATGATTATACGACAATTGCATAATTCACGATTGCAAATATATTTTCTTTATAAAAAATGTCATTCCTCGGATTTGCATCCTGCATTGTTTCTTACCTTCAGACCCTCCGCGGATAGACAGGCCAGTCCACCAGCCTGAGCTATATTGGAGGCTCCACTAAAGCAAGTGCACACAATGCGATCAAAGTCATTTCTGACAGGAAATCCATTTGAGAATAAGAGTTCTTCAGGGACCACTGTCCAACCAAGACGGACACCCGTGAACCCAGCAGACTTGGAGAAAGACGAAACTTCAATTGCAACCTGTAAGAGGAATGAGAATAAAACAAATATAAATCGGATGCTGCAGTGGAGAAACATTGAGAACTTGTTTATTGTTTAAGAAGCAAATTAACAAATTGTTACGTTCCCTTTACCCAAAAACAAGATGTTATTATTGTCCAAACTGTAATATTAAGTGTTTTCTTGATACATGCACATGGCACTTGAATTCATATTGATCTCTCCCCAGTGCTAATTGATTCTCAATTAGCAGGCTAAATATAACTCTACATTTTTATGTTTGAGGAAAATAATTATTCACCTCTCTGGCACCAGGAATTTCAAAGATTGACCGAGGACTATCATCCATAATATAAGATGCATAGGCGGAATCAAAAATGATAATCGAACCATTATTCCTTGCAAATTCCACAAGTTTCTCTAACTGCTTTCGTGTTGCTGCATGGCCAGTAGGATTGTTCGGAGAGCAAAAGAAGATAATGTCTGCTCTTGGCGTTGTATCCAAGTCAGGAAAGAAGTTATTTTGAGGAGAACATCTCATGTATTCGATGTTCCTACACTTCAAAGCTTTGTCTTTGTAATTTCCAGCCTGACCAATTATGATACTTGAATCTTGATAAACCTGTTGAAAAACATTGTTTTTATCACGAGTTCTATGATGAAAAGCCATGACTTCAAGCATTGTAGGTCTATCAGCTATAGATTCTGTATGAATCAAAGCAGAAGATATAAGTTATTAGAATAATCTCAGAAAGTGCCTAGTTCAAAAAATACCTTTTTTTTAAGTTAAAAAACGATATGATTCGCAAGGAAAGTGCATAAAGAAAACAAACAATTCAATTATTACAAAAAAAAAAAAAAACATCAGGCGATGAATTGCAGTATGTCTTAGGACAAAGTAATAATCTATATCGCCAGTATTGTCAACCTAATTTCTCAAGACCATTAGGGGGTTTGATTTTAGCAGATAACCAATTCATCATGCTGGTAATGTTGGTCATGCTATGATTTCGTGAGTAGAAACAGAAGATATGGAGTTCTAAGGTAGTTAGAACATCTATTATTTAATATCCTAGAAGATTGGGTCAATTGTTAGAAGCATGTGCAGTGCATAGAGTCCAGACAATTTATAAAAGGATATAGAGAAGCTTGATATTGTTACCGGATAAGCGGGGTCCTGTACAGCTATCGACACATTTGCACCAAGAACCAACTGCCAAATATAGAAAGAGAACATGATTGATTACTTGTACGATAAAACAAGCTTAATAAGATAAATCGATGATGTCCAGATTTTAGCATTCTAAAAAAATTTCTTGGGTAAAATATTAAAAATAAATAAAATCATACAAACAAAGGAGGGAGAAGGAGATAACCCATCAATGCTCAATGTTTAAATACCTGCAGACGAGTAATATCGCACTGTGAGCCATCCGTCACAAAAATTTCTTGATCTTTTACGGATATATCTTTGTAGAACGATTCAGCAATAGCCTTCCTCAATTCCTGCCACATAGACATAGAACTTGTAGTCTAACATCCATTTACATGGAATTTTAACAGTATTTTAACGTCATATATTTATTTGTAATCTCTTATTTTCTAATCTTCCCTTGTCAGTGGAGGCCTAGCTAATAGTTTATTTGTCCAGTAGTGTGGGCACAAATGTTCGTTAAACAGGCTTCAACTATAGCATATAGGACTAAAGTAAAATGGTTACTAATATCTATAGCTAATTACTGAAAATTTAGAAAGTGAAAAAATAATAAAACAATAAAATATTCAGATAAACTGAAACAAGCATCAAAATACCTTGTAGCCTTGCTCAGGTCCATATCCTCTATAACCTTCAGGCGTTGAAAGGCCTAGTGCATACTGCAAAACATCATGTTAGCGGATGTTTAGTTTTAAACAAATTTCTTGAAAAACTCCCTATGACATTACTGGCTTATGGGTCAAGAAAAACAGAGAGAGAGAGAGAGAGAGCAAATGAAATCTTCTCTGCATCAATAACTTTCTTCTTCTGAATGATCTTGAATCCTTGACACTAGAAAGAGAGTACTTAATTAATATTCCCAAAGGATTTAGTATTTTACATTCTAATGTGTAATGCACATACATACAAACACTTGTCCCAGAATAGATATGTATGTGTATATCTGTTTATGAAAGGACTTCTTCTGAAACATAAAACATTATTCGTCTTTGCCAGTTTGCTTATTGGTGTACGTTTGCAATAAGAATAAAATTTAATATCAAATTGAGAAAGATGATATCAGCACTTCCGAGGAAGGCACATACATATGTTCGTGTCGGGTGGTCACATTATATGAATTACAGAAAACGTGATTAGGCGAAAAACATTCAAGATGCATCAAATAAATCATCCATCTGAAGGGGAATGATTTTTTTCCCAACTGATTTCTCAGAAATTTGACTAGATCCCTCTACAAACATAAACCTGTCCATCTCAGACAGATATGTTCATGTTGGCAAGTAATTCTCTCCAGCTTTTATAGACTGTAGAAGCATGACATAAGCAAACAAAGAAGGATTGATTTAACTTACTTCTGCCATGCTTGATGCTATGATGTCTGGTAGAGGCTCTGTGGTATCACCCATTCCAAGGCTGATCAATTTGGCATTTGGGAACTTCTCAATGTGTTGAAGCTTGCTCCTGGAAATCTGAATCATATGTAGTTAAAAGTCATGAGCAATTATGAATACCTAAGTATGACACTGAAAACAAAAAAAATGGTTATTGTCAAAAGACACCAAAACGAAGAAGCATGCGGATGGATCCATAAGACACTACACCAGGGGTGGCAAGAGAATCTTGTACTTGGAAAGTCAATTTGATCAAAAGGAAATTGACATGGCTCAAACAGATGATTTAAGTAGGAAGCCATAATCTTCAGTTGAAAGAAGAAAGAAGAAAGAAAAAAGTTAAAATAGCTAATATCAGTTAAACAAGATCCAAGGCACCTCAGAGAACAAATAACCATTCTGCAAGTTTTCCATGTTCACGTTTCGGGGTACCTTTGTCCGGTAACCTGTGATAACACAACTTATTGAGTATTGATGAGAACTTGGCATTAAAAATCAGAATGAAATTAAGAATCTAACCAGTACAACATGTGTTCATACCAACTCCATCCCTTTTGGCCTTCAGGCTGCAACAATCAGGAAACAATAACAGAATACATTAAGAGCATAACAGCTTGAATTTCATTATGCATGAAAGTAGACGATAGACCATGAAATGACACCGACTCTGGTTCCTATTTTTATATCATGGAAGTACCTTGCCTGGACCATCCGAGGCTGCAATACAACTGCGAAGGACAAAGAACTGCAAGCTGAAAAGTTATACATTTTGTGTTTAATTATCTCTGCTTCAGACAAACCCTTTTGAGATTCTTGTTTCAAATGTAGATGAGTAATTGCAAGTATGCTAGAAATCCACATTGTGATATATATAGTCACTTAACACAATTCCTATCAACATCTATAAGGGGTCAATAATAAATGATATTCATTGCCAGTCTGCCACAGAAGGATTTCTGCAATAGTCAGCCCTCAGAAGCTAGCACATGTGAAATCAATTGGTTCACACTAAATGGTTACATACAAAGCTCCAATTGTGGTAGTACTGATTTCAGTGTATTATTAATTTAAGTAAATAAGAAAATTGATCCTGTTTTCAACACCTCCCCCTAATTTCTTCTTTTACCCTCTTTTCTCCGTTTTGACCCTGTTGAGGTTATTTCCTTGGTAGTGCCTTTGAGTTCCTTTATGTGATTTTGAGTATTGCTCTCAATAAATCATGATCCAGTCATTAACGTGCACGCATATGCAAGTAGTCCAGTGGACAGCATCATGTCATGTATATAAGCTATCAGTCCAGGGCACATATATCAGTCATACAGATGACATGCAGCACAACCTACATGCTATCTTTCAAGGTTTCCTGCATGGGAACTAAAGGAAACAGGTGTTCTCTATTCATTGTAAATGAACTGTATGAAATAAATGGTTTATTTCCACATTGAAAAGTTAAGCAGCTTTCTGTACGTGAGATCTTTTGTCACAAAAATAAAAACCATGAAGGAAGACCCAGTATGATCGGCTGACTATATGAATACTGAGTTCCACAATTATTAAATACCACAAGATGTCAATATCCTGTCAACCGTCACCAAATTTCCAATATTTTTTCTCCCTAGGTATGTCCACTGTCTTGATGAATTTGCACGACAGCTTCTTACATCCTTCGATTGTATTTCTTGAAGCCATACTCATGCCATTCAAACCTAAATATTACTTTGAACAAAAACATGCATTTATGCACAATCCAAGAAGTTTCAAATTACATCATGTGCATGCCATCCAAGCATTGACCCAAAAGAAGCACATCACAATGTCAATGTCACAGTTTAAGGCTCCGTTTGGAACTTGGATTGAATTAAGATTTCAATTCAATCTAATTTAAACTAAGTCTAATATCCAAATACCCAACTCTCAAATCACAAACTTATCTCAACTCAAAACATTTTTACACAGGGAATCCACAATCTTTTTCAGCTTCTCATAAATACATCTAAACTCATCTTAACATCCAAATATATCTAAACTCATCTCAAGTGGGTCCTGCAAAACTCACTACATCATCTCAACTCACTACTATTCATAAAGAACTCAAATCATCTCAACGTCTAAACGGGGCCTAATTCTACCCTTCCATGTTTATAACTGTGAAAACAAAAAGATAAGGTTGATTTCCAAGCTTTCTTTAGGTGATATCTGTTGTCACAATAACGGAAACGTGAAGGAAGATCAAGTAGTTCCACTGTTATTAATTATTAAAGACCACAATATGCCAATATTCCATCAAAAGTTCTTAGGACCCACATTTGCTTACCTAATTCCCAATATATTTTCTCCCTATGTCTGCCCAGTACCTGGATGAATTTGCATGGAAACTTCTTACATTCTTCGATTGTATTTCATGTAGCCATATTCGTGTTATTCAAACCCAGTATTATTTGCATGAACACATGCACAATCCAAGAAGTTTTGAATTCAATAATGTTCACCATGTCGTGAATGCGTCATCCAAAAGCATTGACCAATTCACGTCTCAATGACTTCAGTGTCCAAGTCTACCCTTCTATATTTTATGATGGTTAAACAAAAAAAAAAAGGTTGACCGCCATAAAATAGTACTTTCCTTGGTATGAAAGGATTGAAGAGAATGACCATTATATAAGGAATCTTTTCAGTGGGCAAAGCCGCGGTAACCACCTAACTTCCACAAATTTTACAGTTTAATATTGAGCTAAGCCTTGGCCATTTAAAATATTTTATTATTATTTAAAGGAAACCGGATGCTTCAAGAGTCAAGACAATATGGGTTGTTGACTCTTTATTATATGGCTTGAAACCTCTCTTGGATTTCCTATGGTCTTTGACTCATTCTTAGAATGTTTAGGCATTGTTTTGGAACACAAGCATTCTCATATATTTTCTTTTCAAACATTACTTAAATACAAAACAGTTTTTAATTTTCGATTTTTTTCATTTAATTATTACAATTTTCAAACTCCCAAACAAAATGCAAAAAATGACAACTTTTTTAAATTTTAAAACAAAAATTAATATTAAGAAGTTATATTGAAACAATTTTTTAATTTTATAAAATTTTTATTCAAAATCCTCTATTTCCTTTCTCAAAACCTAATTAACATCTTAGTTCAAACTATTTTATTATTATTTACAAATTATTTCACTATTATTCACAAATATTAAGCATTCAAACGAGTGTGGCTAATAGTTCTGTGTTTGATCAGTGTATTTGAGTTTCACACAATTCAATTGGAAAATAGACAATTATATAAAACAGGCCCTACAACATTTATGGAATATGATGCACAAAACATTTGCACGAACATCAATAAACACTGTAGAACTTATTTAAGAGTGAGATAAGTTGAAATAATTTTATAAAAAGTTTTTTTTTTTTATAAGTAACATTTTATTAAAAAAAAAAAAGCAAATGCAGTTTACAAAGGAGAACATTGCCTATCATCTAGGAAATCATGTTGGAAACAAGGAAATCGTGGAGGTCCATGTCGTTAAAATCCACAGCAATGGACCATATACAAAGAGTTTTATAAAAGAAAACTATTAGCTCCTCATGGGCTCTCTCCCTGTCTTCAAAAATTCTCTTATTACGTTTATACCAAAGGCACCATATGATGCATATAAGAATCATCTTCCATATGGTTATAATTTGGCACTCGCCCCGAATAGAAGTCCAGCATGCCATAGTTGCCATCACAGACTTTAGTATGACCCAAGCTAAATCTAATCTTCTAAAGACCTCGTTCCAAAGAACTTTGGTAGTTTCGTAGTGTAGGAGTAGATGATTAAAGACTCACCCCCACTGTAACACATGCAACACCAGTTTGCAATGATAACTCCCATTTTTCTCAAGTTGTCCATAGTGAGAATATTTCCTAACGCAACTATCCACACGAAGAAGACCGCTTTCTAGGATGTTTTATGGCGCCAGATTTTCTTCCATGGAAATTGTGACTTAGGACTTTGGATAAGAACCTTATAGAAAGAGCGGACTGTGAAGATTCCTCGCCCTGCAGGGGATCCACCATAGGCCGTCTTGAGTCTGGATGTTCGGTCTTACAGAATAAAGGAGACTATAAAAGTCCACGAAAGAATTTATTTCCCAATCCTGTGCCGCTCGGATGAAATTGATGTTTCGGTGGCAACCTCCCTCGACTGACTCCAATGCCTCTGCCACAGTGATATTTTTGTCTTTAGCAACCTAAAACAAAGAAAGAAACAAGTTAGACAGCGGCCTATCACCGTACCATGCATCTTTCCAAAACCCGATTCTTGTGCCTACACCACATTGAAGCCTAGTGTGCAGCTGAAAGACTCCTTACGCACTTCTTATGTTTTTCCATACCCCTAAACTACTAGCCCCTCTCACTTCATTAGAGCTCCAACCCTCCCATCTGCTCCCATAGTTGTGGTCTATCACCACTCTTCATAGAGCGTCTGGTTCTTGTTGGTGATACGAATACCCAATCCAACTTCTGATAAAGGATAACAAATCGTCTCCCACTTAACAAGGTGATACTTAAACTCCTCTCCAACCCGCCCTACAAAAAATCTTGTTGCAACTTATACGAAAGTTTAAGATTAAATAAAATAATGTTAGAATATTATTTTTTAATATTATTATTATTTTAAAATTTTAAAATCTTAATTATGAGTTTTCTCGACCCAAACATGGCCTAATGTGTATCTCCCTCTTAAAACCTCGAATTCGATCAAGAACTTAAGGTAATCTAAGTAGTGGTTATCATTATTCTTCATTATTATTATTATTATTATTATTATTATTATTATTATTTTATAAGAGCACGTCCACTTCATTAATTTTATCGTGCAAATCTTAACAACCCTCTATCCTTATTCTTATAGTTGAATAAACATTCAGAGAACCAGAATAGGTAAATGACGACGACTAAACTCTGAAGACCTCAAATGTGAACAGGAGAAGTGCCATATTTTGTATTATGTTAATAAAAAAGTAATTGACCTTGACTCCTCCACCATAAAAATAATAATAATAAAAATAAAAACCACAAACAAAATCTAACGTAAGATGGAGACAAACCAGAGCATCAGTTCTGATTCTCTTGTTCTTTCATCTTTTGGCTTTTCTTATCTTCAAATGCCCTAATTCGTTTTGTCGTGTTATTATTGGGTCGGGCTTCTTTCGACGCACGAATCTTCTACAAAACATCTGGCAAACATTTTACCCGCATGGATAAAATCTTCAAAATTTTATTATTTTAGATTTTTTGTCTAAAAATTTATTTTTTTAAAAAAATTAATATAAATATGTATGATATAATATTTTTTTATTATAATAAAATTTTCGTCACTCACTCTTATGAACATATGCACACTCTCGAACCATGTTAAATCTCCGTAATCTTTTTTTTTTTTTTTTTTTTTGTAAGCAAGAAATATTATAAATATTAAAACGGTTACTGAACACAACAATCAACAGTGTAGTTAGTCTCGACATACAACCCAAATCAACAAATACAATACAAGATATAAAAAGAAAAAAAAAAGTTATGATCAATAACTTAACTAGCACCCGATTTCTATTAGGAAAGGAACTGCTCAAAGTGGTTTTAAAGCAATCCAATAAACGAGTTGTTGTACTACGACTAAAAATCGTATTAAAGAAATATGTGCTATACTTTGCTAATCTAGACTTGCTGCAGGAGAACAAATTGAAAAAATGACCTTAAACCTATTTCCCGTGATCCTTGATTAGAGAAAGTAAAAATATAGGCAAATAGCAAATAGCAAATAAAAGGGTTGTCGAGTCGTCGGAAGATAGTGGTGCGCGACTGTGGTGGGGCGTGTGTCCCACACGCCACATTGAGTGTTGAACGAATAGTCAGATCTGTAAGATCTGTGGTCGCTGACCTAAGAAATTTTACACATGGCAGCAAAAGATCCAGTTTTATGTGATGGCACAAGAATTTCACATGCACTATGAGCCACGAGTGTGAATCACACGCCTTTCTAATTGACGAACTTCTTCAGCCAACTGAAAGATCAGCTACTAGGAACTCCTGAGAAGGGACGCTTGTATGGCTCTAGATTTCAGTAGGCAATAGATTTGCATATCTCCTTGCTACAGACGAAAAAATGGAAACTAACATAAATAAAAAAGAAAGTTGAAGTAAGCAGAATTAGATGGTGGGCAACAGGGGGGAGGAGAGGAGAGAATGAGAGAATGTGTTACTTGTTTTTGCTCTTTTTTTTATTATTTTATATTATTCATCGTAATTATTATACGTGGTCAACACTGGTACCTTTGTAAAGTATTTTTCCTAAAATAATTGAGATGTATTTATGAAAATTCTCTTAACTTTGCACTTTCGAGATTAATTGAGAACTAAAAAGAGCCAAGACATTTGAACAGCAAAAAATAATGTCAAAAACGGTACTTTTGAAAGCTCTAGTTGCTCCCAGTCCCAGTCCCAGTCCCCGTCCCAGTCCCCACGCGGCAGGACAAACATAAACTTTCTTCACCAACTTTGGGATATTAATTTTGCCATAAATGAGCAAAACTTTTCAGCCTTTCGCTCGAAAGGTTGCTATGAACACAATCATACACTTTCGCATGGGTGTGAAACAATTAATTGGTGCATGCATCAGTGTCTGGGCAAGGAAGTATATTACAATGTATAAAGAAATTAAGCAAACTTGGATCTCAAGAATCGAATCCAGCTTGCACGAAAGGGTTTACTTTAGAGATGTAATCTAAATAATCTTTACAATTGGTGGATGAGTTGAGAAGTTAATACCATTGGGAAGTAATTATCTAAACTGTTGGCCATGAGACGAATCATATTCTATCGTTAATCTTAGTTGCACAGGTAGAAAGAATGGAGATCAGCCAAGACACTAAAATGTTCATTTGGCTTTCAAATTTGTTTTTGTTTTTTTATTTTTATTTTTAGCAGTCCCGTCCCAAGTTTATTAATCAATCCTTACTTTTGACGAAAGAATATCGTGATAACAAAACAGGCATATGAGAATTACAAATAAAGAAAATAAAAAATCTCAAACACCAAAACAAATCCAAAACAAAATAAATCAAAGCAATACTTGCAATACCTCCATCCAAACAAGCCTAAAAAAGAAACCTCCATCCAAACAAGCCTATAAAAGACAAAAACGAGTAAACATGCTTAGAGCGAAAGGCATTATTAACTAGAAACATAAGCACTTATTGGAATAAAACTATACAAAGAATAAAACAAACTATATGCTCAAAACTCAGTATGAAGCAAGAAACAAACCACCAACAATCTCATCCAACAATACGTCACATCGGCAACCCAAGGCGATCCAGACGTAAAATTCCTCTGAGCAAAACCGAAACATCTTCTGAGCTAAAACCGTAGTATTACCATTATTATCATGTTTAGCAAGCCAATTTGTAGCTAAATTAATCTCTCTATAAACATGAGTAAACTTGACATTCATGTGCTTCATAAGACTTACAATCTCCTCCCAATAATCTTCTAGATACCAGATATTACAATGACCATTTCGCAGCCAAGATACAATTAAAGCTAAATCCATTTCAAGAATAATGTTCAAAAAACCTATATTATTGCAAAGTCTCAAACCATACAATAAATAGGCTCAAAAGTTCAGCTTTGTTATTAGTACCAAAGCCAATGCATTTCGAAAAAGCATAAATCAGATTACCATGATAATTTCTCAACACCCCACCTGCATCAGATTTTTCAGGGTTATTAATACTACTACTACCAATATTCAATTCCAACCATCATTCCTCCGGCTTAGACATAAAAGGGCTACACAAAAATAAAAATTTATAAATTAATGTAATGTAATATGGTACGTCAGGCTGTAAAATTATTTTTATTATAAAATATACGTACATTTAATGAATTCTATGAAACTATATTAGTTTGTAGACTTATTTTATATAGTCTTTTTGTGTATGTAACAATTCTTATATGAAATTATTGAGAAAATTGTTCCAACTCTCTTAACTTATTATAGCTCTTTTTTTTAAGATTTTGGGATGCCTTCAATTTTATCAACCTCAAATTCACCTTCCTTCTGGGAAAGCCTCCAGCATCTCTTCCTCAACAACCAAATAAAAATAAAAAAATAAAATTGCAAGAGTAGTTGGCGGTTTAATTCAAAACCTCAGGCTCAATGATCTTTTCAAACTCCCAACATGAAGCACGTGTAGTCCCAGGGCAATTTTCCTGTTTCCACTCTCGTCAACCACACTCAAATCCTTGCAAACATCCACCTTGAGCCTGACCTGTGTTTCTGTTTGCGCTTTCAAGAACACCTTCTCAAAACCCACCAACTGCTTCTGAGGTGAGTTGTGAAGTGATGGAGGAGTTGAGAACAAGAAAATGGTATGGCTTCCACTCATACTTCCCATGTTTTTAACTCTTAGCAGAATGTCAAAACCCAGGTTTTGACAATGTTGTTCACCAACATCTAATGACTTGCATCTTGCTGAGTGGCAAATGTGACCCTCTTCTAAGGGTATGAAAACTAGCTTAGGTGCTTTAATTAGGTGGTAGTTGAAACTGGAATAGCTTAGTCCATCTCCAAATGAATAAACGGTTTCCCCAGCGTAGAACCTGTACGTCCGACCAGGGTAGCCACTAGAAAGATCAGGTCTCATCATCATGTTTGTCATGGGGACCTTGTCGGCAAATGATTGCGTATACCATGTCATGGGTAATCTTCCACCTGAAATGATTAAGATATAAAATAAATAATGAAATCTACTTATTTTCATCAACTTAAACTTTTGAGACAAGTGGTAATTACACATGGTATCAAAGTAAAGTCCTGAGTTCGAATCATAACTCTATACTACCTAAGTTAATAAATATTCTACGTGTTGGGCAATCTATTAAGAGGAAGTATGACTCACACATGAGGATGAGTATTAATATATAAAATAAATAATAAAATTTACATCTTTCCATCAGCTTAATCTTTTAGGACAAATAGTGTTTCACATGAAACAAGAGTAATCAATGCAGACTCCAAGTTGCTACCTAATCAGCATGAAACAAAAGAAGTCATACAAAGATGATTCCTAAAACTTGTGATTTCAGAACATACAGTTTTGTGATGAGGATCTTACAAATTGACTTGAAAGCTAGAACTAGTAGCCGCTGCATGTTCTGAATGCTATAATCTTAGATTAATTGGAATCTCCAAAAATCTTCAATTCTACCCCATAAATTGAAACTTGAATAGAATTATGAGAATGATGTTAGCAAACAGGAGAGATGGCATAAACTCTTTTTCTTTTTCTTTTTCTTTTTCTTTTTCTTTTTTTCTTTTTTTTGAGACAGCAATAAACTTACTTGGATTAAAATAACCAAAAATCACATCAGCAATGGCAGCTCCTCCAGCTTCTCCAGGGTAACCAACCCATAGGATGCTTGTAATTCTGTCATCACTTTTTGCAAATGAGATATCCATGCATCCTCCAGACATTATAACAAGAATAACTGGTCCCTTGGATACCTTTGCAACTTCAGTTACCAAAAGTTGCTGCTGTCCTGGAAGACGGAGATTGGTTCTGTCCAAAGTCTCTGCCTCGATTGATTTGTCTGCACCCATTATAAGTATACTGGCATCTGCTGAGGCTGCTATATTCTTAGCATCCTCAAGCTGTGCAGTGCTGCAGACCACATTGGCGCAGCCAGGCTGATAAGTTGTCGCCACTGAGGCTGTCAGGCCTTGCAAAGGAGTTGTGTATTTGCACGGGGTGCCTGTGAAATTCCCAGAAAAACATTAGAAAAAGTGATTCCAGAATCATTTCTGATCACTGTATCTCAAACTTGCATGCCCATCTTGCATGATACTCTGTTTAGTGCTTAAGCAGCATGCGAACTCAGGCAAGTTACCCTTGCAAGAATCATTCAATGTTATGAATAAAACGATTTGATAAACTATGTTCGAAATTCAAAAAATATAATGATAGCTCAAGTGCTGTACGATGGCTTCTAGTCATTGATTCTCTCAACGGATACATCACCTTGATTCATATTGACTCTCTCAATCGCCTTGATTCATGCAACGTCCAGTCATTGTATTTGTCTTTCCATTTTCCTCAAATTCCCTTATTGAGCTTTAGTCTCCAATGGTACAATTGCTCTTCTATTTGTGTAATACACTTTTTATATAAAGGAATAGAGACTTTTAAGCTCTCACAACGGTTGAGGCATTTCATCAAGCATCATGTATTCACTGTTTTCATGCTGGATTAAAGGGGCAAACCAGACAGAGAAGTAACGAAATTTGCATACCTTCATAGTTTCCAATCATGGTATTTGTGACATTGGCATTTGGACCAATTACTGCCAAGGATTTTAAGGCAGTGGGAGACAGAGGAAGAGATCCCGGACTGTTCTTAAGCAGCACTATTCCTTGCCTAGCAGCCTCACGGGCCAGTTCCTGGTGCTCTGGGGTGCACACGTCTTTTGGACCTAGTTTCCCATAAAGTTGCTTTCTTGGGTCACCATCAAAGAAGCCAAGTCGCATTAGGGTCGCAAAGTTGTTAGATATGGCCTTGTCAATGGGCGCTTCATCAAGAAGTCCTCCTTTCACTGCACCTGCTGTGTACTTGCCCAGAAAAGATCCACAGTTAAGATCCAATCCTGTAAATTAAAACAATCAGCATATCATGATCCGTCAGATTTAGTTTAGACTAAAAGTAACTTTACAATGACAAATGACATAAAATTACATTAATTTATAAAATTATTTTTATGTAATCTATTTGTAACAAAGTATTTCTCATAAATAAAGGATCTCAATCTCTCCAACTGGACAGGAAACCAGTAAAATGATCTTCGTTGTGACAAATCTGGGGATGGAAATGAAGTAACCTGCTAATATAGCTTTGGCTGCAGCCTCCTCAGGTGTCTTGGTGTAGCGTTGGGAATTGTAGAGCACTGCTATGGAATCACAATCTGATACAATGTATCTGCAGCAACCCAATAGTCATTTGCAAATAAGTAATGATACATCTACTTAAAATTTTACTGATATTTTTACTTATAAGACTTATTTTATCAGTTTTATTTTTAAATTCAAATTTTAAATTTTATTATTTTTAACATATCAATAACTGATATGTAGAGAAATTTGTGTAAATATTTCTCAAGTACATTTAGCATTTTCTTTTACAAATTAAAAGGAAAAAAATAGAGAAAATGACTTGGGAGATAATCAAATATACCCATTTAATTTCCATTCTCCTCGGATGACCCCTGTAAGGAGGTCAGGGTCTGCACATGTTGGCTTACCATTAACCTGGTTGTAGGAACACATGACACTGGCAACATTGCCATCAACAACACAACTCTTGAATGGTGGTTGAAATGTGTCATCCAGATCTTGCTTTGATACCTTATCATCAAGAGCAAAACAAGCAAAAGAAAATGGGAATCATGATCCAAAAATTACAATAAATAAAAAAAAAAATAACTTTGATCAGTAGGAAAAGTTGAAGTGATATAAATTACCATAGCATTGAAATGGTACCGATCGGTCCCTTTCCAATTATCCACATCATAGGCTGTAAAATGTTTACAACATGCAGCAACTTTAAGTCCATTTGGGTCCCCATCATCTTTTTGTTGAAGCCCTCTTACATAACTTGATCCATATTTACTCGACAGCAATGGATCTTCTCCAGGAGTTTCCTGGCCTCTTCCCCATCTGGGGTCTCTAAATATGTTAATATTTGGTGACCAAAATGTCAAGCCTGCTAGTCCTACGTTGTACATTGCTCTTGCTTCGGTTGAAACCACCTGCACATCTTAAGAAAATGTTAAGAAGCAATTCATGTGCCAAGGCAATCCCATGATTCTGGATGAGTGAGCAGCAGCATGCAACAGTGTCAACTATAATAAGATATATAAAAAATAATAAAAATCTACATATTCCTATCAACTTAAATTTTTAAAATAAATTATAATTTCACATGATGTCAGAATAAAAATCTTGAATTTAAACATTGACTCTACATTCTATTTTATTTAATTAAATATTTCACGTGTTAGACAACTCGCTGAAGGAGAGTGGCTCACATTGAGGAGGAGTGGCCCACATGTAAATAGGAGTGTTAAAATATATAATAAATAATAAAATCTATATTTTCTTATCAATTTAAATTTTACAAAAAATAAGCACCACCATCAAAGATGGTGCCCTGCCGGCAAGAACATTGACATCACAATATTTTCGTCGAACATGGCACGGAAATTCCAATTCAAAGGAGAATTTTGCCCTCATTTTATTGGACGCATTTTATTATTATTATTTGATAGACTAGTTTTGGTAGGAGTATTTCATTCTTCAGCATGTTTTGCTTTATTAACAGAGGGTGTGACCGTGTGAGGTTGGAATTTTTTGCTACAAATGAGGAACAGCACTCACTGAAATTAGAACCTCGATTTCACTCCCCACTTTTCTCTACAATGGAAAGATGTACAACTGAGCCAAAGTTTATCTGTTAATGGGAAAAAAATGTCAATATTATAGTTTGAGGGTAAGTCTCATCGGCAGCAGTTTAATAAGAGCCTTTATTATTATATTTAGGAGGCAGCCGTTTAGTGGCATTATTTAGGGATATTTATTTCTTAAGAAAGGCTAATGCTATCATCTGGACTTTACTCTTCGGTATGAATCATTCTGTATTTCATCTAATTTTATTATTATAATATTTTAATATTTTCATACTAAATATAATAAATAATTTCTTTTTTTAATTTAAAAATAATAAAGTATATTTTATTTAATTTTTATCTCAATTCATCTTATCTCAATTCATAATTTAAATCGCAATGATACCATTTAAATTTAGAAATGAAATCAGTTGAAATAAATTTTGAAAGTTTAATAAAATATTATTTGTTAATATTATTATTATTTTAATATTTAAAAAAGTTGAATTATTTATTATTTTTATATAGAAATTTAAAAAAAAATTATAATTACGAGATTAAAATGAATTTACATATTATTCGAATCCGAGACCTTGTGGTCTTGCCATCTACTAAATAGGACCTTTATTCCTGATTTTGCCGACATATAATTAATTACATTCGCATCTCTTGACTTTGCCGAAAGGAAAAAAAAGAAAAAAAGAAAAAAAAAGAAAAAGCAAGACCTTTATTTTTCATGTTGAAACGAAAAGTCAGGAAACAAAAAAGAAAAGTAAACCCAATTAACTATACACCATCTACTTTCAGCCCTATTGAAACAATATTCAAAGTGAAGTTATCCAACACTATCAGATCAAACCTAAATTATCAAAGATGATAATGGCACCGTATCAAAGACGAGAAACTCACCAAACAACCGATACCTTTTATGATATAAATTATCCAATTTTTAAAAAAAACCCAGAAAATCACAAATTTGTTTCACTCAAGAAGATGCTATTCTGCAATTGGTTTAGACCTAAAAATAGATTAACCATTCAAAAAATAAAAGTAAAAAGCAAATCAAACAAAACATTTAAAAGTCCAAAAAAACTCTCTCACCTTTCCAATGGCTTCAAACAGAGAGGCATTGAATGAAGCAGCAGTGAGAATAACCTGAGGAAAGCTGGTTGCTCCGGGCACCACTTCCGAGAACCGAGTCCCCGGACCGACGAAAGAGACTCCGTGAAGAGCCTCCGACCACCATTCGTACATGGGTATCCCGAGCCTACTCACATTTCCTGCTCTGTTCACCAAAAATCCAATCTTCTCCGGCAATGTTAGCCTCTTCACCAAGTCCGACACTCTCTGATCAATCCCCAACGACGTGTCACAGAACGGAAGATTCTCCAGCGCCGGATTGTTTCCGACATCACAGGCAAAAACGGGTAATGATTGGTCGGAAACCTGACTGGAGCTTAACAAAAGAGAAACTAAAATAGAAAAGCAGAGCAAAACAGAGTACCGAAGTGCTCTGTTTTGAGCAGTTCCCATAACACTGGCCCGCCTTCCTCTACACGACGGTCAATAAAGAATTGTGAGCTTTAAGAAGAAAAAAAATAATGAAACGGTTTATGGGTCGTTATAATTTTACAGAATACAAAGAGTGTTTTCTATCTACTCTGTAAGAAATCACGAAGATGATGTTTTTTCAGTTGTTGGTGATGGATGATTGGAAAGAGATATCAAACTCCCTAAATCTGGATTGTTTTTATAGAAATAAGAAAGGAGTTCTTTCCATCTACGACTTGCAGTCTTGCAAAGGCTATACACGAGTACTTGAACGGTTTCACTCTACCCTGTTGGAGGTCATACTTTTATTTGGGAGTCCTTCATTTCATATGTAATACGTGGGTTTTCATGATAATATTGTTCAAAGTCCATCGACTATATTTAAATCTCATATTTTTAAATAAATAAACAAATTTAATGCATAATTTTACATCAAGACAATATAATAAAAATGAGTTGGAAAATACTAAAGACTTGTGTCCTAATTTGGCATAATCTCCAACCTCCTAAATGAAAATTCGGAATTCGAAACCACCTCCCCTAAATATATCAACAACAAAAAATGGTTGAAACAGAGCTCTAGCTTCGTTTGGATTTTCGAATAAGCTCAACTCATTTCAATTAAGTTCTATTTTAAATTTATCTCAACATCCAAATATGCAATTCTCAAATTGCTAAACACTATTCAATTCAAAGCTTCTTTATACCTAAGATCTACAAGCATTTTTAACTTTTTATAAATATACATAAATTTATATTAGCATCTAAATACATCTAGACTCATTTTAAATATAGCTCACAAAATTTATTCTACCATTTTAACTCAATATTATTTATAAATAATTCAATTCATTTTATCCCAACTCAACATTTAAAGATAGCTAAAACTCAAAAGAGGCCGGAGCTGTATAGCATGAAGTGCAAAACCACTTGATCAACCCATTTGACAAATTGCAATCCTACTCTATTCGGCTTGTCACCATTGAAAAAGAGATGGACACTTTCTACTAATAATATTAAAAATTTATTATCCATAAATAACGTATAGTATGATTATTTTTAAAAATTTTGAAAATATTTACATAAAAAGTTATAAAAGTATAAGATAACGGCCTAGTTTCACCCATGCAAGGTGAAGTTGATCATGATCAGTAACGTGAATGCACTGATCTTGTTGTGTTGTTGCAGGCCGGGAAAGTGGGGGACCCTTTGCTGCTATAAAATGTACCAAAATCCTAGTATGGATTCACCGCCCTCCTAATTTTTAGGTTTTCATGTTTATAGGGATCTTCGCATCCAAGCTATTAAATATTTACTGCTATACGTACAGTACTGATCAGTCGTATCCACATAACGTATCCCGCCCCATGCACTCACCAAATTTTAGCATCTACATAAGTACGTACTGATCACAAAACGCATGCATAGTCCATACAGATCATTATGTTTTGGATGCAATCTAAATATCCGTTTAATTTTATCGTAAATAATTTTTTTAATTATAATTAAAATATTATAAATATTATTTTTTAGAGCGAGAGGATTGAGAGTCATTATTGCATAGTACAGAGCATTATGTTTTGGATGCATGCATGTATGTATACATGTATGTATATTGATAGTACATACATCGTTTAAAGGGAAGGGCAGTCTACGTCTTCTTCTTCTGCATCTAAGACTGCATGCATGCATGTTTTTCCTTTTTTTTTTTTTTTGAAGAATGCATGTTTTTCTACTGTCAAACGATTGGATAGGCCAAAGCTGTCAAAAGCTAGCTAGCTGGAATGGTTTTCTGAGTTTGGTTTGTATAAGTTCACAATGGAAAAACACCTTAGACTTTATTTAGATCGAAGAATGAGTTAAACTGCATAAAAAATATCTATATTTTATTATTATATTTTTTTAATTTTTCATATAAAATATAAATCTAATATATTTTTTTTAATTTTAATATATTTTTTTCAAATTTCAATTAAATTTTTTTTAATTTTAAAATAATAATAATATTAAAAAATAAACTAAATTCATCTCAACTCATCTCATCTTCTAATCCAAATAAAACTTTAATCTTATGCTGGTGTGAAAATGAGTTTGTTTCTAATTGGTAGTTAAGTAGATGATCCATACGTAGCAACTTGACGACTTCAACTTGCTCTGGAGTCCACCCCAAAGTTTTAGATATCGTGTCGTCCTGACCGGTAGTTTGAAAATCTGCTGTATTGATCAGGTGGTTTGTAAAAAAAAAAAAATGTCTTGACCGTTTTGGCTGGTATTGGATTTTGGATGTGATTTTTAAATAAGTTTGTATTTTTTTTCTTTTTTTTTTTATATATAAATGGTATATTATATTTGTATACAAAATAAATATATAATAATTTTATCTTTTTATAATTTATGCATATATATATATATATAATTTATTCACACATACATTATTTCAACATGGTAAATAAAACGATATTGATATTAAAATATTTATTTTTAACGCCTTCATGATCGAAACAACCTTTGGTACAATATTCAGAATTCTAGTATAATTTATGCATGTATATATATATATATATAATTTATTCATGTATACACTATTTTAAAATGGTACACGTAACAATATTGATATTGAAATATTTCTTTCTAATATCTTGATGACCGAAACAACCTTGGGTACGATATTCAGAACTTAGTATAATTTATGCATATTTTATAATGTATTCATGTATACACTATTTTAAAACGGTACACGAAACGATATCGATGTTAAAATATTTTTTTCTAATATCTTGATAACTGAAACGGCCTCAGGTACAATATTTAGAACTCTGATATAATTTATGCATGCATAGATATAATTTATGCATGCATATATATAATTTATTCATGTATAGATTATTTCTAAATAATACACGAAACGATGTTGATATTGAAATATTTTTTTCTAATACATTGATGACCGCAACGGCCTCTGATACAATATTCATAACTTTAATTCACCTCCCACTCCCCTCCTACTTCAAGCTTTTATAGGCGTGTGGGATATTACTTACTTCTCTCGTCTAGTTTGAGAGATCATCTCATATAATTATTATGATTTTTTAAACTTCTACACAAGATATATAAATCAACAATTCAACTTTTTTTTCCAAATTTCAAAATATAAATTATATTCTCATAACATTTTATTTAACTTTTAAATTTTATCTCATCTATAATATTAGACGGTTTAAATAGTACTTACTATCATCCAGGCACGGTTATATTTACTTGTTTAGATGTGCAGGATCAGCTCATTTATCTCAAATCAATCATTGGTTAAGTTCCCTATTTTTTATACTTTTCACAAAAAAATTAAATTTATTTTAAATATTTACTTATCCATATATTTAAACACATATCTCAATTTATTAATTTACATTCAACATATCTTAAAAGGATTAACTATATATTCAGATTTACAAAGTACCTCAATATCTAAAGACTATCTTAGACCAGGTTTATTCTTAGAGATAAAATGAAATATAAATTTAAAAAAAAATATATTATAATATGTTTTTTTAATATTGATTTTGTTTTAAGATTTGAAAAAGTGATTTTAGAATTTGAAAAAAAATTGAATTTTTTATTATATTTTATATAAAAATTTAAAAATATATATATAATAATGAGTTTAAGATAAATTTTAAATTTTAAATTTATCTTCCAAAAAAAAAATAGAAAAGAAGACTATCTTAGTCTACATTCGCCGGCTATAAAGTACCGTACGTACGTGGTCCTTTTAACTAGAAGGGGGACATTTTAATTAATTAAAATGGTGGTGGCGGTGCAAAACCATGTTGTGTCTATTATTTATTTATTTTTAGAATATATTCACGGCGGACAATATTTTAAGACATCTTATTATATATATCCTCTCAATTTAAGAACAACAAAGTAATTTATAAACGCGCGTCACACTGCATTTTTATTATAAAAATCTTAGATTTAGAGTAGGTTTGGGTGTTGAGAAATGTTGTAAATAGTAGTAGAAAATAAGTGAAAAATAATAATAAAATATTAAATAATAATAAAAAAATATTAAATAATTATAAAATATTCTAAATCGGTGGGTGAATATATTTTTCTTCTTCTTCTTTATTTTTTCAATTGTAGCCGGTATTTGCTTCTTCTAGAGTTTGCTAGAACAAAATGTGAAAAATGACAATTTCTTGCTAGTCTTATTTAATGACGGATTCATGGGTGGGGTTCTTAGGTCGACATTTTACACCTTTTGATTTTTGGTTTATTATGGGCTAACAACTTGCTCTGTACCGCCCTCTGATGGAGTCCAAGTTCAACATCATTATGAGTCTGTGAGTTAATAGTTGTTGTTACTAAGCCTATTTTTATTGTTTATCTTTATTAATTTTTTCAGATTAGTTTAATAAGGAATCCAATTCCAAGTTGTTATCTAGTCAAAATAAAATTCGGTCTTCAAGTCATAATATGTTTTGAGATCCTGTTTAGATTGGAAAATAAGTTGAACTCATCTCAATTCATATTAATTTTATCATTATATTTTTTTAATTTTTTATATAAAACACAAATTCTAATACATATTTTTAAAATTTTAATATATATTTTTCAAATCTCAATTAAACTTTTTTAAATTTTAAAATAATAATAATATTAAAAAATAAATTAAACTCATTTTAATTCATCTCATCTTCCAATTTAAACCAAACGACTTAGTAGGATTTGGTCTTATAAAGTAGTTATGGTCTTTGTCTATCAATAGAGTCAAATATTACAATGAGAATCACTTTTGATGAATTGATAAAAATGAATTTTCAATCTAGAAGAGTGTGTGCGTTGTGTGCCTGAAGAGTGTGTGCATTGTGTTTTATTTACCAGTTAATATTAATATTTTAAATGCTGTATCGGTAGATGTATCGATCAAGATATTGAAATAAAATATTTTAATATTGATATCGTTTCGTGTACAATTTTGAAATAGTTTATATATATATAATTATATATATAAATACATATTTAAATTATATTTCAAAATAATAGTCAATAAATAAAGAAATTGTATATATGTAAATAGTCTAGTGTGAATTATGATAAAAAATAATAAGAAATAGAAAAAAAAATTCTCAAAATCCAGTATGGCTGATACAGCTAATATTTGGGCCGGTACGAAACATACCTTATTTTTGTATCAGCCACTATTCTAGTACAATATATACCAATCGTACTGGCCAGTACGATAAGAAATTTAAAATACTAGTTGATATGTCTGTAGGATACTCATTTGGCTTGGGATATTATACCATATAATTATTATAATTTTTTTAATGCTTATAATAAATAATTCAATTTTAAAATTCTAAAATAATTTTTTTTTTTTATGAGTAAGAGGTATATTTTATTAATGAAAATGAAAGAGACATAGTCCATGTATACATGGAGAATACAAATGAATACTTAATTACAAATTATGAGCTGTAAAGAAAGATAAGAAGTTATGAATATCGTTTCTTATAGATAGGTTACTATTCAAAAATCAAGCAAAAAGTATTTTTAACTCTCCACCATGGGTATGCTCTTCTTCAAAAATGAGGAAAAATGTATTTAAATATTTAGAGTAAGTTAAGATGAGTTTAATTTGATCAAATTTGATGAGTTACAATTCAAAAGTTAAGCAAAAAGTACTTTTATGTTATTCTTTCAACTTTTTTTTTTCCTTATTTTTGATCAAATATAATGAAATTTTTTTAATATGTGTACAAATTTATATTTTTTGTCAATTTTTTATAATAAATTTTGATAAAACTAATATTAATACTCTTGTTCAGCAACAGCCCACGTGGCATTCCTCCACTAGTATCCATTGCTTTTACATACCGAAAAAGCTAGACCCAACTGGACCCACATTGCCCATGGACCGCCACGTTAACGAACCAAATGTGCATATTATGGTCCGCTAAACTCAAATAGATCTGCAGCCCAAAAGTATTTCAGGACGTACGTACGAGCCTACCCTGAATAATGAATTTGTAGGAGGGTGGTGCCCACCAAAATGGACTTCTGTGCAGTCCAAATATAGGAGTAGACAAATCTGTCCTCATCTTATCATTAAATTGATCAAAATACCCCTAAGAGGAAGTAACCCAAAATTTGAAAAAGCATTTCAGCCTCCGCTCCTTCTCGGTGTCGTGCATTTGCTCCTCACCTCTTGCACCGTCGACGACTCCTCAGAATTTCGGGCGTACAAAATTATAGGAAATAATGTATAGAAGCATCATCTTAAGTTTAGGAATAAGTTTATCGGCTCCATTTATAAGACGTTTCAGCTCTTTGGAAATCATACTTTGTGAGCTTGTAAATGGGCTTGCATTAATCACTTAACTGGCCCAGGTTGTGAACTCGCTAGATCCACAACTTGGAGTACTAGACGTTGTTGGATCATATTTGTAGTTAGTTGTGCTGATCAATTATCAGCCTATCGACCACAATATCTTCATATGCGCCCATATGATCATCTGTTCTCACTTATATGATCTATATATTTCCGTTGACCGAAGACGAAGAGTATTAACCTTTAAAAGTTTAAAGTGGAACAATATTATAATATGTTATATTGTTAAAAATGAAAAATATTAAATGTACTTAATAAATATTTACCAAAAACTTATTTTTTTCATATGTTATTTATGGATATATTGAAAATGATGAAATTTAAAATTTAAAATTTGAACTTAGAAAAGAAAATTAATAAAATGAGTCGTAAGAGTATAAGTAACGTTTAAGTATATATAATACTTGTTGGGGAATCCGGGCGATGAAACAAACAGCAAATGCGGAGCCGCGCAGCGGACGCAACACAGAGAAATAAAACTAAAGACGGTGAACAGTAATGGACACCAGTTTTGAAGTGGTTCAGCTCAAATTGAGCCTACATCCACTGTTGGGTCGGTCTAAATCACTATAATAAACAAAGATGGAGTACACTTCTGGGAGGTTACAAAGCTCTCTCTCTCAAGACTCTCAAACCCTTTACAAGTAGGCTCTCTCTGATCTACAAACTCAAACAAGGAGAAAAAGGGGAGACGGAACGCCTGTGTTCGTAATCTCGCTCGAGCGAGCCCTTCTCGCTCGAGCGAAATCGCCTTCAATCACAGCTCTCTGCTTCCGCTCGCTCTCTTGCGCAAATGGCCCTCGATCCTTATATAGGCTGTATCTCGCTCGAGCGAGAATATCTCGCTCGAGCGAGTTACTATTCCAGACTGCGCTAAACCTAGTTTCTGGAAGTGATGCAACCCTAGATTGATTCTCGCTCGAGCGAGAGTCGAGCGAAGTCTCTGCCTGGATCCAAAACTCTGCGTTTGATGTCTCGCTCGAGCGACTGTCGAGCGAGGGTCGAGCGAACTTACGGGTTGAAAACTCCAAGTGCAATCTGATGCGCTTCATTCAAGCCACATCTCAACAAATCTCCACCTTGGCTTGAATAAGCCCTACAAAGTGATTCTGAACAAAAGACCCACAAATCCTTCAACCAAGGAAGGAATACCCAACACGAAATACGAAGTCTACTTGTGAAGAACTCACTTTCCACACAAAAGTCTTCAACACCATAGACAACATCTGAAGATTCACTATCTTCACCCAAACGGCAATGCACCACAATACAGACTGCTTACTTGAACAAAAGGCTTCTGAATACAAATGAAGACAAACAAATATTCTTCAGCCAAAGTAAGAACCAACAAAAGCCTGCATGAGCATACACAAAAGGTGACCAACTGCCCCCTTTATCTACCAGCTGTAGACCTGCTCTCTCTGTGCACCAATGCCAATAAACTGTGAAGCTCTCTGCAACTCCACCTTCTTGCTATAACTCTCTCTCCTTTCTGTGGAAACAAAAGAAAAGAAAATTCACCAAATAGCAAGATGCGTTGTCCGCTCCACTGACGATCTGTAGACAAGCCTGGCAAACCAAAAGCAAACTGTAGACTCTGTCACTCAAAGCCCACCTCATTCCATTCAGTTACTCCGTGGAGTGAAACAAAACTGTATGGTCTGAGTAACGCTCTACCTTCTTGTCTGTAGATCACTGTCTTCTCCAAAAGTGTTTGAACACCAAACACGTCACAAAGAAACAGATAGACAAAACCAAACTTCCAATGATCATAAAACAAATATGAGTTTAATACAAAACAAAACTTTACACAAGATGTATCCTGATCAGAAATACTGCAGGAACCCTGATTCTACACTGCTTCCCAAGAATACAATGCAAACAAAAAACCAAGATTACTGACTTCTGATCACACCAAGCAAAAGCTGCTAACTCATAAATGACCATCCTGTCTAGCGGATCCGCACGTGACTCATGCGAATGAATATCTGAATCTGGAGCATGTCAGGACACTCCACCTGTCACCACACTGCCCTCAAGGAAGTAGAGACTAACTGTCATCTTCTTCACTGTCATCACTACTAGAGGAACTTTCCTCTTCCTCCACATTTTTCAATTGAGGACACTCACTTCTGTAATGACCCAACTTATGGCAGTGGTAACACTTCACTTTTCTCTTGTTAGATCTGGAGCTACTGGAACTGGAACTACCTCTATTCTTCCCTGAACATCCTTCCCCGGATCTATCACCAGAGGAACATTTCACAAACAAACCATCGGCTTGATTGTTCATGCCTAAACCACCAAATTTTGTTCTCAATTCCTTAGAATTCAAAGCAGACTTGACATCTACTAAGGAGATTGTATCTCTACCATACAACATTGAGTTTACAAAATTATCAAACGAAATAGGCAATGAACACAAAACAATTAAGGCTTGATCTTCCTCATCAATCTTAATGTCTATGTTCCTCAGATCCATAATAATCTTATTAAATTCATCTAGATGTGCAGAAATAGAAGTACATTCCTCCATTTTGAGAGTGTATAACCGTTGTTTCAAAAACAACCGGTTAGTGAGAGATTTCTTCAAGTACAAGCTCTCTAGCTTGTTCCACAGACCAATCGCGGTCTCCTCCTCTGCAACTTCCCTCAAAACTTCATCTGATAGTGATAGTAGAATAGTACTGTGAGCCAATTCTTCCTCATTCCTTGACGATGCAGGAGACTCACCAGTCACTCCTTCTACAACCTTAAATAGACCCTGCTGACGCAACAAAGCCTTCATCCTCAAGCGCCATAAACTGAAACTATTCTGACCGTCAAATTTCTCTACTCCAAAATTTACTGAGGCCATCCCTTAACGCTCTGATACCAGTTTGTTGGGGAATCCGGGCGATGAAACAAACAGCAAATGCGGAGCCGCGCAGCGGACGCAACACAGAGAAATAAAACTAAAGACGGAGAACAGTAATGGACACCAGTTTTGAAGTGGTTCAGCTCAAATTGAGCCTACATCCACTGTTGGGTCGGTCTAAATCACTATAATAAACAAAGATGGAGTACACTTCTGGGAGGTTACAAAGCTCTCTCTCTCAAGACTCTCAAACCCTTTACAAGTAGGCTCTCTCTGATCTACAAACTCAAACAAGGAGAAAAAGGGGAGACGGAACGCCTGTGTTCGTAATCTCGCTCGAGCGAGCCCTTCTCGCTCGAGCGAAATCGCCTTCAATCACAGCTCTCTGCTTCCGCTCGCTCTCTTGCGCAAATGGCCCTCGATCCTTATATAGGCTGTATCTCGCTCGAGCGAGAATATCTCGCTCGAGCGAGTTACTATTCCAGACTGCGCTAAACCTAGTTTCTGGAAGTGATGCAACCCTAGATTGATTCTCGCTCGAGCGGGAGGTCGAGCGAGAGTCGAGCGAAGTCTCTGCCTGGATCCAAAACTCTGCGTTTGATGTCTCGCTCGAGCGACTGTCGAGCGAGGGTCGAGCGAACTTACGGGTTGAAAACTCCAAGTGCAATCTGATGCGCTTCATTCAAGCCACATCTCAACAATACTATTTATTAAAACATTATATTTATATAATTCCAAAATTATTACAATTATTTTTTAAAATTTAAGTGTACAAAATATAGGAGATAACGTATAAAATTGATTATTCGACGAGAAGTGATACTACAAAAGCCAAATGTGAATACAATCCAATCCAGAATTTGGCTAATATTGTCTACATCAAGGATCCAAGAGGCACGTGTCTCAAATAAATGCTACGGTAAATTTCTATACATCTATGTTATTTTTCTCTCTCCTCACACTCATACGTTAAGAGATATGCATTAAAGAGCAGATAAAAAAAAAATTAAAGAAATTAAAAAAAATAATATTTGATTATAGAAAGCGGTAGGGGTGTACAAAAATAAAATAAAAACTTGATAAACCAGTAAACTAGACCAGTGGGTCAATTCGATCGGTACTGATTTTATTTTTCTTAAAATCGGTTAAAATTCATCTAATTTTGATTTTTTTTTTTAAATCGGATTAGACCAGACCAGTTCATATATATATATATATAAATTTTTTATATTGTATAAATTTTTATATATAACATGTAATTATATAAAAAATAGTTTTGCATTATATGATAAATTATCAATTAATATAATATTAAATTTTAAAATTTTATATCACTATAATCTATTATATTAATAATTATACTAATATTATATCACTATATATTACAATATATTACAATATACTATAATATATAACTATATTATATATTATAATGTATTATTAATTGAACTGAATTATTACATATTTTATATATTTAGAACTAACATATTTTGATTATTATTATTAATTTTAGATGAAAAATTTGTTAATAGTATGGTTTATAGTTAATTTTATGATTTATAATTTAATTAGATAATATTTCTTCACATGTATAATATATTTTTTATATTTGATTTTTTTATATTTTTAAAAAAATATATATAGGTGGACTTCGTAGTTCGTATATACTCTATGGCGAGCTACTCTCATTCGGCTTGGGCTTCATTTTTTTCAGCACTTCACTTCGTTTCTCTTTCACGAAGGGCCGCAATTCAGAATTCAAAGGATGATATATTCAGTTTTCAATAGCAGCCCCGCAAGTCTTTCTTCTAAGTTCTATTCAGACATGGTAGTGAATAATGATATAGAGATACCCTTATAATCTAATTGATTTTTTATTTTTTATTTTATATGTATTTATTTATTATTTTTTAAAATATTTTTTTAACATCCTTAATTATTAAAAATTTTAAAAAAATATATACAACTTCAGTAATAATCACTTGGCAAGAGACCTTACAAGTTACAACAGAGCATTCACGTTTGCATGGGGTGTTAGACGTCGGCCCACTTCATACATTCGAATTTCGGACGACGCACGCATTTGAAGAATTCTTCTGGGATGTAGTTGTAGTCGTTGTCCAGTCTTCTTCGTTTTAGTTTCCATTCATCTGACTTGATATCTTTATTTTCTAATTTTTATTTAATTTTAATTTATATTTTAGATTGTGTTTCTTTGAGATTATTAATTAAATATAATTTTATTTTGAAATTTTATTTTCAGCATGTTAAGTTTTGATATTCTAAATTATTTTTCAATTTTGATTATTGGTTGATTAATACTTTTATTTAGTTTACTTTATAATTTAGTGTTTAGTTAATTTCAAATTTTATGTCTAATACGTTATTTTCTTTTATAGGAAAGACTTCCTAATGATTTGTTAAAGTTGGTTTAGTAAGTTTCTTCTTGATTAATTAATTTAGTGAGTTTAGTTTAATTACTAATTTATTGTGATGCATCTTGATTTTTGATTTTTCACTCTTAACACTAAAAAACTCAAAAACATGAACCCGGTCGATCACCAGTGCCTTTTTGTAGATTTTTTATTTTATTTTATATGAGTTTAATTTAAGTGATTTTCTTATGAGAAGATAAATTAGAAATTTTATTTTTAATTATTAAATGACATACTCCTACACTTGAGATAGCATTTATGCTACTTATTTTGAGTGAGTCAATCACTATATATAATATATAATACAGCTATAATATATATTATAATGAAATGCTATTTACCCGTTCCCAAACCGTCCCGATCCCATTCAGCTTTCTTTTTTTTTTTAGTTTTTTAATATGATTTTTAAATAAATGTTTTTAAATAATATTATAATTTTTTTATATTTTTAAAAAATATTTTAAGATGCTAAAAAAATCTTGTAAAATAATACATTTATTTTATATGATTTTTTTAATATCTTAAAATATTTTTTAAAAATATAAAAAAATTACAACATTATTTAAAAACACTTACTTAAAAATTATATAAAAAAAAAACTGAAAAAAATAAATAAAAATGGGATGGCCATCGGGACATTCTCCAACGGGATATGTAGCATTCCCCTATATTATAATATACTACAATATATTATCACTATAGTATTATATTATATATCTTCAATGCCATTTTGGATAAGATTTGAGCTTGAGCTCTCGTTTCTCCTTTTTGTTCTCCCTAAGGTTTCTCTGTAATGGTGCTGCGAAAAAAGAGGGGCGGGGGCGGGGGCGGGGGCGGGGGCGGGGGGCGGGGGTCGGGGGGGGATTGAGCTGCGCCTCCACCTCCCCCCCCCCCACACCCTCCGCTCCCTTATTTCCTTCCATTTCTCCATCTTTCTCATCCTTCTCTCTCATGTTTTCTTGGTTTTTTTTTCATCTCTTTTAGGGCCTCTCCATCTTCGCCTCCCTCCCTCCTCCTCGTCAGCTTCTCCCAGCCTTCCCGCACTCACTCCTTCTCATCTATTTCTCATATGTTTCATCCTTTTATTTTTCCATTTGTTTTGCTTTTGTTTTGGTTTTTACAAGAATCAGATCTGCTTTGGGCAGTGCTCGTCAACAACGAAGGCATCCGCCAGTTGGACTCCGGACGCTTGTCGTCGTACTCCTACTAAGATGTCGATATCTCAGTCATGAAGAATGCACGACTATCAGGGCAACCTGTGCTACACACGCGCCCTTCACAGGCGGAGCCTAGCTCTCTGTGTGCCTTCTCCAGATGGCTCTCTTTAGCGTCCACGCACCTGGCCAGAGACTGTCAATCTCACTTCCATCCAAGCGGCGCATAGCTTCCACGTCCCACTGACAGCAATGATTTTTGTAGTGTTATTTAATTTCCTCAAAGGTTGAAAATCGGGATCCAGTTTTCTCAGTTAGTTTAGATTTTGTTTTGTTTTTTTTTTCTTAAATACTAAAAAAATCCAATGTCTAGGACTTTTAGTCCTTAGAGTTTGTCTCCTTATGAGGTTTGTTTGATTAGTTGGTTGTATGTAACTCTGTCTTGTACAGAGTTATGACTGTTTCTCAGATGTTATTTTCGAGAGCTTTACAGCTAGGGATATAAAATGTCAATCACTTTTAGTGTATTGAAGAGTTATAGATTGTCAATTAGTTAACTTGTAATTGTATGATGCAAGTTCATTTGTAATATCCATTATTATTGCATGAAATGTTTCCTCTTCAGAAAAGTATAGTGTCTCTCTTCTATATGGACCGGCTGCATTAAGGATGTTTACAGTCACTCAATAAAATAGAAACATATCACATATTTTACCAAAAAATGAGTAAACTCGATTGCATGAGATACAATTGCATGGGATACAATTACCAAACATGTAGCCATCTCTTTTGTATTGGTTCTAGCCTCGTTCGTCTTCAACCTCCTAATTCTCTCAAAATCACACTGGCTATTTTATGTTTTGAAATCAAAATCTCAAAATATCCTCAGTACTTGTACCTTATAACTATCTTTGTACCCCTTATGTTTTTCTGTGCTTCATGGGCCTTGCTAATTTCAAGTTTCTCTCCCAAGATTAATAATTTTTATATAAACTTCAGAGTTTCAAATGATAAAAAAATAATTTGATTTGAATTTTGCACTTGTCAAAAAGAGCAGCCGCTTTTTTTGCACAAACAACAACCTTTTCTCTTGGGGTTTGTGTTTATGCTCTCAAGAAAATGAATAAAAAAATCATCCATTCTTTCCATCGTTCGTGAGAAATCAGAGAGCCCTCCTATTTTAGTTAAAGTAGCAAACACAAACCCAGATTCACACAAACCCAGCCTGACCAAATTCATTCATCCATTCTTCTGATGTTGCGATAAAAGCAACAAATCCAGTTTCACATCCACGACACTCGTGGCTTAAAAGATGTTGCAATAAAAGCAGCAACAAATGGATGTGGACGTCGGTGTTGGGGGAGACGCGAAGGGGGAAAGATCCAGAGAGGGGGAATGGAGGGGACGCAAAGGAAGAAGATCCAAAGGGGGAGAGGAATGGTTTGTTTGAAATAAGGGGGATTAATGCTTGCACGAGATGTTGGACCCCAATAACACAAGTGGAACGTCTACGTGGTGCGAAATGATTTAGGAGTTGTACTTAGGGGAGTGTAGACCGACTAGATGGAAGATATTCTCTATTATATATATATATATATATATTATTATATTATATTAAAATGAAAAATCAAACTGAACATAATCGAAATTGGTAAAGTAGTAAGTGGTTTTTAGGCGATAACCAATACCAAATCGATTCGGTCTCAAATTTAGTCTAAAATCAAATCAGTTACACCCTTAAAAAGTGAAATAACTAATTTAATGTGGATAAATATTTTGAATGGATGGACAACTGCTAGAATGTGACATTCTGTCCAAGAGTTTGACTAAACTTTGGTTATATTAATTGGAATGCTCTAGTATTGGGCATTAGTTTTCATTTAGATGTTGACGTTAGATGAAATAAAATAAAAATTTATAAATAATATTATAATACTAAAATAATTGTGAATAATAGTTAAATTGTTTGGGCTGAAATATTTTATAGAATTAAAATATTATTATAATATTGTTATAATATTGAAAAAATTAAATTAGTTTTTTTGTTTTCTTTATAAGGTCGATAAAATTATAATAATTAAATAATGATTAAATGAGAAAGTAAATTTTTGAAAATTTAAAATTAAAGCATATTTTTATTTAAACGATATTTATAAATTAAAATAAAAGGATACCTCCAGGCTCCAGCATCCAAACTGGACCTTAGCTTCTACCGCACGCCTTTCTTGCCAATATTTTTTCATTTACCTTTACCTTTTCGGCCGATACTGTTTGGAATGTTGACTGTTGACAAAAAGTGAATGAACTGGGACCGACCAGACCGTTTCGTAGCTGTGATTAATAGATGTAGATGGGAGACATAAGACCTTATATGCGTGTTGTTTGGTGTAACCACAAATCAGTCAAACATATACTTTTGATAATTTGTTTTGAGTCAATATTCCTAAATAAATATTTGAATTTTGAATCTTTTCATTTTTAAATTGCGATTGGGTCCTACTGATTTGTTTAGGTTGTCCCAATAGGTAATAGTGTTATGTTTGGATATATACAATTTAATTTATTGTCTCCATTATTGCCAATTTTTTTTAAAATTAATAAAAGTGTGGACATGAACTTCGTACATTCTATACGAATCCAATTGCCATTAAATCACATTGACCATTGACTTGTCCTTCCAATGGCCTGGATGAAAGACTCTATTGCTTAAAACATAAACCTTTTTTTTATAGATATTTTAGAGAAAAATGTATGTTAGTGAAATAAGGTAAATGTTACTTATTATCTTAATTCATAATAATTTTTTATTATTTTATGATGCAATATTAGAAAATTATAAATTATTTATTTTATTTGACTTGTGAACTTATCGTCTAATGTCATATCATAAAATAATAAAAAATTATAAAAAATAAATGATAAATGAATTTTTTAATTAAAATCATTATATTTATACTTATTATTCACCAATAAGTTAAAAGAGGGTGTAACGAGTTAACCAACCTAGACATGATCGAAAGAATACGAAGAATTAGTAAGAAAAATTATGAAGTTTTATACTTTTAAAAATTTTAAATTATCTAATATTTGTTTATTGATATGATTTTTTTTAATTTCTTATAAAGAGAATTGGTCAAATTTATGTTAATTTAATATAAAATAGATTCCAAAATTATATAAATAATAGATCATTTATTTTAATAAAAAGATAAATTTTAAATTGAAACGGTTATCACGAACATCATGAGCATATGAGAATCGAAAATTATTTATATACAATTTGTGTATTTTTTTTTTATATACGACGTATATAAATATTATTTTTATATATTTTATAATTTAATTATTTTTATTTTTTATTTTTTAATATATTTTTTACTAGTTTGGATAATATAATATTATTATCACGTTATTAATTATGTAAAAGTTATATGAAGTTGTGTATATGTAGTATTTCTCTAAAAAAATTAATAATTGAACCATATGTACGTTCGAAAAATTTATTGTCTTTGACTCTTTCGTGACTTTGCATGCATTTCTTTTTGGGTACCAAACAAAATTCCTATCAATTCCTCCCCAATTCGATTCCCTGGATCACATATAAACAATGTTTTGATTCCTTTTAAAGCGAAAGAGAAGACGAACAAATATTCCAAGGATTTGGATTTCGCAGTGTTTCACTCTCTCTTTTAAGTTTTAAGTGTACTCGGCGGTTGCTTGGAACTGATTCGGTCAACGTGGAGGCCAAGCGAGTCGATCCGTCAACGTGTCCGAGGACTCTCGGGGAGCTGAGGCGATTGATGTAGTTTTAGCTATCCATGAAGTGGTTGGGGATGAGGAACAAAGGGTTGATGTTATGAATCGGGATTAGAATAATGGAGCGGCTTAATCTTTCGGTTCCGGTTTGTGCCTTTTTTCTATGGTCAATTCTGGTGATCGGTTTCTTATCAAAGGTCTCTGCTAATGCGGAAGGTGCGTGCCATGGGTCTTGCACTCTTTTATCATACCTTTATGATGCTTTCTGCTAGTTTTAGATACAGTCTCTATTCTTATTGAAATTTCAGTGTCTTTGGAATTGTCATTTCCATTTATTGTTGTGCGGTGAATTGAATTCCGAGTTCAAAGGAAATTTAGTTTTATTCTTTTAGCTTATCTATTTGCTCAGTTGCCAAAAATAACATCGCAGGTAAGTATAACCCAAACAAACTCAAGATAATAAATACATTCATACAACAACACTACGCATGAACAGGACACCGTATGCATAAAGCTTAAAATCATCTTTCTCAAAACAAATACCATAACCACACACGCTAAAATTCCAATTTGGCCCAAATTAAAACGCCAATAAAAACATCCATCATTTTTCCAGAAAATGATGTCCGTAAATCCATTAAAACTACAACCATTTTCCCAGAAAATGGTCCACGTAAAACCAATAATTAAAACTCGTCACTTTTTCAGAAAATGGCCTAAACATCTATTTTATTAACCGTATACATCATGATCTCCCCTAGGGACCATCTGCACACCCTGGTTTTCATCTTCACACCGAGGTAACGACCACGCATGTGACTTCGGAACGGGCAATGCCTAACTAACCGTGTCCAGCACGTACCATGACCAGGCATCTCCTAGCTCCCGCCAGCAGAGGAGCCACGGAGTCGGCACGAGAGCGTTACCATCCCGTTCGATCCCGTCGTCGCCCGGCGACGACCCAGGAGACATCACTCAGTATATTCCGCTCCCGAGTGACTAGAGAAACTCTACCAGGATAATGCCCAATCCCAGCTTGGGGTCGTGATACACACGCACCTGAAACCATAAACACATGAAAACTCAGTTTCTATTTCCAACACATGAATACGTGTGTAAATACACAATGCAGATGACCATGCACCAAATAACCAACGACTAACAAATTCCAACAATAACCAAATACAATATTTATTGATGTCAAAAATATATTTAAATCTTAAAATTTATTTGGAAAATACTTACAGCAATTAAAAGCGTAAATCCTTGAGCAGACGTTATTCCGTAATGCTCGTAACGGTCACTTGTACGTTAGGCTAGAGTGCTCGATTTGACACCAAAATTTAGGGAGATACTCTTTGGAATGTGAGGAATCTCATGGAGGTGGTGGTGTAGCGGCACAACCACCGGAAGGTGGCAGATCGGGCTCCAAAAGGGTGGAAACTCATTTTCGGATTTGGGGTTGTACCGGGAAGGTGAGGCAGCGGTTGGGGAAACTGAACTAGGGGGATGACCGGCTGGGGTAGGGGAGTGGTTTGGTGGCAGAGGTGAGATGCACGGTGACCGGACAGCAGTGCGGCGAAGAAAAAGCTATTTGGAGACCCATTTCGGGTGGAGGAGTAAATGGCTGAGATGGGTGGCTTTGGGTGATGGGTTATGCTCGCCGAAGGGTGGGGAGGTTGCTGGTAGGTCTCCGGTGCCAAGGGGTGGCTGGCGGTGCCTGAAAAATGCAAGAGAAGCCAAGAACTCATTTTCGGGTAAGGGGCGGTGGGGTGGCCGAAGATGACACCACAGGTACCGGTGGACTCGCCGGCGTGTGGGGAAGGTTGTGGGCTAGGCGGTGTCGCCGGAGGGTGGCCGACGGCGGCTCTGGGGGGAGAGGGAGAAACGGGCGAGAGATGAAATTGGGGGGGGGGCCTTGCGGCCTAGGGAAGCAGGGGAGGAAAAGAAAAAGGGAAGAAAAGGAAAGAAAAAGGAAAAGAGAAAAAAAAAAGGAAGAAAAATAGGACTACTAGAAAAAGTACAATAAATTAAATAAAAGTCGATTAAAAATACTACCATTCAATATCAATAAAATAAGATATTTAAAATCCAAGAATAAACAAATTTAATTTAAAGAACAATTTAATTATATAACACTAATTATTATTAAGAAAGCACATCAAATAAAATCACATAATAAAATAAAGGAATTTAATTCCAATTATTAAAATAATTAACTCACATTAAAATTAATAAGAAAAGCAACGTAACTCAATATTTAATTATAAGAATAACATAAAACTAATATTAACTAATCAATGGATCAAATAAATATCTTAAACAAATAAAACACGACTAATAATATTATTAAAATAAATTAAAACAATTAACACCGAGAATAAAATAACGTGTAAAAATACACGTAAATCTGGGATCTCACATTCTCCTCCCCTTAAAAAGAATTTCTTCCCCGAAATTCGCTCAGCTACAATTAATAAAATTCCAATACTCACTTACCACACGGCTCAACACTCACTCCAAGTATTACACAATCATATATTTTCCTCAAACACAAATGAATGTTATTCCATCATAAACGTATAGTTTCCAAATATCATTCCATCTCTACCTAAGGTAACAATGTAATCCGAAATCTTCATAGGTACACAGACTTTAGTACAATCTCGCAAAATTTTAATATTCAATAACCCCATACAACAAATCATGCCACCCTAAAAAACATTCCCAAGTTTAACTTCCTATCTTAACCATCAATAAACCTAATTTACTCAACAGATGATAAATTTCCCCTTACAAGTACCGTTACAAATTTCAAGTCACCACTAATCTCTCAAAATCAACACAAGATTTGAACCTCCAATTACATTGCAAGACATCATGCTTCTGCACGTACTCTGATAACTCACTAAATATATAAAATTAAATCCCATAAATTATCATCATCGAGTAAAAACTGGCTCAACACCTATTACAAGAAATCTTATACCACATTTTCAAATCTTAAAACTTACTATCCCATAATTCTAATTATACCACCATGGTTAATACCTAAACTCCAATGTACATCACCCCAAAAATCCTTTCAACTCTACTTAATTTAATTAGTATAGTAACCATGATACCCATCATTATCTCACTCAACTGTACCTTTAATACCCAAGAGAAAGAATAATCTCAAATATTCAAATTTCTATGTGACTTCAAGCCACAACTAAATTCCTTAAGATACCTCGACAAATGTTGCTAACCATTAAATTCTCCAAGATATTATACTTAAATTATCCACTCCAAACAATTCGTCTAAAAGCCTAAAATTTAGATCTCTTGAATTTATTTCCATCACATCAATTCAACCCTATCACTTAATAAAACAACTTCCATCAAGTCAAACACAAATTAAAGACAAGTATTCTCCAAAAATTTACACACATAATTATTATACATCAATCTCTAAGCATCCACAAACAACATCAAAACTTCACCAAGGGAATAATTGATCACCTACTATCATAAGTATTACTAAAACAGATTCCATAACAATATATCAATGTCCAAGAATTTCACACTCACATGAAGAGTCCATCTAAAATACAATTCCAATAATCTCCCAGAAATAAAATTAAAACTTAGAAACTCTAACACTCAGTGAGATCTAGGTATTACACATAAATAACATAGAAAATATCAACAAAGAAATTCAATTACATAAATATCAACAACTTATCGAAACGAAACTATCTCGCAAAAATATAGAAATATACCCAAATACTAAATAAAACTTAAGTAATTCACATAAATATTATATAAAAACAGCAAGGGGAAAAAAATCTAATAAATAAGTAAAAGCTATTCATTTAAGAAAATAAGACCACCTCCTTTGGTAAACACGAATCACCAAAAGCTTTTATTAAATAAAACAAGAAGATTGAATTAAAATAAGAATAGCAAATAAAATAACAAATAAAGCTTTAAAATTCTCCACAAAACCCAACTCTTAAAAAGATTTATTGTAGAAATCTTCAGGATTTAAAACCTTTAAAAGAAACGAACCATAATAAAATAATTTAATTAATTAATTAATAAATAAATACTAACAAGTTGCCGAAATAAACACACTTGTCAAAATAAATAGATAAACTTTTAAAATAAACAAGTGGAAAGATGAAAATATAATAAATTTAAAACTTACCTCAAAGCATACGACTAAAAAGAAAGCATAGCAGCTATTCATTTTAAATCTTTGTCTAAATAAATTTTCAAACTTCCAGAAATATTTAAAAGACAAAAGCCACAATTTAAAATAAAAAGATAATAAACAATCTAAAACCATCTTGTAGAAAACTCATGATATAAAATTAAAACCACACCAAATACATATGATCAATGCGTAAAAGCTTTAATAAAATAAAATAATCCACAGCAAAATAATAGCTTTAAAACAAGAGATTCTATAACACAATTATTTAAAATAAACGATTCGATAAAATGAATGATATAAAATAATAATCTAATCCGAAATATCCAAATTCTAATTTAAACAAAACAAAAGCATACATATAAAATAAATAATTAAATAAATAATCAACAATTTAACTAAATAAAATCTACTAACTAAAATCTTAACTACTACCCAATACAATATAAAACAATATTAAAATGAAATACATCAAAACAAACCAACCAATCAAAACTAAGTTAACTTTGAGAATAATAAATAAAAAAACACATTAAAATAAAAAGCACAACACAACAAATAAATATCGAAAATCTTACAATATAAATTAGTAGAACAACTTAGAGAACGATTAGAATAATAAAATGATACAATATTTGTTGATGTCAAAAATATATTTAAATCTTAAAATTTATTTGGAAAATACTTACAGCGATTAAAAGCGTAAATCCTTAGCAAACGTTATTCCGCAGTGCTCGTAGCGGTCACTTATACGTTAGACTAGAGTACTCGGTTTGACACCAAACTTTAAGGAGATATTCTTTGGAAGGTGGGGAATTTCATGGAGGTGGTGGTGTGGCGGCACAACCACCGGAAGGTGGCTGATCGGGCTCCAAAAGGGTGGAAACCTATTTTCGGGTTTGAGGTTGTACCGGGAAGGTGAGGCAGCGGTTGGGGAAACTGAGCTAGGGAGATGACCGACTGGGATAGGGAAGTGGTTTGGTGGTGGAGATGATATGCACTGCGGCTAGACGGCGGCGCAACAAAGAACAAGTTCTTTGAAGACCCATTTCCGGTAGAGGAGCAAACGGCGGAAATGGGTGGCTTTGGGCGGTGGGTTATGCTCGATGGAGGGTGGGGAGGTTGCTGGTAGGTCGCCGGTGCCAAGGGGTGGCCGACAGTGGCCAGAAAATGCAAGAGAAGCCAAGAACTCATTTTCGGGTAGGGGCTGTGCAGGGGCGGTGGGGTGGCCGGAGATGACATCACCGGTACCAGTGGACTCGCCGGCGTGTGGGAAAGGTTGTGGGCTAGGCGGTGTCGCCGGAGGGTGGCCGACGGCGGCGGTAGGGGGAGAGGGAGAAACGGGCGAGAGATGAAACCAGGGGGGGGGGAGCGCTCGCGGCCTGGGGAAGCAGGGGAGGAAAAGAAAAAGGGAAGAAAAGAAAAGAAAAAGGGAAAGAGAAAAAGAAAAAGAAAATGAAGAAAAATAGGACTACTAGAAAAAGTACAATAAATTAAATAAAAACCGATTAAAAATACTACCATTCAATATCAATAAAATAAGATATTTAAAATTCAAGAATAAACAAATTTAATTTAATAAAAAATTTAATTATAGAACACTAATTATTATTAAGAAAGCACATCAAACAAAATCACATAATAAAATAAAGGAATTTAATTCCAATTATTAAAATAATTAACTCACATTAAAATTAATAAGAAAAGTAACGTAACTCACTATTTAATTATAAGAACAACATAAAACTAATATTAACTAATCAATGGATCAAATAAATATCTTAAACAAATAAAATACGATTAATAATATTATTAAAATAAATTAAAATAATTAACCGAGATTAAAATAACGTGTAAAAATACATGTAAATCTGGAATCTCACAATTACCTTACTCATGCAAGACAGGCGATGCCTTGTATGCGTTGAAGAACAGTTTAGCCGATCCTAATGGCGTTCTACAAAGCTGGGATCCTACCCTTGTGAACCCCTGCACTTGGAATCATGTAACGTGTGATAGCGAACATAGCGTGACACGGGTGTAAGCTTATGCGACTTGCTACTTGGACTTGATGTTACTCTTTAAGTTTAAATATTAAAACATGATGATGATACATTTCTGTATCTGTTCCACCCAGTGATCTTCAACTTGCAAATCTTTCTGGTCAACTAGTTCCTCAACTTGGTTGGCTTCAAAATCTACAGTACTTGTAAGTCATCTTCGTGTTTACATGCTTTAGGTGTAATATTTTCTTCTAGCATTTTTTTTTCAATAACTCAATGGCAATATATGGCTTGGATACCCTTTTGTGCCCTTCATGACTAATGATGGCATGGATGAGCTCGTTATTGAGCCTTCATGTAAATATTCATGTTTACTCCTATAAAATGCCACATACTGTCTTTATATGAAATGTATTTTTAGTATATATTTACTTAAAAGTTTCTGGAGACTAATTGTCAAAGATTTGTCAATATGCAAATTTATTCACGTCTTAAAAGGATGTACATCTTGATGGCCAAAAGATGTCATCTTTATTTTATTGTTTTTCCAAGACGTGGTTTAATTGTTCGTAACTTCGTAGGTTTCGTTAGTGTGTTGCTTAAGAGTTATTCATGCTTTAAGGTATATAGCTATTATGATGATTCAGGACATAACTTTCTTCATTTCTCTATATGCTTAATAGACTACGCTTCCTATCATTGTCGTCTTCTTTCACATTAGTATATTGACTTTCTATTGCGTCACATGTTGTATGATATTCATTTTACTCCCTTCGTCCCATTTTGTTGCCCCTCTATGGGGATTTCAACTTTTCATGGAACATCATTGTCAATTTGTTTCTGTAATTTGTTACTTTCCAAATTTTCGCTCATTGTTTTGCATGTTGACACTATCCTCAAATATTTAGAAGGGCTATTTGCCCTCATTATGTCCAAGAAATGCGACAAACAAGTATGTGATATAAGTTCCAATCAGTGGAGACATTAGTGTTGCAAGTGGTCACAAATGCATATGAACATCATAATGGGTTACATTTTATATAATTTTCTATAAACAACATTTTAAAATATGGGGATGCTTTATGGTGGAGGTTGGTAGATACCAATTATGGAATTTCATGGGGAGAATAATGTACTGATGCTCAAATAAAGTTCAGGGTCCTTGATGTTTTATGTTTTATGAAGGTTCGCAGGGAGGGTGAGAAAAAAAAATGATATGGAATCCTGCTAGAAGTCATTGCGTTCTATAAAATTCTATTTTGAGGTTATGATCAGTTGGGTGCAAGTAATTTCTTTCCATGAAGAAAGATTAAAGTTAGAGAACTGCTAACAGTGTCATTTTTTTCACTTAGACAATAGCTCTAGGAAAGCTCTCAAACAATAGTTATGGATGGTGTGGTGTGTTTAAATCAAATAGAGAGATAGAAGATCACTATGAAATAGCTGGTAAATTGGATCATTTGTGTGGCTTATTTGTGTTTCACGAGTTTTGCCCAATAGATGATTTATTGCCATGTTGGAAGTGGGTAATTTTGAAGTACTCATCGCAGTGAAACTTGGATGGTAGTCACCTTGTATATAATGTCTCATACTGGTGATGAGTGCATGGAATTTGAGGGTTGCAAGTTGTAGTTTCTGCTTTTATACTCCCTCTGGGCAAACATTGGATGTTGGTTCTGAGTTGCTTTCTTTAATCTGAGTGAGATTTAGGATCCTTAAACTTTTATATTTTCTTTTTCTTTTTTGGTTCTCTTGTATGCCTTCCATCTATTAAGTGGTGCTCCCCTTAACTTGTCTTTCTGGTTAATGAAGTACTTACAGAAGATAGGTTTTTATCTAGAATGCAAGAGTTGATATGATATTGGTCTATCCGCTTGTACATTTTTATAGCAATAATGCAGCTCTTTGCACATGTTCACCTGCTGACTACCTGATTTGTTGTTCAAGAGTTATAGCTAAAAATGCACATTGAGAGTGGATGTTTTCAATTTCATTGGTGGATTGCATCTTTCAATATTCAAAACTACGTATATGTTGTAGCCAATACTTTTTGCTATCTATCCCAGGAATGGTTATCTATCTGTGCCCGCGGTTGTATGATTATTTGCACATATATCTTCTTTGTTCTTTTTTTCTACAGATCTTTAAATCATCTTCTTTTGACAGGGAACTTTATGGTAATAATATAAGCGGAAGAATTCCGGATGAGCTTGGGAATTTGACAGACTTGGTGAGCTTGGATCTTTACTTGAACAATTTAAGTGGACCCATTCCAACCACATTGGGCAACCTTTCAAAACTTCAATTTCTGTATGACCACCTATCCTTCGTCTTGTGGTCCAAATGGTCCAAGTCAATATATTCATTTATTTTTTCTTCATCTTTCTTCTTGGATTATCCTTCTTTTGTCTATTTATGTAGCTCACCTGTCTGAGAACAAGTATTAGGATGAGCTAAATTAAGTGGACTTGGACAGAAGCTTTTATTCTAACCATAATTAGAAATTTTTTCTTTTACCTAAACTATCCGCATTGTGGTAAATACTTAAACTCGCACACACATGCATACATGCTTATTAAGTGAGATAAGGCATTGAAAATCCTTCACTGGAACAATAAAAGGTTGCCCGGCCCAAATATTGCTGGTTCTAACTCCAAATTTGTATATCCCTATAACTATTGTAGAATAGATTCAGATGGAAACATCATTGCACTGGCAGATAAAAAATAAATAAAAAAGGTGAACCCGTGGTTGGAATTCCAAAGGAAACATGCTTTATTGTCATATAATTGCTATTGATATTTGTCATATAATGGTGATCAAGATGCTGTTTAGATTTGGGAGGCTTTAGATAAAGTAGAGCATAGAAAGCAGTCCCACTATGCTAAATTCTGCACATTAAGTGTAAGCTGGGTCGTTAATTTTAGGTGGTAATGCCCATCGATGTGTTAATTTCTGGCTTTATTTATATTATGATATTAGAGGGCATTTATGAACTTGCACTATGTGAGGTTAAATGGTTCAACTTGGAAAAACCTAATTTTAGAATTCTCTGTTCGAGGAAGTCATCTTTCTCTTTTCTTCTCTTTCTTACATTCCTTTCTAGTCTCTTGTTATATTGTTCTAACTTGGTATTTGTGCAAAATCCTGGCAAACAATTCTGAAACCCAGGAAAACACTTCTCAAAATTAATCTGTCGATGGTTCCTAGTGGTTGACATATTCAGAACTGTCTGGCACCTTTCCGCGTCTTATCTCTTTGAGCTTTCTTTTCTCTTCATGTTACTTCCCTGCTTCTTCTTCTCCCTCTTAAGACTTCTTAATTATCCTGCTTTAGTTGCTGTTTGAGGTCTTCATCCATGTCATTAATTAAGTATAACAGCTTTAGGGTGGAAAGTCGCAGATGTAAGGAGCATGTTTTGACCCATTTCTGATCCGTATAAATTAAACAGAACTGCTTAGCCGAGTTGTTTAGCTCACACTCTATTTTGCTTACATGGTTTAATGTTGTCACCTCCTATTTGCACACTCAACACATGCATTATGTTAGTCCTATATGATCAATGAAAAGAGACTAATGCTAAACTAGAATTCAGGCAATGTGTTTATCAAGCCAGATTAAATCTATTAATCATAGCTGGATGTAGCATGCAATCAAGTGTGATTACAGAAACATTGACATTTTCTACAGTGATTCTTGTTCTGAATAGTATCGTGTTGATTGGCCATGTAACTGAGGAAAAAATTAGTTGTTTTGACAATGCAATAATATTTTGGTTATCTGTAAAGTAACAGTAAGTATTTTTTGAAATAGGCGTCTCAACAACAACAGCTTGACTGGACAAATTCCTGTGACTTTAACTAACATTTTATCACTGGAAGTTCTGTGAGTATCATCTTGATGTTTAATTTTTTCATGATTAAATTAGTTTATTTTGTTTTTTCACCATGAACACATTGTAAAAATGTGACATTATCTTCTTTCCCTATCAAATGCAGAGATATATCAAACAACAAGCTAACAGGAGATATTCCATTTAATGGTTCCTTTTTACTTTTTCATTATACGAGGTGTAGTTATTTTTTTATTTTTTCCTTGGTGGCACTCTTGATGGCTGAGCCAAATTCTTACGAGTTCTTCATTTCTTGATGGATAATCTGAATCTTGCAGTTTTAAAAATAATCGACTTAATTATTCTTCACTTCCTTCCCCTTCTCCTATTCCTCCGCCTACTCTTCTTCCGTCTCCTCTTCCTCCATCTCCACCAGTTTCTTCTCCAGGTGCGTTATTAATGATGTTTCCATCATCAATATAAACTCTAATTGTACTGATGATGCATTTTTTAGCTCTTTGGCTTTCTCTTACATATTCCAGTAAGCTTTTTTTGGCATTTTGACTTTGTTCCCTTAACAATGATCTCACATATAACTCGCCAATAAGTTTGAAGGTTTCATGTGCAATCAATGTCTTTGGTAGCAACTGTTTGGAAATGGATTTTATGTGCAGTTAATGCCTTAGCAAAGTTGGATTCTGTTTCAAAACCTTTTGATGGTGGCTTTATCTCAGATCTGATTCAAGTCTGCTGCAGCTTGAAAAACATTTTCATACATATACAATCCATCACCCCATCCCCTAGGCCTCTGGGCTCTCTCCCCATCAAGGAAAAGGAGAAAGTTGACACTGGTTGGACAGTCGGACTGAAATTTTGGGGATTTATATTTGAGAAGTCTGTTGCACCCAACATAGAAGGGGGAGAGAGAAAGTAGGTGTTGACTAAACCACATAGTGTGAATGCATGAGTGTGAATACAATCTGCCCTGCACCGTCCATCCATGCTCTGCACCACCCACCCACATAGTCTTATACAACTGCTGCACCCATCAATGCTGGTAGTTGATAATTAGTAAAACTTCTCTTATAAAAGGAGAACTCTAATATGTGTAAAGTGTGGGTGCAGTTCATGAGAGAGAAACGTTAGAAACTTTGAGTATTTGTAATATTATACAAATATATTGAACTTTGGCTCTAGTGGATGTAAGTAAATTGTTGAACTACTTAAATATCGTCTTGTGTGATTTTAGACAGTTTTGTGCGCAACAATAGGATGATGCTATCTAAGTCAATTTTGAAGCACTCTCGAAATTTACATCACACCTAGGTTGAAGTCTCCCAAAAATATGAGACCAATGATGTGAGAGAGAGAGAGAGAGAGAGAGAGCGCGCGAGCGAGCGAACATGTTCTGCAGTATATCAGTTTTTTCATCATTGCCACCAGTAAGTTGTCCTAGAGAGAGAATTTAAAAAAAAAAAGAATGATACGGTAAATATCAATGATAAAATTCTATAGGTTATGTACCTCATGCTGAGAGAGAGAGAGAGTTAATATTTTATGTTGTCTGATCAAATTCGGAATCGTTTCAGGTAGTGCCACTGGAGCAATTGCTCAGGGAGTTATTGCTGGAGATGCTCTTCTTTTTGCTACCCTTGCAATTGCACTTGTTTGGTGGCGACGAAGAAAGCCACAGGACCATGTCTTTGATGTTCCTGGTTCGTGAGTGAATAATTGTTTTCTTTTGTTGTTTCATGTCAATTCATTGCTTGGCAGATGGATCCATTTCTTACTTTTTTGTATTTGAAGCTGAGGAAGATCCAGAAGTTCATCTGTGCCAGCTTAAAAGGTTTTCTTTGCATGAGCTGCGAGTTGCATCGAATGGCTTTAGCAACAAAAACATCCTGGGAAGAGGTAGATTTGGTAAGGTTTACAAAGGACGCTTGGTTGATGGCTCCCCAGTCGTAATAAAAAGACTTAAAGAGGAGCTTACCCAGGGTGGGGGGTTGCAGTTCCAAACAGAGGTAGACATGATTAGCATGGCTGTGCATCGAAATCTGCTTCGTCTACGTGGTTTTTGCATGACACCAACAGAACGATTGCTTGTTTATCCCTTTATGGCCAATGGAAGTGTAGAATCATGTTTAAGAGGTACTCTTATTAGCTGCTTTTCTGTATCATACTCCTTTTTTTTTTTCGGTATTATCAAATCTTTTATTTGATTACATGCAACCTGTTTTACTTTTATATATATTCCCAGTTCACCAATTTTGCATGTGACATTAACTTGCCATCTTGGTTAGATTTTAAGTCTAAAATTCTGTATATGTTTCAGCTTGAGCTAATTAGAGAAAAAAATAGTTGAAATAATCAATGATTTATTGTATGGGTAAAAATTTTGGACTTCTTATGGGCTCTGCATCCAAACAAATTGTTCATGCTTAAGAATGACACTAATTATATCTCAGATACACATGCACACACCAACATAAATTTCAAATATTATGTGGCCTGTCGTTCTTTTAATGTTCAATTGCCCTCTCACAATTTTATCCATCCATTTTTTAGAACGTCCGGAATCGCAGCCCCCACTTGATTGGCCCAAACGGAAACGCATTGCATTAGGATCTGCAAAGGGGCTTGCTTATTTGCACGATCATTGTGATCCTAAAATCCTTCACCGTGATGTAAAAGCTGCAAACATATTGTTGGATGAAGAGTTTGAAGCAGTTGTTGGAGACTTTGGGTTGGCTAAACTGATGAATTACAAAGATACTCATGTTACTACTGCTGTACGTGGCACAATTGGGCATATAGCACCAGAGTACCTCTTAAGTGGAAAGTCTTCAGAGAAAACTGATATTTTTGGGTATGGGGTCATGCTTCTTGAACTGGTAACTGGCCAAAGGGCATTTGATCGCGCTCGGCTTGCAAACGATGATGATGTTATGTTGCTTGATTGGGTAAGTATTCACATCACGGACTTACTTGTTGGCAATATATCATTTGACAGACATATTAGCAATGTTTTATTGACTTTCCATGGTATTAGAATCTTTTCTTGGGTAGCTAAATCTTAGATGAAGAATCTTTTTATTTTTCGTATTAATTTATGAGGTATTTTGAACTGCCTGACATTAGTTTTGACCATTCAGGTGAAAGGACTTCTAAAAGATAAGAGGTTGGAAATATTGGTCGATCCGGATCTGCAGGGTAACCATATTGATGATGAGGTGGAGCAGTTGATCCAAGTGGCCTTGCTTTGCACGCAAGACTCCCCGATGGAGCGGCCCAAGATGTCAGAGATCGTTATAATGCTTGAAGGTGATGGATTGGCAGAAAGATGGAAGAAGTGGCAGAAGCAGGAGGTGTTCCATCAAGACTTCAATAATATCGCCCTCCCAAATACTGGTTGGATCATAGGCTCCGCTTCCCACATCCCGCCGGATGAATTATCGGGGCCTAGATGACCCTTTCTTGCTCCATTCTTGGCATACCTATAAATTTTAGAAAAAAATCTATTCATTATTATATTTTTATCATCCTTTAATTATCTCATGATATGGTATGATATTAAATAATAAGTTCATATGTGAAATATAACAAAAAATCTCTAAAAACATTATAAAAAATAAAATAATAAGTAATATTACTCTATATTTAATCTTCAAGCCCCTTTTATATTTGGGACTGATGTTTATCATATATGCGCATATGATTTTCTTATATTCCTTTATTTTCTATCATATTCTCTCTTTTTGTGTATCTCTAGTGCCAGTTCATCTCTAAGGATAGGTTTGAATAGTAAGTTGATATTAAATGAATTAAAATAAAAGTTGAAAGTTAAATAAAATATTATTTGATTATTATTTTTTAATATTATTTTTGTGTTAGAATTTGAAAAAGTTAAATTATTTTTTATTTTTTATGTAAAAATTTGAAAAAATTATAATAATAAAAAAAGATGAGATGAGATGAAAATAATTTTTGTATTCAAACCAATGTCGCAGTTCAAGATTTTTGTGGTGTTTAGAGGTTTGTTATATAGGGGCTCGCTTGGATTCAGAGATGAGACGAGATGAATTATGAATAGTAATAAAATAAGTGAGTGAGATGAATTAAAATTTGAAATAAATAATTGAGATAAATTAAAAGTATAAAATGAGTTGTGAATAGTTAAACCCAATTTATAAAACAAATCAAGCCTTAATAAACAGGTAGAAAACGGCCATAGAAGTACCACCATTTTGTTACATGGTATACAAATGGGTGTGAGGGGGAAAGGTACAGAAGGCCAGGCATTGTAAGGCATGAAATGGTATGATCAATGAAGGTTGACAGGCAGCATGTGATAGGTATGGGACTAGGGAATAAAAAGAGATAGGGGTGTCAGGGCAGGGCAGGGCATGGGCATGGGATCAGGCTAGCAGCAAGGAAAAGATAGAAAAGAAAGAAAGAAAATACACACAAAGTAAATTCGGACTCGTTCTATAGCAACAAACCAACTTACATAATTCAAGATATCCTATAAAAGGTTGCAACCAGATGATAAAGGGCTCTCTCTCTTCTGGAACTTTGGAGCCTCCTCTATCCTTTAATTTTCTTTTTCTTCTCTAAAGCATCAGGAGATCCAACCAATAAAAGTTTTAGTAAATTCTCATTCACAAACGTCCATGGACATAAATTTTATGTCGAGCCACGTAAATTTGATGTATATATCTATTTATTTCATCTGTTATTAATGTACGTGCCAGTCGCATCAAAACTTCGCCAAAAGTCCCAAACGACACCAACTAAAGCCCAAATTGTACCAATAGGACAAGAATGACTATTTCTCTCGTTTCGACATGTTGATCAATCTTTACAGCTTCAACAATAAATAATTGCAATTCTATTTTCTTCTTCAAAACCTTGCTTTAATTGCTATGGATGATTTTGATAGAGCATTACTAAATCCCTCTAGTCATACGTAAGTTATTATAAGTCACCTCCTCCCTGCAATTTAACTTCATTGTCCACGTACTTTTTTAAACAACTTGTGCGTTGTGTTTAATCCCTAGATGGAAAGATTCAAGTGAGATGCCTGAAGAGAGTGTGCGTTGTGTTTTATTTACCAGTTGATATGTCTGTGGGATACTCATCCGGTTTGGGATATTATACCATATAATTATTATAATTTTTTTAAATGCTTATAATAAATAATTCAATTTTAAATTTTTAAAATTCTAAAATAAAAATTATATTTTTTTTTATGAGTAAAAGGTAAATCTTATTAATGAAAATGAAAGAGACATAATCTATATATACAGAGAATATACAAAAGAACACCTAATTACAAACTATGAGCTATAAAGAAAGACAAAAATCATGAATATCATTTCATATGGATAGGTTACTATTCAAAAATTAAGTAAAAAGTACTTTTAACTCTCCACCTTGGGTATGCTCCTCTTCAAAAATGAGGGAAAATGTATTTAAATATTTAGAATAAATTAAGATAGGTTTAATTTGATCAAATTTGATGAGTTACTATTTAAAAGTCAAACAAAAAATAATTTTATCTTATTCTTCCCACTTTCCTTTCCTTATTTTTGATCAAATATAATGAAATATTTTTTATATGTATATAAATTTATATTTTTTTATCTACTTTTAATAATAAATTTTGATGAAACTAATATCAATGCTCTTGTTCGACAACAATCCACGTGGTCATTCCTCACTAGTATCCACTGCTTTACGTACGGAAAAGCTAGACCCAGTTGGACCCACATTGCCCATGGGCCATCATGTTAACGAACCAAATGTGCATCTTATGGTCCGCTAAACTCAAATAGATTTGCGGCCCAAAAGTATTTCAGGACATACGAGCCTAGCCTGAATAATGAATTTGTAGTATCACTTCCCGTCGAATAAACAATTTTATACGTTATCTCCTATATTTTGTACACTTAAATTTTAAAAAATAATTGTAATAATTTTGGAATTATATAAATATAATGTTTTAATAAATAGTATTATATATACTTAAAATTTTACTTATACTTTTACAACTCATTTTATTAATTTTCTTTTCTAAGTTCAAATTTTAAATTTTAAATTTTAAATTTCATCATTTTCAATATATTGATAAATGATATATGAAAAAAATAAGTTTTTGATAAATATTTATTAAGTATATTTAATATTTTTCATTTTTAATAATACAACATATTATAATAAAATGAGAATACTTGTATTATACCAGTATTGTTACTCTTCATTTTAAATTTTGTTATTTCAAATTACACATAATGATATGTCAATAGTTTATTTTATCAACCACTTAAATGACACCAATTTAAAATCTACCGCATCATCAAATGTGACTAAGAATGATAAAGATTCCTATGGATATTCTCCTCTCAGAGCACCTCGTTGGTGTCGCCAAATGTGAATGCAATCCAATCCAGAATTTTGGCTAATATTGTCTACATCGAAGGATCCAAGTGGCGTATATCTTAAACAAATGCTACGGTAAATTTCTATACATGTATTTTATTTTTTTGGGAGATACTGGACCAGTCCGGCTGTCCCCAGCGTCTAAAGCAACTTAACGTTAGTTAGACTGCTTGATGATGAAAAACACATTAAAATAAAATAAAAAATATGATTAAATAAAAAAATAAGATTAAAAATATACTAAAAAAATAAAATGAACAAAACATAATAAAAAACACAATAAAAAAAATAAAAACATAATAAAAAATACAATAAAAAAATAAAATGAAGATGAATTTAAGGGGATTCGGCCATGGAGCGAACGGAGCCGCCGCCGGTGGCGGTGGGCGACACCGCCCACGCCATCGGGACCGGCGGACTCAGGCGACCTCACCCCTACGACGGCGAGCTCCGGCGAGCTCCGGTGTGCCCCCGACAGCCTTAAACCCGTTTCGGACCCGTACGGGTTCGAAACGGGTTTAAGGCTGCCGGGAGCACACCGGAGCTCGCCGGAGCTCGCCGTCGTAGGGGTGAGGTCGCCTGAGTCTGCCGGTTCCGATGGCGGGGGCGGTGTCGCCCAACGCCACCGGGGGCGGTGGGGCTGCTTTTGTTAGGGGGGGCAGCCCGTCTGCCCCCCAGGATTCCTCTATTTTTTTCTTTCCTCACACTCATACGTTAAGAGATATGCATTAAAGAGCAGATAAAAAAAAAATTAAAGAAATTAAAAAAAATAATATTTGATTATAGAAAGCGGTAGGGGTGTACAAAAATAAAATAAAAATCTAGTGAACCGATAAACTAGACCAGTGATTGGATTCGGTCCGGTACTGATTTTATTTTTCTTAAAATCGGTTAAAATTAGTCTAATTTTGAATTTTTTTTTTCTAAAATCGGATTAGACCAGACCAGTTCATATATATATATATATATATTTATATTGTATAAATTTTTATATATAACATGTAATTATATAAAAAATAGTTTTGTATTATATGATAAATTATCAATTAATATAATATTAAAATTTAAAATTTTATATCACTATAATCTATTGTATTAATAATTATACTAATATTATATCATTATATATTACAATATACTATAATATATAATTATATTATATATTATAATATATTATTGATTGAGCTGAATTATTACATGTTTTATATATTTAGAACTAACATATTTTGATTATTATTATTGATTTTAGATGAAAAAATTGTTAATAGTATGGTTTATAGTTAATTTTATGATTTATAATTTAATTAGATAATATTTCTTCACATGTAAAATATATTTTTTATATTTGATTTTTTAAAAATATATATAGGTGGATTTCGTAGTTCGTATATATAATATACTATATGACGAGCTACTCTCATTCGGCTTGGGCTTCATTTTTTTCAGTACTTCACTTCGTTTTTCTTTCACGAACGGCCGCAATTCAGAATTCAAAGGATGAAGCTTCGTTGCCCGAACACGATTGGTGCTGACCACACTAGGTGCTACCGTGGTAGCAAGAGGGGCCAGGCTGTGACAATTGAGAGGTTGTCACTGAGCATTCCTAGTCACACGGGAAGAGAGGTCAAATGGCAAGGCCATACGCCCGATTGGCTCCTCACGGACTATAGCTCACATCCAAACCTCTGATTTGGGATCGGGGCAACGCCCATGAAGCTCCGGCGGAAAGGGATGATATATTCAGTTTTTCAATAGCAGCCCCGCATGTCTTTCTTCTATTTAGACAGGGTAGTGAATATAAATATAGAGATACCCTTATAATCTAATTAATTTTTTATTTATTATTTTTTATGTATTTATTTATTATTTTTTTAAAAAAAATATTTTTTTAACATCCTTAATTATTAAGAATTTTTTAAAAAAATACACAACTTCAGTATGATCACTTTCTTAATTATTAATTTTTGAAAAAAATTTAAAAAAGTAATATATAAATTGTAGATAAATAATAAAGGTATCATTTTTCATTTAGCACAACAGATTTTCATTCGGCTAGACCTAATTGTAGTCGTTGTCCAGTCTTCTTCGTTATAGTTTCCATTCATCTGACTTGATATCTTTATTTTCTAATTTTTATTTAATTTTTATTTATATTTTAGATTGTGTTTCTTTGAGATTATTAATTAAATATAATTTTATTTTGAAATTTTATTTTCAGCATGTTAAGTTTTGATATTCTAAATTATTTTTCAATTTTGGTTATTGGTTGATTAATACTTTTATTTAGTTTACTTTATAATTTAGTGTTTAGTTATTTCAGATTTTATGTCTAATACGTTATCTTCTTTTATAGGAAAGACTTCCCAATGATTTTTTAGTGACTTTTTTTTTATTATTAATTAATTTAGCGAGTTTAGTTTAATTACTAATTTATTGGGATATATCTTAATTTTTGATTTCTCACTCTTAATACTAAAAAACTCAAAAACATGAACCCGGTCCATCACCAATGCCTTTTTGTAGATTTTTTATTTTATTTTACATGAGTTTAATTTAAGTGATTTTCTTATGAGAAGATAAATTAGAAATTTTATTTTTAATTATTAAATGACATACTCCTACACTTGAAATAGCCTTTATGCTATTTATTTTGAGTGAGTCAATCACTATATATAGTATATAATACAGCTATAATATATATTATAATGAAATGCTATTTACCCCGTCCCGATCCCATTCCGCTTTCTTTTTTTTTTTAGTTTTTTTATATGATTTTTAAATAAATGTTTTTAAATAATATTGTGATTTTTTTATATTTTTAAAAAATATTTTAAGATGTTAAAAAAATCATGTAAAAATCATGTAAAATAATACATTATTTTACATGATTTTTTTAACATCTTAAATATTTTTTAAAAATATAAAAAAAGCACAACATTATTTAAAAACACTTACTTAAAAATTATATAAAAAAAACTGGAAAAAAAAATGAAAACGGGATGGCCATCAGGACATTCTCCAACGGGGTATGTAGCATTCCCCTATATTATAATATATTACAATATATTATCACGATAGTATTATATTATATAGTGTCTCTCTTCAATGCCATTCTGGATCAGATTCGAGCTCGAGCTCTCGTTTCTCGTTTTCATTCTCCTTAAGGTTTCTTTGTAATGGTGCCGCGAGAGAGAGAGAGGAGGGGGGTTGAGCGGGGCCTCCACCTCCCCCCCCCCCAAATCCCACCTTCCGCTTCCCCATTTCCTTCCCTTTCTCCATCTTTCTCATCCTTCTCTCTCATGTTTTCTTGATTTTTTTTCCATCTCTTTTAGGGCCTCTCCATCTTCGCCTCCCTCCCTCCTTCTCATCAGCTTCTCCCAGCCTTCCCGCGCTCACTCCTCCTCATCTATTTCTCATATGTTTCTTCCTTTTATTTTTTCCATTTGTTTTGCTTTTGTTTTGGTTTTTACAAGAATTGGATCTGCTTTGGGCAGTGCTCGTTGACAACGAAGGCATCCGCCGGTTGGACTCCTGACTCTTGCCGCCGTACTCCTGCTAAGATGTCGATATCTCAGTCGTAAAGAATGCACGACTATCGGAGCAGCCTGTGATACACATGCGCCATTCACAGGCGGAGCCTAGCTCTCTGTGTACCTTCTCCGGAGGGCTCTCTTTAGCGTCCACGCGCGTGGCCATAGAATTTAGAGACTTCAACGGTTCGTCTCTATCAATCTCGCTTCCATCCAAGCGGCGCATGGCTTCCACGCGCCACTGACAGCAGTGATTTTTGTAGTGTTATTTAATTTCCTCAAAGGTTGAAAATCGGGATCCGGTTTTCCCAATTAATTTAGGTTTTGTTTGTTGTTTTTTTCTTAAATACTAAAAAACTCCAATGTCTAGGACTTTTAGTCCTTAGAGTCTGTCTCCTTATGGAGTTTGTTTGATTAGTTAATTGTATGTAATTCTGTCTTGTACATAGTTATGACTGTCTCTTAGATGTTGTTTTTAAGAGTTTTGCAGCTAGGACTAGAAAATATCAATCACTTTTAGTGTATTGAAGAGTTACAGATTGTCGATTAGTTAACTTGTAATAGTATGATGCAAGTTCATTTGTAATATCCGTTATTATTGAATGGAATATTTCCTCTTCAAAAAAGTATAGTGTCTCTCTTCTATATGGACCAGCTGCACTAAGGGTGTTTACAATCAACCAATAAAATAGAAACATGTCACATATTTTACCAAAAAATGAGAAAACTCGATTGCATGGGATACAATTACCAAACACGCAGCCATCTCTTTTGTATTGGTTCTAGCCTCGTTCGTCTTCAACCTCCTAATTCTCTCGAAATCACACTGGCTATTTTATGTTTTGAAATCAAAATCTAAAAATATCCTCAGTATTTGTACCTTATAACTATCTTTGTACCTCTTATGTTTTTCTGTGCTTCATGGGCCTTGCTAATTTCAAGTTTCTCTCCCAGGAAAAATAATTATTTATATAAACTTCAGAGTTTCAAATGATAAAAAAATAATTGGAATTGAATTTCCGACTTGTCGGAAAGAGCAGCCGCTTTCTCCGCACCAACAACAACCTTTTCTCCTGGGGTTTGTGTTTATGTTCTCGAGAAAATGAATAAAAAATTCATCCATTCTTTCCATCGTTCGTGAGAGATCAGAGAGCCCTCCTATTTTAGTTAAAGTAGCAAACACAAACCCAGATTCGCACAAACCCAGCCTAACCAAATTCATTCATTCATTCTTCTAATGTTGCGATAAAAGCAACAAATCCAGTTTCACATCCACGACACTTGTGGCTTAAAAGATGTTGCGATAAAAGCAGCAACAAATGGATGTGGATGTGGACGTCAGTGTTGGGGGGGACGCGAAAGGGGAAAGATCCAAAGAGGGGGAATGGAGGGAACGCAGAGGAGGAAGATCCAAAGGGGGAGGGGAATGATTTGTTTGAAATAGGGGGGATTAATGCTTCCATGTGGTGTTGGATCCCAATAACACAAGTGGAAGGTCTACGTGGTGCGAAATGATTTGGGAGTTGTACTTAGGGGAGTGCAGACCGACTGGATGGAAGATATTCTCTATTATATATATAATATATTATATTAAAATAGAAAATCAAACTGAACATAATCGAAATTGGTAAAGTAGTAAGTGGTTTTTAGGCAATAACCAGTACCAAATCGATTTGGTCTCAAATTTAGTCTAAAACCAAATCAGTTACACCCTTAAAATGTGAAATAACTAATTTAACGTGGATTAATATTTTGAACGGATAGACAACTGCTAGAATGTGACATTCTGTCCAAGACTTTGACTAAACTTTGGTTATATTAATTGGAATGCTCTAGTATTGGGCATTAGTTTTCATTTAGATGTTGACGTGAGATGAAATAAAATAAAAAATTTATAAATAATAATAAAATAATTGTGAATAATAGTTAAATTGTTTGGGCTGAAATATTTTATAGAATTATAATATTATTATAATATTGTTATAATATTGAAAAAATTAAATTAGTTTTTTTTTGTTTTTGAAAGGGATTAGAAATATCTACTGCACCTCAACAGTACAAAAGTAGACAATATTTGACTAGGGGTGATGGGGGCTGTCAGGAAAATAAAGAAAGAGATAGGAAAAAAGCAATAAAGTGATACGCGTATACGACTAACACACCCAAAGTAAAATATCTGACTGCCCAGATCAAAATTTAGCTATAAAAGGACTCGAACAGATGAAAGAAAGGGACGCTTCCGCTGGAACAATTTAGGCGGTCTCTTCTTTTTCAACCTCAGCTTCTCCAGATTTTTCCAAGAGCGGCACGGCGAATTTATCTGAATATTCATCTATATTTTTTCCTGTACAGTGAGCTATGAGAGACTGTAAAAATCTCCATTATAGTGGATTTTCATCCCCAAATACCCGTGGACGTAGGCATTTGCCGAACCACGTAAAATTGTGCATCCATCTCTATTTATTTTATCTGTTATTACGTACGTACAGTCGCGTCGGGACCTCACCGGGAGCCCCAAACGACCTCAAATGAAGCCCAACTCGCACCAGTGGGTTGGAAATAATTCTTTCTCTCACCCTGACCTGTTGGCCGATTTTTATGGCCACAACAGTGGCGCCGTCTGTGGGATTGTTGACGTCGGAGGTAGGAGAAAGATGATTTTTCAACCCACTGAATAAAAGTTTCTGACCGAGTCGGCAAAATTTTTCTCCAAATAAGTGTGCTCCACCACCTCCTTCTTGTTTCTATTTTTTATTTCTATCATTGACACGGCGAATAAATAAATAAATGCCAGTACTAGTTCGGTCAGTATCGAGCTCGGTCTATCAAGCTCTTATCCCGGACCATCCATTTATTTATGTTCATGACTCGGGTGGTCACGAGAGTCACAACCGCATGCTCCGACACAAGATGATCCTGAACACATTTAGGAGGCATAGTGCACTGTGCACTGAAACGCATAGTTTACTTAAAAGCATAACATACATGCACGACGTGCATGTTGGGACATGCACGTTCATTGTGCATGCCCGAGCACATGCACATTCACTATGCACGCCCGAGCACAGCACAGTGCTCAGCGACATGCACAGTACACTGTGCATGCCCGAGCACATGCACGTTCACTGTGCACGCCCGAGCACATGCACAGTGCTTAAAGACGTGCACAGTACATTGTGCATGCCCGAGCATATGCACAGTGCTCGGGTCATGCCCATGCATGCACGACAAAGTGAACCTCGAAGCTCGCGGCGCCGTGGGTCCGGGCCAACCACCGGCGGTCACCCATTGGCCGCCGGCAGTTTCTGTCTCCGACAGGTTGGGTGCCGGCCACCCACTTGCCGGAGGCACCTCACTCGGGCTCGTGTCACCCGAGCGGCAGAACGCCCCGCCAACCTAGAGCTGCCGTAGCCCGGCTTGGCCTCCGGCGACCACCAAGACGGTCACCGGGATCTTCTGTCCCGACCACTGCAAACTTCGCTTCCGGGGGCTGTAGAACGGGGACGCACTGGACACCCCTCAGGAGCACGCCGACGTGCTCCCCTTCCCCGAGCTCGCGACACCTCGTCGCTGGCCCTTAGGGCCTGCCAGTGGTCACCACTGACCGCTGGCAATTTCTATTCCCTCCGGAATAGCCCACCGGATTTATTCATGCACGCATGTACTGTCCATGCATGCACAGTATGCATGAACAGTGCTCGGGGGCTCAACGTGATGCACCCCGAGCATGTCGTGACCATCGAGTGCCCACGGCCGGTTGCCGTGGGCATGACTGGCCTGCCGGCGGTCCTCCACTAGGACCGCCAGCGGCTTCTGTCCTTGCCGGAGTTCAGGTGGGCCACCGCCCAACGGATTTATTCCCGAGTTTGCATTGACTCGGGAGAACGTCCAGCCAATCTGTCGCGCCAGAGGGTATTCTGCTACCACCATGGAAGCCGCCGGTGCTGTCTGTCTGCGGTAGGGTGGTCACCGACAAGGGAATTCACCGGGGACATTCTCACCGCACCTCTGCCTTCCAAAATGGCAAGGTGCTCACAGCCCAGCCCCTTCGCAGCACGGGAGGGGCACTCTCTGCCACCAGAAGGTCGCAGTTGCCGTCTGCCCCGGTCGAAGGGTCACCGGCGATCCCTGTGTTCGTGGTGGCTCACCACCTTGCCCCCCGTGCGCTGCAAACCGAATTGGGCTCGGCCCCGACAGGAACCCAAACGATGAGCCATGCCGATAGCCACTTAGTGACTCGCCGGCGACCACCAGTGCTCTTCCCTCGACGGGGGACGGACTACTCGCCACCGAAGAAACCATAACCGCTCAGAAAATACCTCTCGGATCTCCATCGCTCGGAAAATACCTCTCGGATCTCCACTGCTCAGAAAATACCTCTCAGATCTCCATCACTCGGAAAACGCCTCTTGGATCTCCATCACTCGAGAAACATCCCTCGGATTTCCACCGAGACTCCACCAGCTCGGGATCCACTACACAGACTCCTTCAACCCGGGACACCAGCTCGGAAAGCGAAAACTCGGGAACTCCTCTTACCACAACACGATCGGATTCCCCTTACTAAAACGCGGTCGGATTCCCTTCCTCTCTCCCAGGACATTTCACACAAACCCCAACTTACTGCATCCATACTCCCTATGTAACAAGGGCTCCACCTTGCACGGGAAACCAACTCGAGGTTGCACCCTTAGCCAGCTCAGGGTCACTAGTCCAGGCATCACTTCACTCGGAATTCCATTGGCTCAGTCGTCTTCCACGAGCCACCACACAACCAAACACATGCATCGCTCAGGCTTTCTTGCGCGGTCGGTTACACCATCGCACGGGAGCACGCTCACAGCACACGGGAATATCGCTTAATTCTCCCAAGCCCCATACACTCGGGAATCTCTGTGGAACGAGCATCAAGCAGTTTGGATACTACTTAGTGCTGCTCGAAAAATAAAACACCACTCCACTAACTCGAGATTACACTCTCGACCAGATCAGGGTTCACTAGCCCGGGTACCATCTTTCTCGCATACCCTCGACTACTCAAGACTCACATCACCCATGCATGTTCAAGTTCACACTAGCCCGATTGCGATTAGCTCAATCTTAGACCACCACTCAGAAATAAGATGTCTTTACCATGCCACTTGGAAACCCCCACCTCCATTCAAAGTTCATAGATTTGGACCTCCCAACTTGCGGGGTACTGCCTACATCTCAAGCTCGTAACTTCATTCGGGCTTTGAGCACACTTAAGTGAACTTGGACTTCCTTATAGGAACTCGGGAAGCACATACGCATAGACCTCCTACACCAACTTCATTATTTGACTTGCTAAATTGCACAGACACAACACACAGGACCCACTCCCAAGCACAGCATCAAGAACTTGTTCGCTCAGCGCTTCACAATACAAGCTCCCTTCATATTCCATGACATCAGTAATCACACTTGGAAACATCTCTAAAGACACTCATCACGCACTAGCTCACCACCTTAGCCCAGACCTTCTATCAGGACTTATTCGTTTGGTAACCTCACCAAGCTTGAGTTCGGACCAGCTAAACAACTCCTCGCTTGAGATTGCCACTCAAGACTCGCCAAACTCGGGTCGGACAGCTCGGGATCTCAATTTTCATGTAATCGGGACTCAACCAACTCACGGAAACCTTGCATGCTCGGAACACTCATGCTCCATGAAAAACCTTCTTCATCTCCAGATAAAAATCAGGCAACCACCACCCATGCCTCAACACTCGGAACTCGACACTCGGGAGTCGACATTCGGAAGTCAATGCTTAGTATCTCATAGCTCCTCGCTTGGGAGTCGACGTTCAGAAATTCATCGCTCGACATTCGACACTCGAAAACTTTTTTCCACAGACAAAAATACATCAGTTTGTCTCTCTTGCAATATGTGAATTTATTTTTGTACTCATAAAGTTATTGCCTGCAGCATGGGATGTCGGCGCGTTATCACCTCCCGCGGGGTCGGTTTATCCACCCACGCGAAGTAACAGAATCCCGTGAGGTCGGCCTACCCACCTACGCGAAATTTGTCAAATCCCGCGGAGTCCTAGGCGATGTACTCCCGCCGGGTCTCACGCGAAGACACGATGTACTCCCGCTGGGTCTCACGCGAAGACACCTCCCGCGGAGTCCTAGGCGATGCACTCCGGGTCTCACGCGATGACACCTCCCGCGGAGTCTTAGGCGATACACTCCCGCTGGGTCTCAGGCGATGACACCTCCCGCGGAGTCTTAGGCGATGCACTCCCTTCGGGTCTCACGCGATGACACCTCCCACGGAATTTTAGGCGATGCACTCCCGCTAGGTCTCACGCGATGACACCACCAGTCGGATCCTATACTATGACGGAATAGGCTTTGCGCCCTCCTCACAGCAACATCCCTCTCAAAAGGCTCGCGGGGTTTTCAGATCAACCACAACCATTTCGACGGCTCGTAGGGTTGTTGGATCAACCACATCTTGCTCAAAGGCTCGTAGGTTTGTTTGGCCATCGACAACCTACCTAATAAACCCACCTATGCAAAGTCAATAAATTCTCGCGAGGTCGGCTTACCCACCTGTGCGAAGGTTACTAAATCCCGCGGGGTCGGATTACCCACACGAAGTCAATAAAGACCTACAAGGTGATAGCCGAGCCCTAGCCTCGCGCCTCAACTCACCTACACGATAATTCCCCCCACAAGGTCCCACGCGATGTCAACTCCCACACCTTTTGAGTTCTGCACTCCCATCTTTAGCGGTCAGGTTCATCTCCCACTTTAATCTAACTCCACAATTGCATTTTGCGCAATCAGTATTTTTATGGATCAGGAGACAAACTACCACCTTTTCGGAATTCAGGATACCAAATAACAAGACAGAATTCTCATCAAAGGTGTCTTTGTTAAGAATTCGCGGGGTACTGAAAGGGATTAGAAATATCTACTGCACCTCAGCAGTACAAAAGTAGACAAGATTTGACTAGGGGTGATGGGGGCTATCAGGAAAATAAAGAAAGAGATAGGAAAAAAGCAAGGAAGTAATACGCCCATACGACTAACACATGCAAAGTAAAATATCTGACTGCCCAGATCAAAATTTAGCTATAAAATGACTCGAACAGATGAAAGAAAGGGATGCTCCCGCTGGAACAATTTAGGCGGTCTCTTCTTCTTCAACCTCAGCTTCTCCAGATTTTTCCGAGAGCGGCACAACGAATTTATCGGAATATTCATCTATATTTTTTCCTGTACAGTGAGTTATGAGAGACTGTAAAAATCTCTATTATAGTGGATTCTCATCCCCAAATACCCGTGGACATAGGCATTTGCCAAACCATGTAAAATTGTGCGTCCATCTCTATTTATTTTATCTGTTATTACGTACGTACAGTCACGCCGGGACCTCACCGGGAGCCCCAAACGACCTCAAATGAAGCCCAACTCGCACCAGTGGGTTGAAAATAATTATTTCTCTCACCCTGACCTGTTGGCCGATTTTTATGGCCACAACAGTGGAACAGAAATTGCCGGCGGTCAGGATAAGAGCTTGATAGACCGAGCTCGATACCGACCGAAGCAGTACTGGCATTTATTTATTTATTCGCCGTGTCAATGATAGAAATAAAAAATAGAAACAAGAAGGAGGTGGTCGAGCACACTTATCTGGAGAAAATTTTGCCAACTCGGTCAGAAACTTTTATCTAGTGGGTTGGAAATAATTCTTTCTCTCACCCTGACCTGTTGTCCGATTTTTATAGCCACAACAGTTTTCTTTATAAGGTTGATAAAATTATAATAATTAAATAATGATTAAATGAGAAAGTAAATTTTTGAAAATTTAAAATTAAAGCAAATTTATATTTAAATGATATTTATAAATTAAAATAAAGTAAAAGGATACCTTCAGGCTCCAGCATCCAAACTGGACCTTAGCTTCTACCGCACGCCTTTCTTGACTTCTATTTGCCTTTCCCTTTTCGGCCGATACTGTTTGGAATGTTGACTGTTGACTGTTGACAAAAAGTGAATGAACTGGGACCGACCAGACCGTTTCGTTGCTGGGATTAATAGATGTAGATGGGTGACATAAGACCTTACATGCGTGTTGTTTGGTGTAACCACAAATCAGTCAAACATATACTTTTGATAATTTGTTTGAGTCAATATTCCTAAACAAATATTTGAATTTTGAATCTTTTCATTTTTAAATTGCGATTGGGTCCTACTGGTTTGTTTAGGTAATAGTGTTATGTTTGGATATATACAATTTAATTTATTGTCTCCATTATTGCCAATTTTTTTAAAATTAATAAAAGTGTGGACATGAACTTCGTACATTCTATACGAATCCAATTGTCATTAAATTACATAGATCAATGACTTGTACTTCCAATGGCCTGGATGAAAGACGCTATTGCTTAAAACATAGATTTTTTTTTTTATATAGATATTTTAGAGAAAAATGTATGTTAGTGAAATAAGGTAAATGTTACTTATTATCTTAATTCTTAATAATTTTTTTTATTATTTTATGATGTAATATTAGAAAATTATAAATTATTTATTTTATCTGACTTGTGAACTTATCGTCTAATGTCATATCATAAAATAATAAAAAATGATAAATGAATTTTTTAATTAAAATCATTATATTTATACTTATTATTCACCAATAAGTTAAAAGAGGGTGTAACGAGTTAATCTTTTTTGTAGAAAATATTGTTTCTACTATAAGTGAGCAAGTTAATAAAATTGGAATTGATATAATGAAAAATAATATTTATAATTGTAAATTTAAAAAATAATATTTGTAGTCGGGGTGTGTAAGCCAAATGCACTTCATTTGAAAAAAAAAGGAGTCTATAATTATAAAGATAATAATTTTACTTGAATCTTATATATATATATATATATACATATATATATATACTAGATAAAAGTAACGTGCAAAACACGTTTATCTAGTTTAATTTTTAACAAAAATTAAAAGATTATTCATAATTAAATGGATGATAAATAATTACACGTTTTCATATATTATAAAAACAAAGTATTAATAAAAACAATAAGATAGTCTCATAAATAAACATAACCTATAGTTTTATCAAATTTGTTTGAGATAATTTTGATTGAAACTTTAATAAAAGATTCGTTCAAAATATTATATTTTTATAATTCTAAGACGATGATCTAATATTTGCGTCATTTTGCACAGCCTCAAAAGATAGAACATTAAAATACCTATGTTTTTAGTCTTTGAGTTTTTCTAGATCTACATAAACTTGAATCATTCACAGTTTTTTTAGTTATGTGATTATTTTTAAAAGATAATATAATTAAAAAATAAATAAATTATGTAGTTTATAATTTATATAAAAGAATGTTATATTATAATTTATAACATGAAATTTTAATCTTAAATATGTAAATTTATTAGATCATATATATTTCAATTAAATATCAAATATATATAATATATTAATTATATTTATTGTCTATTATTACCAATTTAATATAATTATAGTTAATTGTATATACCGTATATTTATCATCTCAAAAAATAAATAAATAATACATTCATTTTAAAATTATAAAATAATTTTTAAAGAATGAAATTATTAATCATAGAATAGAAATAAATTTTCATGAATAAAATTAAATTCTCTAACGTATAAATTAACATCTCTAAGTGAGGATTGCATTGTTATATTGTTATGAATGATTTATTTATATATATTGTTATATATTCTATACTATTATTATGTCATTCTATATTATTATTATTATTCTATATTTATTTTACATAAAAAAAGTTTTAAATGAAAAGTTTATCGTTATAAAAAATTGAAGTGGTGTAATTAAATTTAATGTCAATAATATTATTTCGGTGATTAATGAAATTAGTTGATTGTATTTAAAATAATATTTCTCATTAAATGCAGTATTTATTTTAACAAAAATAGATTGAAGGTGTTAACTTTAACAGAAAAATAAAATTTTTTGTTAAAACAAAATTTTTCTTTAAATAGCCATTATATATATATATATATATATATATATTACCAACTTTCTCCAAAGAGAATGCGTGTGATTTATACATTTTCTGACTGATCATTTCTTAAATTTACATATTTTAATATTATAATTTGTAAATATCATTTCTCAATTCTCATTATATCAGTCGAAAGTAATACGTAATTAATGGTTACAAGGGATTAAATAGACCGACAGTGTTTGTAGTGAAACATGAAAATCATTTGACTTAGTTACTTATTATTTTTTGAAATTATAAAGTTTACTATTTAATCAAATAAACGAGATAATTAACTTATCAGAACAATAAATTTGACTGATTGACTGTGCAACGATATCTGATAGACCATTCTTTAATTTTTTGGGATATAATTTTATTAATTATTAATTATTAATTATTTATTGCATGATATAAAAACTTTACATGCCATTGTAATCAAAATTCACGCATGAATACCAATTTTTAATAAGATAATAGCACGAAATTATTTTGTGTTTATATTTTAAAATTATTTAATAATTAGTCTCTCACTCATATAACATGTATAGAAAGCTATTAATTATGAAAAGCTAGACATGATAGAAAGAATACGAAGAATTAGCAAGAAAAATTATGAAGTTTTATACTTTTAAAAATTTTAAAGTATCTAATATTTGTTTATTGATATGATTTTTTAAAATTTCTTATAAAGAGAATTGGTCAAATTTATGTTAATTTAATATAAAATAGATTCCAAAATTACATAAATAATAGATCATTTATTTTAATAAAAAGATAAATTTTAAATTGAAATAGTTATCACGAGCATCGAGAGCATATGAGAATTAAAAATTATTTAGATATGATTAGTGTATATTTTTTTATATATATATATGATGTATATAAATATTATTTTTATATATTTTATAATTTAATTGTTTTTATTTTTTATTTTTTAATATATTTTTTTACTAGTTTGGATAATATAATATTATTATCACGTTATTAATTATGTAAAAGTTATATGAAGTTGTGTATATGTAGTATTTCTCTATAAAAATTAATAATTGAACCATTGAACGTTCGAAAAATTTATGGTCTTTGGCTCTTTCGTGACTTTGCATGCATTTCTTTTTGGGTACCAAACAAAATTCCTATCAATTCCTCCCCAGTTTGATTCCCTGGATCACATATAAACAATGTTTTGATTCCTTTTAAAGCAAAAGAGAAGACGAACAAATATTCCAAGGATTTGGATTTCGCAGTGTTTCACTCTCTCTTTTAAGTTTTAAGTGTACTCGGCGGTTGCTTGGAACTGATTCGGTCAACGTGGAGGCCAAGCGAGTCGATCCGTCAACGTGTCCGAGGACTCTCGGGGAGCTGAGGCGATTGATGTAGTTTTAGCTATCCATGAAGTGGTTGGGGATGAGGAACAAAGGGTTGATGTTATGAATCGGGATTAGAATAATGGAGCGGCTTAATCTTTCGGTTCCGGTTTGTGCCTTTTTTCTATGGTCAATTCTGGTGATCGGTTTCTTATCAAAGGTCTCTGCTAATGCGGAAGGTGCGTGCCATGGGTCTTGCACTCTTTTATCATGCCTTTATGATGCTTTCTGCTAGTTTTAGATAAATTCTCTATTCTTGAAATTTCAGTGTCTTTGGAATTGTCATTTCCATTTATTGTTGTGCGGTGAATTGAATTCCGAGTTCAAAGGAAATTTAGTTTTATTCTTTTAGCTTATCTATTTGCTCAGTTGCCAAATAATCCTTAAGGAAAATAAAAGGAAAAAGAAAGAAAGCTTGGGAACTTCTACGTACAGTAGCTAACTGGCTGTGGTAGAACCCACTGCTTCTTATATGTTTTTGGATGAATTTATATCGTGGAATTGAAGGATCATACTAATTTATTTTTGTAAAAAGAAAATAAAAAACTATCGTGCTGTTTGTAATTATTGGTGGTTAGGAAGCTTTGGACTTAAAATTTACTGGGCTTTCTGGAACCGTTTACTCAGGGAGAACCAGCTAGAGTTGGTGTGATTTGTTAAAGGGTTTTTTGTCTCATTATGCACTCGTTGCTGAGCCTTACTTGACACTTCAGGAATTTGGGTTCGTTTGTTATCAGGGAGAGTATATAATTGATAACAACTACATGATGTTTGGGGCTTTTGATTAAGTCTTTCTATATCCCTTAGATGTGTTTCCCACTAAGCCAATATAGCATCTACGAGATTGCAATTTAAATACTAAGCATGGACTCTATCCAAAAAAGAAAAAAAAAATACTAAGCATGGTCATCCTGTCTAGTTCTATATTTGTGTAGGCTTTAAGTATATCAGTTCCACCTCTCCCCATTTTATCGTTGGATTAGAATTTCAAATTCAAGGACAGTTTTCTTTTTCTGGATGCTGGTAAAAAGTATGGTTTTAACTGGATTGCATGTTAAATACTTGTAACCTGAGTGCTGGCTGTTTGCAATGTCGAGAGAGCTCCCTTCATCATGTTAAGGAAGCTTGGATGATAAATTGTTTATCTTCAATTTTGAATTTACTAATTGATATGATGATTACCTTACTCATGTAAGACAGGCGATGCCTTGAATGCGTTGAAGAACAATTTAGCCGATCCTATTGGCGTTCTGCAAAGTTGGGATGCTACCCTTGTGAACCCCTGCACTTGGTTTCATGTAACGTGTGATAGCGAAAATAGCGTGACACGGGTGTAAGCTTATGCGACTTGCTACTTGGACTTGATGTTACTCTTTAAGTTTAAATATTAAAATATGACGATGATACATTTCTGTATTTGTTCCACCCAGTGATCTTGGAAATGCAAATTTGTCTGGTCAACTAGTTCCTCAACTTGGTTCACTTCCAAATCTGCAGTACTTGTAAGTCATCTTCATGTTTACATGCTTTAGGAATTAGGTGTAATATTTTCTTCTAGCATTTTTTTTTCATTAACTCAAAGGCAGTTCATGGCTTGGATACCCTTTTGTGCCCTTCATGACTAATGATGGCATGGATGAGCTTATTATCGAACCTTCATGTAAATATTCATGTTTACTCTTATAAAATGCCACACACTGTCTTTGTATGAAATGTATGTTTAGTATATATTCATTTAAAAGTTTCTGGAGACTAAATTTTCAAAGATTTGTCAATATGCAAATTTATTCACGTCTTAAAAGGATGTACATCTTCATGGCTAAAAGATGTCATCTTTACGTTATTGTTTTTCCAAGACGTGGTTTAATTGTTTGTAACTTCGTAGGTTGCAGTAGTGTGTTACTTAAGAGTTATTCATGCTTTTAAGGTACATAGATATTATGATGACTCAGTACATAAGTTTCTTCATTTCTCTAGATGCTTAATAGACCACGCTTCCTATCATTGTTGTCTTATTTTACATTGGTCTTTGTTTAGTATATTGACTTTCTATTACATCGCATATTGTCTGATGTTCATTTTACTCCCTTTGTCCCATTTTGTTGGCCCTCTATGGGGATTTCAACTTTTCATGGAACATCATTGTCAATTTATTTTTGAAATTTATTACTTTCCTAATTTTCGCTCATTGTTTTGCATGTTGAGACTATCCTCAAATATTTAGAAGGGCTATTTGTCCTCATTATGTCCAAGAAATGCGACATACAAGAATGTGATATAAGTTCCAATCAGTGGAGACATTAATGTTGCAAGTGGTCACAAATGCATATGAACATCATAATGGGTTACATTTTATATCATTTTCTAGAAACAAAATTTTAAAATATGGGGATGCTTTATGGTGGACTTTGGTAGATACAAATTATGGAATTTTATGGGGAGAATAATGTACTGATGCTCAAATAAAGTTCAGGGTCCTTGATGTTTTATGTTTTACGAAGGTTCGCTGGGAGGGTGAGAAAAAAATGATATGGAATCCGACTAGAAGTCATGCCGTATGCCGTTCTAGTAAAATTCTATTTTGAGGTTATGATCAGTTGGGTGCAGGTGATTTCTTTCCATGAAGAAAGATTCAGAAAATTAGAAAACTGCTAACAGTGTCATTTTTTCACTTGGACAGTAGCTCTAGGAAAGCTCTCAAACAATAGTTATGGATGGTGTGGTGTGTTTAAACCAAACAGAGAGATAGAAGATCACTATAAAATAGCTGGTTAATTGGATCATTTGTGTGGCTTGTTTTGTGTTTCACGAGTTTTGCCCAATAGATGATTTATTACCATGTTGGAAGGGGTAATTTTGAAGTACTCATTGAGGTGAAATTTGGATGGTAGTTACCTTGTATATAATGTATCATTCTGGTGATGAGTGCATGGAATTTGAGGGTTGCGAGTTGAAGTTTCTGCTTTTATTCTCCCTCTGGGCAAACATTGGATGCTGGTTCTGAGTTGCTTTCTATAATTTGAATGAGATTTTGGATCCTTAAACTTTTATATTTTCGTTTTCTTTTTTGGTTCTCTTGTATGCTTTCCATCTACTAAGTGGTGCCCCCCTTAACTTGTCTTTCTAGTTAATGAAGTACTTATAGTAGATAGGTTTCCATCTAGAATGCAAATGGGTTGATATGATATTGGTCTATCCGCTTGTACATTGTTGTGGCAATGATGCAGCTCTTTGCACATGTTCACCTGCTGACTACCCGATTTGTTGTTCAAGAGTTATAGCTAAAAATGCACATTGAGAGTGGTTGTTTCCAATTTCATTGGTGGATTGCATCTTTCAATATTCAAAAATATGTATATGTTGTAGCCAATACTTTTTGCTATCTATCTCAGGAATGGTTATCTATCTGTGCCCGCGGTTGTATGATTATTTGCACATATATCTTCTTTGTTCTCTCTTTCTACAGATCTTTAAATCATCTTCTTCTGACAGGGAACTTTATAGTAATAATATAAGCGGAAGAATTCCGGATGAGCTTGGGAATTTGACAGACTTGGTGAGCTTGGATCTTTACTTGAACAATTTAAATGGACCAATTCCAACCACATTGGGCAACCTTTCAAAACTTCGATTTCTGTATGACCATCTATCCTTCATCTTATGGCCCAAATGGTCAAGTCAATATATTCATTTATTTTTTCTTCATCTTTCTTCTTGGATTATCCTTCTTTTGTCTATTTATGTAGCTCACCTGTCTGAGAACAAGTATTAGGATGAGCTAAAACATGGTTAAGTGGACTTGGATAGAAGCTTTTATTCTAACCATAATTAGAAATTTTTTCTTTTACCCAAACCATCCGCATTGTGGTAAATACTTAAACTCGCACACACATGCAGACACGCGCATGAAGTGAGATAAGGTATTGAAAATATTTACTGGAACAATAAAAAGTTGCCCGGCCCAAATATTGCTGGTTCTAACTCCAAATTTGTATATCCCTATTGTAGATTAGATTCAGATGGAAATATCATTGCACTGGCAGATAAAGACTAAATAAAAAAGGTGAACCCGTGGTTGGAACTCCAAAGGCAACACGCTTTGTTATCATATAATTGCTATTGATGCTTGTCATATAATGGTGCTCAAGATGCTGTTTAGATTTGGGAGGCTTTAGATATAGCATAGCATAGAAAACAGTCCCACTATGCTAAATTCTGCACATTAAATGTAAGCTGGGTCGTTAATTTTAGGTGGTATTGCCCATCGATGGGTTAATTTATGCTTTATTTTATTATGTTATTGGAGGGCATTTATGTACTCGCACTATGTGAGGTTAAATAGTACAACTTGGAGAAACCTAATTTTAGGTTCTCTTTTCGAACAAGTCATCTTTCTCCGTTCTTCTCTTTCTAACATTCCTTTCTAGTTTCTTATTATATTGTTTTAACTTGGTATTTGTGCAAAATCCTGGCAAACAATTCTGAAACCCAGGAAAACACTTCTCATTATCCATTTGTTGATGGTTCCTAGTTGTTGACATATTCATAACTGTCTGGCACCTTTCCTCGTCTTATCTCTTTGAGCTTTCTTTTCTCTTACATGTTACTTCCCTGCTTCTTCTTCTCCCTCTTAAGACTTCTTAATCATCCTGCATTAGTTACTGTTTGAGGTCTTCATCCATGCCCTTAATTAAGTATAACAGCTTTAGGGTGGAAAGTTGCAAATGTAAGGAGCCTGTTTTGACCCGTTTATGATCCATATAAATTAAACAGAATTGTTTAGCCTCTGTTTAGCCGAGTTGTTTAGCTCACACTCTATTTTGCTTACATCATTTAATGTTGTCACCTCCTACTTGCACACTCAACACATGCATTATGTTAGTCCTATATGATCAATGAAAAGAGACTAATGCTAAACTAGAATTCAGGCAATGTGTTTGTCGAGTGAGATTAAATCTATTAATCATAGCTGGATGTAGCATGCAATCAAGTGTGATTACAGAAACATTGACATTTTCTACGGTGATTCTTGTTCTGAATAGTATCATGTTGATTGTGTGTACTTATTGGCCATATAACTGATGGGTAAAATACTAGTTTTGGCAATGCAATAACATTTTGGTTATCTGTAAAGTAACAGTATGTATTTTGTGAAATAGGCGTCTCAACAACAACAGTTTGACAGGAAAAATTCCTATGCTTTTAACTAATATTTCATCACTGCAAGTTCTGTGAGTATCATCTTGATGTCTAATTTTTTCATGATTAAATAAGTTTATTTTGTTTTCTTACCATGATACACATTGCAAAAATGTGACATTATCAACTTTCCCTATCAAATGCAGAGATCTATCAAACAACATTCTAACAGGAGATATTCCAGTTAATGGTTCCTTTTCATTGTTTACTCCCATCAGGTGTAGTATTTATTTATTTTTTTCTTGGTGGCACTCTTGATGGCTGATCCAAATTCTTACGAGTTCTTCATTTCTTGATGGATGATCCGAATCTTGCAGTTTTAAAAATAATCGACTTAATAATTCTACACTTCCTTCCCCTTCTCCTCTTCCTCCGTCTCCACCAATTTCTTCTCCAGGTGCGTTATTAATGATTTTTCCATCATCAATGTAAACTCTAATTGTACTGATGATGCCTTTTTTAGCTCTTTGGTTTTCTCTTACATATTCAAGTAAGCTTTTTTCGGCATTTTGACTTTGTTCCCTTAACAATGATCTCACATATAACTCGTCAATAAGTTTGAAGGTTTCATGTGCAATCAATGTCTTTGGTAGCAACTGTTTGGAAATGGATTTTATGTGCAGTTAATGCCTCAGCAAAGTTGGGTTCTGTTTCAAAACCTTTTGATGGTGGCTTTATCTCAGATCTGACTCAAGTCTGCTGGAGCTTGAAAAGCATTTTCATACATATACAATCCATCCCCCCACCCCCTAGGCCTCTGGGCCCCCTCCTCAGCAAGGAAAAGGAGAAAGTTGACATTGGTTGAGCAGTCAGACTGAAATTTTGGGGAGTTATATTTGATAAGTCTGTTTCACCCAACATAGAAGGGGGAGACAGAAAGTAGGATGATACTATCCAAGTCAATTTTTAAGTACTCTAGAATGTACATCACACCTAGGTTGATGTCTCCCAAAATTCATGAGACCAATGATGAGAGAGACACAGAGAGAGAGAGAGAGAGAGAGCTAACATGTGCTGCTGTATATCAGTTTTTTCATCATTGCTACCAGTAAGTTGTCTGGGAGAGAAAATTAAAAAAAATCAATGATACGATAAAAATCAATGATAAAATCCTATAGATTTTGTACCTCATGCTGAGAGAGAAAGAGAGAGAGTTAACATTTTATGTTGTCTGATCAAATTCTGAATTATTTCAGGTAGTGCCACAGGAGCGATTGCTGGGGGAGTTGCGGCTGGAGCTGCTCTGCTTTTTGCTGCCCCTGCAATTGCACTTGCTTGGTGGCGACGAAAAAAGCCACAGGACGATTTCTTTGATGTTCCTGGTTCGTGAGTGAATCATTGTTTTATTTTGTTGTTTCACATAAATTTATTGCTTGGCAGATAGATCTATTTCTTACTTGTTTGTATTTGCAGCTGAGGAAGATCCAGAAGTTCATCTGGGCCAGCTTAAAAGGTTTTCTCTGCGTGAGTTGCAAGTTGCATCAGATAGCTTTAGCAACAAAAACATCCTGGAAGAGGTGGATTTGGTAAGGTTTACAAAGGACGCTTGGCTGATGGCTCTCTAGTCGCAGTAAAAAGACTTAAAGAGGAGCGCACCCAGGGAGGGGAGTTGCAGTTCCAAACAGAGGTAGAAATGATTAGCATGGCTGTGCATCGTAATCTGCTTCGTCTACGTGGTTTTTGCATGACACCAACAGAACGATTGCTTGTTTATCCCTATATGGCCAATGGAAGTGTAGCATCATGTTTAAGAGGTACTTTTGTTAGCTGCATTTCTGTATCATACTCTTTTTTTATGCATTATCGAATCTTTTATTTGATTTCATGCAACCTCTTTTACTTTTATATATTCCCAGTTCACCGATTTTGCATGTGACATTAACTTGCCATCTTGGTTAGATTTTAAGTCTAAAATTCTTTATATGTTTCAGCCTGAGCTAATTAGAGAAAAAAAAATTGAAATAATCAATGATTTATTGTATGGGTAAAAATTTTGTATTTCTTATGGCTCTGCATCCAAACAAATTGTTCATACTTAAGAATGACACTATTTATATCTCAGATACACATGCACACACCAAAATAAATTTTAAATGTTATGTGGCCCGTTGTTCTTTTAATGTTCAATTGTCCTCTCACGATTTTATCTATGCATTTTTTAGAACGTCCGGAATCGCAGCCTCCCCTTGATTGGCCCAAACGGAAACGTGTTGCATTAGGATCTGCAAGAGGGCTTGCTTATTTGCATGATCATTGTGATCCTAAAATCATTCACCGTGATGTAAAAGCTGCAAACATATTGTTGGATGAAGAGTTTGAAGCAGTTGTTGGAGACTTTGGGTTGGCTAAACTGATGGATTACAAAGATACTCATGTCACTACTGCTGTACGTGGCACAATCGGGCATATAGCACCAGAGTACCTCTCAACTGGAAAGTCTTCAGAGAAGACTGATGTTTTTGGGTATGGGGTCATGCTTCTTGAACTGATAACTGGCCAAAGGGCTTTTGATCTCGCTCGGCTTGCAAACGATGATGATGTTATGTTGCTTGATTGGGTATGTAAATCAGATCTTCACATCACAGATTTTACTTGTTAGCAATATATCATTTAATGACATATTGGCAATGTTTTATTGACTTTACATGGTATTATAATCTTTTCTTGGGTCGCTAATTCCTAAATGAAGAATCTATTTTTTTTGGTATTTATGAGGTTATTTGAATTGCTTGACATTAGTTTTCACCATTCAGGTGAAAGGACTTTTGAAAGATAAGAGGTTGGAAACATTAGTCGATCCGGATCTGCAGGGTAACTATATGGATGAAGAGGTGGAGCAGTTGATCCAAGTGGCCTTGCTTTGCACGCAAGGGTCCCCGATGGAGCGGCCCAAGATGTCAGAGGTTGTTAGAATGCTTGAAGGTGATGGATTGGCAGAAAGATGGGAGGAGTGGCAGAAGGAGGAGGTGTTCCATCAAGGCTTCAATAATTTCGCCCACCCAAATGCTGGTTGGATCATCGACTCCGCTTCCCACATCCCTCCGGATGAATTATCGGGGCCTAGATGACCCTTTCTTGGCTCCATTCTCGCCATACCTGTAAATTTTCAAAAAAATCTATTTATTATTTTATTTCTTATCATCTTATGATATGACATTAAATGATAAATTCACAAATAAAATATAATAAATAGTTTCTAATCATCTTTTTGCCACATTGTGAGAGACTATGATAATTGAAATGATGAATTACATTACTTTAAATCTTATCATTTCTAATAATCTTTTTGCCATATCGTGGATGATGAGAGGATTATGATAAGTAATATTACTTTAAATTTTATCGTGAATGTCCATTTACTATTTGGGACTGATGGTTATAATGTATGTGCATATAATTTTTCTTTTATTCATTTCTTCTCTCCCACTCTCTTTTTGTGTATTTCTATTTTCTAGTGTCAGTGCACCTTTAGGAGAGGTTTGGATAATGAGTTGGGATGAGATGAATTGATGTTAAAGTTTAAAGTTAAATAAAATAATGTATTTTTTAATATTATTATTGTTTTAAGAATTTAAAAATGTTGAATTGTATAGTCTTTTTTTTTTATATAAAAATTGTAAAAAAATTATAATAATTAAATAAGGTGGGATGAGATAAATACTTTTGTATCTAAAGTTAGCCTAAATGTCGCAGTTCAGGATTGTTATGGTGTCTAGAGGTTTACCACACCTAGCAAAGGGGCAGGAAAGGGCCATGCAAGTACTACCATTTGTTATATGATATAGCAATGAAGTTTGTAAATGAGTAATTGCAGTTCTATTTTCTTCTTCAACTTTGCTTTCTTTGCTATGGGTGATTTTGATAGATTGCTAAATCACTCTAGTCATTCATATAATTTTGTGCTATATGATAAATTATTAATTAATATAATATTAAATTTTAGAATCTTATATAAATAATAATTTTATTACTATAGTCTATTGAATTAGTAGTTATATCACTATTAATTATATATAATATATGTATATTATTACTATATAATATATATGTTATATATATATGTTAGTAGTTATATGTATTAGTTGTTCATCTTTTTCTACCATTGTGCCCCTTTAAAGAAAGGGGGCTAATGTTTATCCTACTCCGACATTGTAATATATGTCAGTCATATGGATAATGTTATACAGAACACACTTAGTTCTACTTTAATCTTATTAAATAATATGTGATATAATTATCATTATTTGATGATAAAAAGCGTGTAATAAATAATTATTTAATAATAATAAATGTGGTACATCTTACTTTTTACTTAATATGATAAAAGTAAGATGGTAATATAGTATATAGATGTGTGTATGTGTGTCTTAAGCAGGGTGTAGAGTTACTCCAGTTTTTCTTTTATGATTTATAGCATGATTTCTTATCCATATTTTCATAGCTCCAACGACAGCTATATTTTATTGTAACAGCAGATAAATTCTTAATTTTTATTGTATTGTTCTAAATGGTAGAAAAAATAAAAAGACATCATCGATTTCTGTACCAAAAATAAGCTAGAAATTGAGAGGATTGTCTTATATTAAAGATATTATATATTTTAAAATCACATTGGATAAATTTGAAGTGATTCGACAATGAAATGCCAATATTTTGGAAAACTAAGGCTTGATTTCGAAACCAAACTACACGAAGTGCACTCTAATTTAAACTCATTCAACAAACCAAACAACTTAAGTGAGCTAAGTTTTAGATGATTTTAGTGTTCCATAAATGACATGATCGCTAATCCCTAAGGGAGTGGCCTGAGGGGTGAAGGTTTTAGTCTTGAGGTTCAATATTTCATAGGTGCAAACACTCTCTTAGAGCTATACTCCCTGGTAAAAAGTCAGCGACTTATCTTGTTCCATGTAAGAAAACTTTCAAGAGTGCGGTGCACGAGATCAGGGTTTACTGTGTAAGGGTAGGTCCGAAGGATCTTGCCTTAGAAAAGTTCCCTCGTTAGGAAAAAAGTGATCGTTGGTTGACATCCTTTTCCTTTCTTTCTCTTTGAGCAGCTTCTGCACATCAATTAATTTTTTTTCTTAATGCATGTTGGTGCATTGGGTAACAAGGACTACAAGACTGCAAGCCCAATCAGTCCATAGTTGGGATCTAACCAACTTTACAAACCCTTATAAAAATATATTTAAATTCAGTTTAATGTCTAAATATATTTTAAACTCATTAAAGTGAGTCTCACAAAACTTACTCAATTATCTCAACTCACTATTATTTATAAAGAACTCAAATGAACTCATATTAGTTCGACATCCAAATTCAGCTTAAAGTTATTTATCTTTCCAAGCATCCTATATTGAATAGGTTCATAGATGGTGGCGTCTTACATATTATTATTATTTTTCCTTAAGTCTATTTTCTTTTCTTTTTAACTTTAGAAATGCAAATTTATCTCTCTGAGAAAAAAAAGAGCAAGTAAAATGACATCCTACTTAATATGAACAGTAAGTTACCGTTGATGTGAAGACCCATGTGCCAATTTTATATTGATTTCATTAATCATAAGGCAGATTGAAATTGAATGATTATGCCAATAAGCTTTTAAAATAAATATTATAATAAAAAAAATTACATAAAATTAATAAGAGAGACTATCTATAATCTTTAAATGAGGACGGTTCATGCAAGCTTTGATAATTTTATCGTTTATTTTTTTAAAATTACAAAAATATTCTTGCTAAATTTCAATAATTTTATTTTAATAAAAAATAGATCAGTACACATAATCCTTACTTGAAGATTGTAAATAAAATGTTTCAAAATTAATTTTTAGACACGATTTTATATAATATGTCAAATTTATTTTATAATAAAAATAATTTTATAATCTGATAAATTATATCAAATTATATTAATTTTAAAATTATTTTTTTGGTTAGAATATTTATCAACTTTTAAATTATTATTATTTTCTTTGGGATATTACATTATGTGAAAAGAAAACGAAAAAATGGGCCCAAAACAGTCATTTTGACGTATAGGATGACCCGAAACGAAAGCCCAAAATAAGAAAAAACAAAAACAAAAAACAAAAATATAAAAAAAAACAAAAACAAAGAACCCAAGAAGAAAACCCTTATTCAGCTCACCTCTCCCCCGCACTTTGGAATTTATTCGACCGCCTTCAATACCGGTGGAATGCTCAAACCTTAGATTTATTAAGAAATTAAATCAACGTTGCTCGACGATGATGTCGACTCAGTTTCTGACGGCATCGACAACGCCGCCGCCGTCTCCGAAATTTCAGCGTGGTGCCGGACTCCGATTTGGTACACTTACCCGAGTCTTCCCGTCTGGGAGTGGGACTGTGAAGTGTCTGCACCGCCACCCTGGGCTTACATGGCGAGTCAGTGCAACAGAGGGTACTGCACAAATTACTTAGAAAGTTCATCTCTTTTCTTGCTTTTGCATACTTGCCGGCTCTAACTGATACTTAACGTCCCCTATTTCGATTAAATTCATTATTTACTATTCGGAGTTCGTATGTGCTTAAGTTTCCTTCTTGGCAGAAGTTCTTCTTCTTCTTCTTCTTCTTCTCTCTCTCTCTCTCTCTGTTTTTTGATGGGATTACTGATATAGTGATATGTGCTTATGCCGGTGATACAATGTCAGAGAGGGTCGAAGTGAGACCTTTTGCAAGCATTTCTTCTTCGAGAAATCAAGAAACATCTTCTGTTGGCGTTAATCCACAACCATCAGCACCGCCATCGACGTCATATATGTAATTATACTGTGCACCTCATTTTCTTTATTTTCCCTACTTTTTGCTCTTTGTGTTCTATAAACAAAAAGTTGAGGAATTGAGTTTTAACATATACTTGTATTTATATCTCAACGTTGCAGGCGTTCATCTAGTTTTTTGACCTGTTTTCCCTGCTTATGATTTTCTTATTATTATGATTTTTTTAAAACCTTATTCTTTGTTCTAGGGGCTCGCCTCTGTTTTGGATCGGAGTTGGTGTTGGTCTTTCGGCACTGTTTTCATGGGTGAGAACTAGAACTGTTGCCCCTTTTTAATTAAATATCTTAGCCTTTTATCGATATGGTTTTCCACTTTTCCTTTGCTGCACATTCTAAAAATCTTATTAAATGACAGGTTGCTACGTACTTAAAGGTGAGTGTTTCTCTCCTCTAAGGTATGGGCATGCTTCTTTTTTGAATTTATTTTCCAGGTAGATTGGTGTTTAAATGCTTTTGTTGTGATGAGCATGGCATTTGAAGGAAACCATCTGTCATCAAGGGGGTCATTTTAGGGAATGCTTATTGTTTCATTACTGTTCTATTATCATTATTTTCTCTAGATAGTCGCTTCATAGATTTTAGGAAAGTTTGTATCATTTCAAGAAAGCATAAAATGGAACTCTCAAATTTGAGAATAAAAACTGCCTTATAGCCCGAAAGCATCTGTAAATACTCAAAGTTTCATATCCGAAGCTTTATTTTGGGCTGACTTAGAGGATGTATTTTCAGGATCACTCGCATAATTTTGTGTCATATTATTGCTAAAGAATATGGAAATGGTATGATATGATATTATTTGAAATGGGAAATTGAGACATTTGAATTTAGGCTGGAGTACAAGTTACATTGTCAAATCCCCCTAAATTGCATTTTAGATCTCAAAAGGCATAAATTGATTGCACCTGATCACCAATCAATGCTCCATTTCCCACTCTTTTAGACACGTTGTTGTTCTCTGCTTTGCTTGTTTGGGATTTTCTGATCTTTTTATTCTTTCCACATATGTTTTTTTTTTATGTCCACTACCTTCATACTTGTTAGCATGTTTTGCTTGTGAATATTATCATCGTACTTATAAAAACCCCAAAAATTGTGCTAATATTTCTGGGAGACAGATCTACATTGGTTACCAATTATTCATAAATGTTGTCCCTATTTTAGAAGTAAAAACAATGTGTTAAAAAATGTTTCTTATATTCATTTTAGTTATCTATCTGCAAACATATATTGGCTACTCTTAATCACCTGTTTTGAAAATGCTGAGCCTTTCGTGGGTACTGATATTTTTTTGGTTGTTTTGATGAGGTATAGAATGGAAATAAATGTCAAGGATAAACATGCGATGGGTTTATGGTAAGGATGTTGACCTACTTTCTAAACGATTCCTCTTTTTTGAGGAAAAACTAAGACGATGCATGTGGAAACAGCTGACAAATATGTTGGGTTCAGGTTCAGTGATAGGGCAACAAGATGAGTATTTTTTAAGGCCCAAAACAGTTGAGAAAAGAATTTGGAGCTGATTTTACTACTGACAGTAACTTAGCAACCAAATTAATATGTTTGTTGTATTTTATTTGGGTTTAGATGATAATAGAAGGTGGTTTGTGTTAAGGTTTTTATCTTATGGGTCTCGGAGTTCTTATGGCGGGAGATCAAAGTCTGGTTGCAAGATTTCTAATTGTCAGAAATTGGGAAAAAATAAAAGAGAATAGGAAGATATGGCACCAAACATGGTTATTGTAGCCATCATTTGGGGTTGGCGTGTCATCAAACCTCAAAAGAGAGTATCATCAATAAGCCTTAAGCATTAATTGCTACAAAATTCTTATAAAACCATCTCACATCAATGTTTATAGAAAGCCAAACTTAAGTCTAATATGATGTCAACTTGTTACAATTACAGCTATTACAATCCATTTTATTTTTGGTACGTCTTTAGCCATGGTGTATTGCTGAAATAGGATTTGATATTGAAGCCTTGATTAATAAGCCAAACTGAACGTAAAAGATATCTTGCCTGATACATATTTTTCTTTACTTTGAGAGACCTTAATGCGTTGTTATTGAAGAACAATATGTAGTACACCTCTTTCTCAATCTTCTTTTAGGTAAGCATGTGAATAATCAGTCTTTGATGGATCTGCAACATTATAAAAGTGGTGTGCAAACCGGTCAACTGCAATGGATATCCATTGGAACACTTTTACCATGCCAAGCTCCTCTACACTCTATGCCAAACTCTTTGCTGAATAAATAATTTAGCCTATTAATGTAGAGTTACTGTTCCAGCTAAGAATGATACAAAGTCAACATTGCGTAGCCATTGTCCAGTCTAGAATGAAAACAAAAATAATGCCAATGCAAAATGTTTGACATTCATTGTGGAACAAACACATATATGCCTGAATTATGTACTTCAACATTCCCAATGCACACATGCACACACAAGTAGCCAAGTAGCAAGTAAATCTTGACCTTGTTCATCTTGTGGTTTGTGAGGGGGAGCTTTTGTGATGGTGTGGTCTGCATGCATTTGCGCATATGTGGTACTTATGCAAACATCTGCAGGAGATTGGATTTAATATCAGCTGTATGAGGATGAAATTGTCTCGCAAACGCTAGCACCATTACTTACACTTGGATATGGACCTCAATTCTACAGTTGCAATTAGATTTTGACCATTAAAACAAATGCTTTCCCACAGTTATTTATTATATATCACAGATTTAACAGATATCAGGTTATCTTGTTTTCTTGTGTCTATTTTTATTAGTTGTGAGTTTTTTCTTCCATTGTATCATCACTTCTTCTGTGACTTAGCTTCAGATCTTTGATGGCAGTTACGGAATTCCACCTGCATTCTTTCGACATGTTTCCTAATCTTTATAAAATATGTGCTCATTTTTTCAGAAATATGCAATGCAACAAGCTTTCAAGACATTGATGGGACAGATGAATTCTCAAAATAACCAATTCAACAATGCATCTTTTTCTTCGGGATCACCATTTCCATTTCCTACGCCTTCGACACCAGGGTTTTCTACCTCACCTACTCCAGCCACATCTAAACCTGCTGTTACAGTAGATGTGCCTGCAACAAACGTAGACGCTGCACCGGCAACTGTTGTCAAAGAGGAAACAGAAGTGAAAGAGGAATCAAAGAAACTTGGTAAATAAAGTTATCAGCCATAATTTCCAATGCCATAAAAGAATGTGTTTCTGCTTCATGATTTTCACACCATGGGGCATGTATCTCTTATAGATTAAATATAATTTGTGAGCCTTTTTAAGATGTTGGTTGTGTTAGATATATAATTCTTCTTTATTTATTCTACCTTTATGTTTATATTGAAATTTTTATGTCCCGTGTACTTGGCTTTGCCTATTTTAAATAAAATTCTTATTTACTGTTTAAAAAGAGTTTATATTGAAATTACTCAGTAAATTTTTTTATTTGAAATACTTTTAGTAGGTTCCTCCATAATTTAGAATTTCTTACAGATCTATAAGTGTGTCTTACTTTTAGGTAGGAGTTAAAAATCCTAAATCTATATTTGGTACTTTAAACTCGTTCAGCATCTTCAAACATTAAAATGTTGATCCGTGCTTTTTTTTTGTGATTGATGTCCTATCTGAATTCAGAATTTGAACAATTGTTGTAAATAGTGGTAGTTCTATGCTTGCTGAAATAACAGGATGAGCTCCTCAAGTCTGAGATTCCATACACACATACGGGGGCTATTCGACACAATAGATGAGATAACAAATATACCTGCTGTTTGTATCAGTGCCCAGCCAAAAAGAAAAAAGCTTTTAAAACTTCTTGGAGTATGCTGAGCCATTGTCAGCTCACTAGTACAGCAGAGTTGAGATTTATAATGAAACTATACAACGTATAGTCTTATATTTTGAATATTACCTTTTGCTACCTCTGGCTGTGCTCTCTTGTTGATTGAAGGAAACCATGCTCTAGTTTCAGTTAAGGTATATCAGTAACTCTCAAGATGAATTTCTCATTCTATACGAATCACAAGCTTTCCAAAACAGACGGTGATTGCTTATGCTCAAGATATCCTAATTGATTATAATGTAGTCCGTTAGACCTTATTTTCCTTTATACAGTAGAATCCACAATAACATAAGTAATATGTTAATCAGCCAATTCTTATTACCTATAAAAAAAAAATGTTGCCAGCCAATATAAGTAATAGCAACAACAACCGCAAAATATGTTTTACTGATGCATGTGATTGATGTATTAACAGTTTGACTTTCAATGTGAATGAAACTTGAACTTCTCCAAATATTCTCCAAGTCTTGGTCACTTGTATTTTTTTTTATAAGTATAAAGAAACTTGTCAGAAGTGGGATTTGAACCCATGCCCTCGTTAGAGGACCAGAACTTGAATCTGGTGCCGTAGACCGCTCGGCCATCCTGACGGTTGATTTGGTCACTTGTATTTGTCACCACTTTCACAGGTTACTCTTCTGCTGCTTCTTTTTAATGGACAGCAAATATATATATATATATATATATTTACTTTCCCTATCTAGAAACATGATATAATAGTCTATGCCACATGAAGACATCCTTGTCAATGCCTTGCGCATTTCTTTCCTTTGAGAAAGAACATAATTGTTTTCAAAGTCACGCACACAGTGCATTTCAGTAGACATGTCAACTTGCTGTATGTTTGGATACTTACAAGCTTTCTTTAAATTTGTCCCATTAGAATTATAACGTAATTTGTCCTGACAGCTTTTGTAGATGTTTCTCCTGAAGAAGCTGAGCAGAAAAGTCCTTATGAAAGCTTTGAAGCTGTTACTGGAACAAGTTCATCTAAGGACACTCAGACTGCTGAGGTGGTAAGTTTTTTCTGTTGAGCTTTCGGACAAGGCTGGGATTGGAGTTACTTTTAAGTTTTAACTTTACGAGCATGTCAGAAGGTTTCACAAAATGGAGCTGCTTCGAAGCCCATGGACGGTTCCGAATGGTTGAAATCTACTGGTACCTCTCCTGGTTCTGAGGGCTCCCCATCTTCTCGTAAGTAAACAATTGTATTCTTATTATTACCACTTTGATAGCAAACACAACCATTTTCAGTTCCTTATTATATGCTTTGTCTCATGGCCTGTCATACCAAATGTTGTCCTGGACCACGCATCTTTGCCACATTACTCTCAATTTTGGTGTATCTTTAGATTTAATGAGACATGCTAAGAATTTCTTGTTTATATTTCGATAGGAAAACCTATCTTATCGGTGGAAGCTTTGGAGAAAATGATGGAAGATCCAACAGTGCAAAAGATTGTTTATCCGTAATATGGGTTCTTTGTCAATTTAACATTTTATGCTTTCCTACTTATCAAAAAAAAAAAAAAAACATTTTATGCTTTCCAATTATTATATCAAAGGAAACTAGTTTTCTTTGATATTATATCGATTTATCTTGCATCGTTGCTGCTACTTTTCATCTTAGGCATAGTTTTTTTGTATATTTTTTATGCATTATGATTTTGTCCCATTGTATATGTTAATTATTTCTTCTTGTATATGGTAAACAATTTGTACTGTTTAGCATAGACATAGGGGGAATAACTAGGCTACATTTATATTTCATAAGTATTATAATGTTTGTAATTTTCATGGACTTGGGTCTGTAGTGGTTATCCAAATGGCATGCTTGCTACAGTCCTAAGGTGTAAACTGCAAATATGTACCTTTTCAACCTTCTAGTTATTTGAGATGGTCGGCTCTATGGCAGTGTACTATGGTCACATGCTTTGCAATGTGTTGAATGCAAAATAATTGGGTTTCCCATCCCTTTTGGGACATCTTATTTATTCTTTTGGGACATCTTGTTAGAAGAATTAATTTTCTTATGTGGAAGTTAGTAACATTTTTTGCCATGGCTCTATCATCTACCCGTATAATTGGTTTTTGAACTTACAGAACTTGATTCTCTTTATATTATCTGCAGTCACTTACCTGAGGAGTTGAGGAATCCTGAAACCTTCAAATGTAAGTCTATTGGATATCCCCAAGCAGGAATGAAAAAATCAATAGTCACTTTCTTACCTTTCCCCATCCCTTCCCCCTCCTTTTCCTTTTGTGAAAGTGGCATGAAGCAATTCTGGATTAACATAGATAATATAATTAGGAGGTACATAAAAAGGATTTCCAAGTTTTGCATCTTAGAAGTTGGTTGTTGCAAGAAAAGATTAGAGCCTGAATTTGTTGGCATAACTGCTGTCTATGTCCTTGTTCAAGTGTTTCTGCAGCATTATCATTCTCGTGCCATCAAATATCTGATCTCTTTTTGTACATTTCCATTTTCTTTCCGTTGCAAGTAAATAATTTCTTTTATGTCGTTGCTGGAACGTATTATTAGCATGGTTTACATAGTGTGTGGGCTAGAAATAACGTTGTTGCAGTCCAATCAAGAACTCACAAGTCTAGTTGTTTATGCAAATTTTTTCCGATTCATTAATTAATTGTCAACTTCCTTGCTTAATGTGCAATAGGGATGCTACAAAATCCACAATACCGGCAACAACTCGAGGAGATGATGTAAGACTTTTTTTTTTAGCTTGCATATTTTTTATCTTGTTGTGAGATTGCTGCTCAGGGATGCTTTAATTTTCTGAAGAAGTGCTCCCCACGTGCTGTAGTATCCATACTAACGTCGTAAATTGAATGTGCATTAGGAAGTTTTTTCTTATTACTTTAACTTTTTGGGTGAAAAACTTTTTTTTTTATAAGTAAACAATTTATTGATAGAAATAGGCAAAACCCAAGTACACAAAAAGGTATACAATAGACAAAACCTATCTATATCGTGGGTGGATTGTTCGATACAAGTAAATGATGAAGGTTAAGGCCATTAAAATCTATAGCTAAAGCCCATAACAATAAAGTACAATAAAAGTGAGAAAGAAGCTCCTGTTGAGTCCGTTCCTTGTCTTTAAAGGTTCTATCATTCTGCTCTTGCCAAATGCACCACATAATGCAGATCGGGACCATCTTCCATACTGTCTATAAATCGAGCTGATTGTTCTGTTCTGTTTTAGTTTTTTAGCTCCTTTTTGTTTCTAGATGTCTCCCAATTGTATACTCCCTGTGTACTCTGGCAATGCCTCTTTATTTGAAATAAATTCCTTTATTACTTATCAAAAAAAAAAAATGCCTTAGTAATGAAAATTGTGATTTTATCATATTTATTGCTGATTTATTATTTAGTTTTCCCCCTTTATCCCCATAGGCTGCAGTTCTCTGTTTTCTTGTTAGAATCTGATAACCTACAATCTTGGCCAATGTGTGATGGTTTTTAAGTTCTTTTTCATTCTTGATACTGTTAACAGAAACAACATGATGGGTGAAAGTGGCGAGTGGGACAAGGGATTGATGGATTCTTTTAAAGATTTCGATCTTAACAGCCCTGAGGTTAAGCAGCAGTTTGGTAGGTTTGAATTGACCTACTCTGCTTTATTTTCCTAAGTTCCATACATTTGGATAACGTGGATGCCCCGTTCATTTTGAATTTAGAGCAAATTTTGAGTCAAATAGTGGTTCTATGATTGAGTTTTTATCTTCTGATTCTTTTTTTATTTGATTTTTTTAGCTGTAATTGATAATGTACCTGAACATAATGATGGATTGTTCAGTACCATGCAAAACATGACAAGCCTTTTGTGTTCTTTGTTGATACTTGCCTACACAAATGATGGAAATTTCAAGTTGAGATATGTTAGTGTTTAATCACTTAGATTTTTCCCCTCAAAGTTGCAAATCTCTGTCCTTATATCCACTTTACTTGGATTATTCTGTTTTTTCATTCATATTGAAGTGTGCAGTGCAGCTTAGATCTCCACTGTGTTTAATCCTGAAATGAACTGCTTGTATCATTTAAATCATATGGATAATATATTGGGGATCCAAAGGCATTTGAGACTAATGACAAGAATGATTAAATTCCACTGTGTTTAATCCTGAAATGAACTGTTTGTATCATTTAAAATTATATTGCTAATATCTTGGGAATCCGAAGGCATTTGAGGCTAATGACAAGAATGATTAATTATAAGTATGTTTGCTGACGTTTGTGTTCTCGCTTATCTGGTAGTCTATTAATTTTATTTGACATAATCTGGATGGTTGTCATCTGGTGCAACTCTGAGTAAGCCCTATTGATGGATCTAAGCTCGATCAAATCTGATCCCATTTTTCCCTCATGATAACATGGTTTTGATCCCCATGGATCTATCTGGCTGGCTAACGAGGTCCTGATATGTCAACTTCTTATGGTTTTGGACTGTTTAATGTAGAACTACGACATAGTATATAGATCTATATTGTTAAAACATGGCTACAGTTCTGGAAATGGATAGGCAAATCTGGATTAATATGATTTAGCTAAATCTGGATTAATATGATTTGGCTTTATTTTACATTTGGCAGATCAAATTGGGCTTTCACCTGAAGAAACTCTTGCAAAAATTATGGGCGACCCTGAACTTAGATTGGCATTTCAAAACCCAAGAATTCAAGCAGCAATCATGGATGTATGTCCTACTCTGAATCACTTATTTATACTTTAATACCAAATATCTTAACATTACATTGTTTTTCCAGTGTTCACAAAACCCACTTAGCATTGCGAAATATCAAAATGACAAGGAGGTATGCCCAATCTTTCTCTACATGATTTATAATGTCCTTTATTAGCTGAACTTTATGCTTAATATATGTATCACATTGTTTTTTTCTTTTTGATTCTAGGTCATGGATCTTTTCAATAAAATATCGCAACTCTTCCCTGGCATGTCAGGTCCACCTTGATTTTCTTCATTCATCCTGAGTTGCTATTTGCTGGAATAAACATGTTCATAATTTGTCCTTGTTGAGTAAAGAGGTAAGAACAAAATCCAAAGCTTCCATTACTGAACATGCTCTGTTGCTCATGGCTGCAAAACTGAGATGCTTCATCCTTGCTCAAAACTGTGACGGCCAGTCCTCATAGACTGAGTTGAGCTGAGAGTTCCCTCACCTCAGCCCATGATTAAGAATATGTACAAGTTTTCGTAATGGACTTTCTGTGATGTTTTGACAGGTAGTTAATTACTTAATTTCTCAAATTGTTGCACTTAAGAGAATTTAATGGCACTCATGGCTTCATATCTCTTGATGGTATCCTTATTGTACTGCACTTGGGTCTTGGGG